>CAWUFW010009702.1:600000-761611 GCA_963921515.1 Calotriton arnoldi | reverse complement strand
CTGAGTAGGTGTGGTAGTGGTGGTGAGCATCCAGGCCCCTATGTGTATATGTGGCATTGGTGATGGCCATCCCGCCCCTATGGTGCTGCTGTTGCTGGTGTAAGTAATTTCTGCATCTCTCTGTGTGTGTGTGATATGTCGGGTACGTGTAGTTTGTTTTTGTGGTTGGTGTCTGACTTACCTTCTGCGCCGTACGCGTCCGTGCCTGTTCCGGTAATAGATGTAGAATATTGGTAGGATCGGCACGATGGGATTCATGGTTGGTTCGTCTCCGTTCGTCTTTCTCTTTGCTTCGCCTCGTCCTCGTCGCTGGCGTGTTCGTTTCGTAGCCGTGGATCGTCTTGTGGCGCGAATCGGAGCTTATGTGCGCCTCTCCCGGATGCTTTGACGTGCCGTGCGTAGCGACGGGTTCGGCGCGTACGGAAAGCGCATCGTACTTGTCCGGCCGGACGGAGCTGCATTTTTGCTTCTGTGCGACTCGATTCTGCATTTCCGGATCTGCCTCGGTCGGAGAACAGGACCTGTATTGGGTGAGTACGTCGGGATTTGGGCAGTTGTGCGCATCGTACTTGCTCGTTCGGACGTATGTGCGAATCGGTCGGGAAACAGGCATTCGCCTGGCTTTTTTCCCGGCCGAATGGTATTAGGTGCGCCTCCGACTGGGATCGGAATCGACCCCTAAATGATGATGATGAAAACCACTAAAAGAATTAGGCACATATAATACAAGATTTGAATAAGTAAGTTCTACTGAACTTGGAGTTGGGCAAGTCAAAGGTCTAGCACACCCTTTCTCCAACTCTAGAGAGTTTAGTCTCCACTAGGTTAGGTAGGTGCCTACACCACATAACACTAGTATGTCTTCTAGAGGAGAAGCCAGTGGCTCTCTGCCAACTAGGTACAATGGCCTCTCATTCCAGGAATTGGAAGCCATGTGTGTGTCTAGGAAGTTGAGGACAGGGAGAAATGCAAAAACCCAACGTCTCATTGAGGTGATACTCTTGGATGATCTTAGAAAGACCCCAGGGTGTGATGAGGTAGAAAGAGTGGGTGGTGCAGGGAATGAAGAAAGGCCAGGGAGTGAAACCTTCTTTGACCTGGACTCAAACCCTGACCAGGGGAATCAAAATGATTCCAACCTAGATCTTCCATTAGGTGGGGGAGAAGGCCCCAGTGGTCCTCTCTTTACTCCACTAGGAAGAGTACAGAGTTTACCTAGGAGATCCAGATCTCCCTCTGTAGAATCTCGACACTCAGGAACTTCTGTAGGGACTTCCATATCCAATAAGAGGGACTCCTCTTATGATAGACAGTGCCAATTTCTAGAGCTTGAGAAAGTCAAGTTCAGGCTCAAGAAATAGCAATTGGCCCTAAACAGGGAATCCCTAGAGCTCCAGAGGGCTACAAAGAGATTGGGACTAGAGTCCCATGGTGGCAGCAACAGTGTCCCTAGGGTTAAGGATTATACTCATGACCATAGGAACCTGAGCAAGATAGTCCCTCCTTACCATAGTGGGGATGACATCCACAAATGGATAACTGCCTTGGAGGGGGCCTGTAAGGTACAGAAGGTCCCCCAAGAGCAGTGGGCAGCTATCTTGTGGCTCTCCTTTGCTGACAAAGGTAGAGATAAGCTCCTCACTGTTAGAGAAGAGGATGCCGATAACTATTTGGTTAGGAAGAGTGCTCTCATTGATGGGTTTGGCTTAATCACTGAGCAATACAGGATTAAGTTCAGAGACACCCAGAAAAGACAGACTCAGGACTGGGTTGACTTTGTAGATTGTGCTACTAAGGCTCTGTAAGGCTGGTTACTTTGCAGTAAAGTGGATGATTTCAAGGGAATGTACAATTTAATTATGAGGGAGCAGATCCTGAATAATTGCCAAAATCAGTTGTTGCATCAATACCTGGTTGACTCTGATCTGACTTCTCCCCAAGAATTGGGAAAGAAGGCAGATAGATGGGTCAGGACCAGGGTGAAGCAGAAAAATCAGAACCAAGGTGGTGACCAAAAGAAGTCTGATTCTAAACCAGCAGAAAAGGGTGGGGAGAACGGTAAAGACCAGAAGTCTTCTTCAGGGCCCCAAAAACCTGCATCTGAGGGTGGTTCACAATCCAACAAGGGAAAAGGCAGAAAGAAGCCTTGGTGTTACCTGTGTAAGGAAAAGACACATTGGCCTAGGGATGCCAATTGTGCCAGAGCCAAGGATCCTCCTACCAACACCACTGCCCCTAAGGCAACTGTTCCCCCTAGTGCAGCTACAAGTGGTGGTATTGTAAACAAGGGTGTAGTAGGGTTGACCTGGGACCTGAGATGGGTTTTGGCCTAGTCAGAACTGCAGCTCAGGTGGTTCTAGTCGGTGATGGAGGCATGGATATTGCCTCCTTTTTTGTCAGTCCCAGTAACCTTAGCAAATACAGACAACAGCCTTTAATAAATGGACAGGAGGCCATGGCATACAGGGACACAGGAGCCAGTGTCACAATGGTGACTAAGGATCTTGTAAGACCTGATCAGATCATACTTGGGGAGATGTACCAAGTGACCAATGTAAGCAATGTCAGGACAGACCATTCCTTGGCAGTTGTGAATTTCAGCTGGGGAGGGGTAACTGGCCCTAAGAAGGTTGTGGTTAGCTCAGACCTCCCTGTGGAATGCTTATTGGGCAATGATTTGGAAACTTCAGCCTGGGCTTAGGTGGAACTCAGGACACATGCAGCAATGTTGGGCATCTCTGCAGATGTGTTTGCTGTGACCAGGTCACAGGTAAAATCCACTGAACAGGCCCTGGATCCTGGAAAAATGGACCAGGTGCCTTCCAAGAGGAGAAGCAGTAGGGCTAATGCAGTGTCTTCCCCCCAGACTCGAGTGAGGATCAGTCTCCTGAGGAAGATGATCCCAGTCCCTGTGAAGGAACTGTCTCAGAGGAACTTGAACCTGATCAGGTTGAGTTCTTGGGGACAGGAGGCCCTTCCAGGGCAGAGCTGAGTCAGGAGCAGCACAGCTGCCCCTCTCTTGAACCCCTCAGACAGCAAGCTTCTGCTGAGGCTGCTGGGAGTGCCAGTGGGTCCCACAGGATCTATTGGGATGATGGACTCCTTTACTCAGAGGGTAGAGACCCCAAGCCTGGTGCCACCAAGAGGTTGGTCATACCTCTGAAGTTTAGTGGTTTCCTATTATCACTGGCACATGATATCCCTTTAGCAGGACACTTAGGCCAAAGTGAGACCTGGGACAGGCTTGTCCCTCACTTTCACTGGCCTCACATGTCAGAGGACACAAAGGAGTTTTGTCGCTCCTGTACCACCTGTCAAGCCAGTGGTAAGGCAGGTGGTACTACAAAGGCCCCCCTGATACCACTACCAGTGGTGGGGGTTCCCTTTGAGAGGGTTGGGATTGACATTGTTGGTCCCATTAATCCTCCAACTGCATCTGGGCACAGATTTATACTAGTGGTGGTGGACCATGCCACTAGGTATCCAGAGGCAATACCCCTTAGAACCACCACAGCTCCTGTGGTGGCCAGGGCCCTCCTGGGGATCTTTTCCAGAGTGGGCTTCCCTAAGGAGGTCTTAACTGACAGAGGTGCAAACTTCATGTCAAGTTACATAACTGCTATGTGGAAGGAGTGTGGAGTGAATTACAAATTCACCACACCCTATCACCCACAATGTAATGGGTTAGTTGAGAGATTCAACAAAACCCTGAAGGGCATGATCATGGGCCTCCCAGAAAAGCTTAGGCGAAGATGGGATGTCCTGTTGCCCTGCCTTCTGTTTGCCTACAGAGAGGTTCCTCAGAAGGGGGTTGGTTACAGCCCTTTTGAACTTCTGTTTAGACATCCAGTTAGGGGTCCATTGTGTCTAGTGAAGGAGGGGTGGGAGTTACCTCGCAAACCACCTAAACAGGACATAGTGGACTATGTACTTGGTCTCCGCTCCAGGATGGCTGAATACATGAAGAAGGCATCCAAAAACCTTGAGGCTAGCCAAGAATTACAGAAAGCTTGGCATGACCAAAAGGCTGTTTTGACTGTGTACCAGCCAGGACAGAAGGTATGGGTGCTGGAGCCTGTGGCCCCAGCAGCTCTCCAAGATAAGTGGAGTGGGCCCCATACCATACTTGAGCAAAAGGGAGAGGTTACCTACCTGGTGGACCTTGGAACTCCCAGGAGCCCCCACAGGGTGCTCCATGTGAACAGGCTCAAGCCATATGTGGACAGGGCAGACATGGGCTTGCTCATGGCTACTGATGAGGGACAGAAGGAAGAGAGTGACCCACTCCCTGACCTCCTCTCACAGAACCCTGATGATGGTTCAGTAGATGGTGTAGCCTTGGCAGGCAGCCTCACTGAACAGCAACAGACTGATTGCAGGAAAGTCCTCAATCAGTACAGACACATGTTCTCACTGACTCCCAGTCAGACCACCTGGTGTACCCATGAAGTGGACACAGGGGAGAACTTACCTGTAAAGAACAAAATTTACAGGCAACCTGGCCATGTCAGGGACTGCATCAGGACTGAGGTCCAAAAGATGTTGGAATTGGGAGTAATTGAACCCTCAGATAGCCCTTGGGCTAGTCCAGTGGTCCTGGTACCCAAACCTCACACCCAGGGTGGTAAAAGAGAGATGAGGTTTTGTGTAGACTACAGGGGGCTCAATGAAGTCACTAGGACTGATGCTCATCCTATTCCAAGGGCAGATGAACTTATAGATAATTTGGCCTCAGCCAAGTTTCTGAGTACATTTGACCTCACAGCTGGCTACTGGCAAATCAGACTAGCTGAGGATGCTAAGCCTAAAACAGCATTCTCAACCCCTAGTGGGCTCTATCAATTTGTGGTAATGCCCTTTGGTTTGAAGAATGCACCTGCCACTTTTCAAAGGTTGGTGAATAAAGTTCTCACAGGCCTGGAAGCCTATAGTGCAGCTTATCTTGATGATATTGCTGTCTTTAGCTCCACCTTGGAGGATCACCTGGTCCACCTGAGAAATGTTTTGGAGGCCCTGCAGAAGACAGGCCTCACTATCAAGGCTACTAAGTGCCAGATAGGGCAGAGTAAGTTTGTGTACCTAGGCCACCTTGTGGGTGGAGGACAGGTTCAACCATTACAGAGCACAATCCAGACCATAATGGAATGGGTTGCTCCAACTACCCAGACTCAGGTCAGAGCTTTCTTGGGCCTGACTGGGTACTACAGGAGGTTTGTCAAAGGATATGGATCCATAGTTACCCCTTTGAATGTTTTGACTTCCAAAAGAATGCCTAAGAAAGTTCAGTAGACAGTTAGCTGTCAAAAGGCATTTGATGACCTGAAGCAGGCCATGTGCACTGCTCCCATTCTGCAAAGTCCTGACTATTCCAAACAATTCATTGTTCAAACTGATGCATCTGAGTTGGGGGTAGGGGCTGTATTATCACAACTGAATGAAGAGGGTCAGGATCAGCCAGTAGCTTTTATAAGCAGAAGGCTGACCCTCAGAGAGAAACGTTGGTCAGCTATTGAGAGGGAAGCCTTTGCTGTGGTTTGGGCTCTGAAGAAGCTGAGGCCATAGTTGTTTGGCACTCACTTCATTGTTCAGACAGACCACACGCCCCTCTTATGGCTTAAACAAGATGAAGGGTGAAAACCCCAAACTTTTGAGGTGGTCCATTTCCCTACAGGGGATGGACTATACAGTGGAACATCGACCTGTTAGGTTTGAAAATCTCATTCTCGTTATACACTTGTTTTACGTTATATTAGGTTAGCAGTGTGCGGCTAAATTAGACACCATTTGTATTCACGTTATGCAACCCACTGAGTTATCCCTGCAATGTGCGAGCTTCAATTAGCAAGTGTGACTCCATTTTGAATTTCGTACTCCCTATTAGGCTGTGTCTGTACTAGGCCTCATTATTCGTATTGCTTGCCTCAGCAGAACACTGTATTCAGCTATTATTTTCTCTTTTGTTCAAGGTTGCCTTCTGACTGCTAATGAATAGGCCATTCTGCCCTCGCATACCTATCCTTGTGTGTAGCTCTGCTCCCACGTTAGGAGACGCCGAGACCCAGCATGGCAACCTTGAGATAGTGAGAGCCTGTACCCATCTAGCAGGTGGTAGCCCATCCTTCTGTGCCTCCTTTGTTCATGTTCGGCCTAAGCCGGTAACTTTCCATTGTGGGCGTGGTTGGGAGGCCCCTGGGAGGAATGATTATGCGTTGCAGACTGTTGGGGGGGTCAGTCCCTCGGCAGACATCTTAGGGTGCAGGCCAGATTGGACTCCTCTGCAGAGTATTGGTAATAAACAACTGTTTTGTATTCTCTACTGTCTGACCGACTCTTCATTTTGTGGAAGGCGATTAGGAGGTTGTAGAAAACCCAGGTGGCCCTTTTCGGGCCACTTCCTTCAGTTGGCGCCCGAACAGGGACTCCGCCAAGTGACCCGACTTGCCCGTAATCAGGTTGTAGGGTCAGGGTTGCGTCCGGTCGGTCGGGCGGATCGGGGATCCCCACACGATAAGAGCCCGGTTCTCTTGGCTGCCCTGCCCGTCTGATCGGGCGACTCCTCGTCTAGTGGTCACCGGCCGGGGTCCTGAGAAGGCGGAACCTTGGATTTGACCGTTTGGTCCGAAGAGTCGGCAGTGGAGAATAATATTGCTCGACCTGAGTGCACCAGGTGAGTGACTTGAATTCTTGGAAAATGTGGCGCCTTGGTTGAACGGCACGAGCCTACGGGCTGTGTCTGGTACAGTCTCCGGACTTGTCTTGAACTTGGTGGGTTTGCGGACCCTTGAAAAGACACAGAGTGTTTGTGAACGGTCTACCAGGCCAACTGGAAATTCGGCCCATTCTTAAAAAGGTTTGGGGCTGTTTGCGAACAATCTGCCAGGCCAACTGGAAATTCGGTTTATTCTTGAAAAGGTCTGGGGCTAGAACCTGTCTTCTTGTCTTGGTACAGTCTGCGGAGTGTTTTGTGCGGTTTTGGACCGCTTTGATTTGGTTCTTGGACCATTTGTTGGTTGGTGTTCTATTTGTCCATTGGGGACAGTGTATGTGTCTTATATTAAGATGCCTTGTCTAAGTAAGTTAGGGTGTTTTGGATGTCGGTGTTGTTCCACTGAAGCTCGATTGGAAGAAAGGCAGCCGGCGCCTCCGGAGGGTACCCCAAATTTTGATGTATATGTCAAGCATGTCATTGGCCCTATTATGTTTAGCACGTTGTGGAATAAATATACGAGGGACAATGTTGCGTTACAGTGGCCGCTTACTGGCACATTTGATGAACAAAAGTTGAATTACTTGCAGGACAAATTGTTCGCAAAAAAGAGCAGGCAGTCGATGTTTGATTCTCTGAGGACATGGCAGAAGGAAGCGAAGCAACGACGTATGAGGGCAGAGAAGCAAGCTCGGAGGGAACAGACGCAAAAGATAACGCAGAAAGCAGTAGCATATGAAGGAGAAAAGATCGAGAAAGGCATAGTGTGCAGATAGGAAGTTTCGATTGCAGAGTGATCAATGTTATGTTGCTAGAGAGGAAGGTGAGGTTTTCGTTGAAGAGTTATTGGATTTTCAACTCCCACCTCCTTATGCCCCTGAGCGGATATATCCCATAATCCCAACACCTCAGTCTTCGGACTCTGGTTCTGCTATTCCTACTCTTCCTGTTTCTGGCTCTACTGCTTCGGCCCCGGCCCCACCTGCTTCTTCCCCATCTTTGCAAGTTACAGGGGCAAGAGCCGTCAGTTCCCCTATTCTGCTTCCCAGCTCCGCACCTGTGGTCACGCCTCCTCTTACTCCTGCAACACAGTCTTTGTGTGTGATGGTACCTGTTTCTTCCTCAGCTCTTTCCCCTTTGAGTGTGTTACCTCAGGTATTGCGAAATGCCGAGACGCCTTTGCGTGGAGTGCATGAAGTGAATTGGGCAGCGGCACGTGAACGCATGGATAAAGTGCTGGTGCGTTCTGAAGTGGGTTATGAGGAAAAGAGAATGGTGGCTGACCAGGCTGCACAGTGGGCCCGGATTCCGATTTATAGTGTGGAAGATGTGTGGAGCGTGATGAAAGATTATGAGCCGCTTATACAGCATATGTCGGCTACGCTGATAGGATTGTGGGAACAGTGTTCAAGGGTATTGCACCGCAGATAATTTATGACATTCGGGATAGGGTATATACTACAGATATGGCCCCAAATGAGGTTTTCAGTAATGTGGCGACATTGGTGGGTTATCGGGGTAGATTGCTCCAGAAGGTCCCGACGACAGCGTCACAGTTTCCCATGAGGGAAGTTCATCCCATTTACCACCCCGAAATACCAGAGTTGCGAGAAGGGAATAATATTGTTACTCGCCCACGAGTGGCGGCCCATTTCCAGGAACAGTAGATCTACACTCCTTGGAAGAGGAGTGAGGTAATATCCCTAAAAGGACAGTTGCCGGACCCTCGGAAAAATCCAACTGCGTACTATAAAGAATTGACGGAGGTGGCTTCCTCCACGGTGATGACATTAGCTGATATAGAGTTGTTTTTCGGTCTGTTGGTACCGGTAGATATATGGAGACAGGTGCATACGCAGGATCATGTGGTGGAATTGGGTGGAACATGGAATGAGATCAGGGCATGGGATAAGGAGCGCAAGCCCGGCGAGAAACCGAAGGTGGAATTATTAGCATTGCCGGGGCGTATTATCACTTACATGCATTCCCTTATCCCGCAGAGACGAGTGGATTGGGACAAGTTGTCGTCAGAAGAAGGATGAAAGTGTGTCCGATTTCTTTACTAGGTTTGAAGGGGTGTTTCTGGATTTTAGTGGCCAAGATCTGTCACTGGAGGGTGGTGTTCGTTTGTTTGTCAACAGGTTTGTCACTAATTTGCTTCCCGAGATTGCGACTAGGTTGCAGGCTTCGGAAAGTACTTGGACCACCTCCTCCCCATCAGTAATTTTGAGTATGGCACAGTACTATGAGCATAGAGAGAATGAGGACACAGAGAAGGTGGAGAAAAAGTCAAAGGAGTTGAAGACAAGGGTGTTGATGCAGCAAGTGGCGAGGGGAAATGGAAGAGGAAGGGGTTTGGGTCCGGCCCAGCCGGGGTCCTGGTCTGACCGGAACAGTACACCGGGTGTGCCCGTGGGGTACAACCAATGTGCGTACTGTAAAAAGGAGGGGCATTGGCGAAGTGAGTGTCCGGAGTTACTGCAGAAAGTTGAGGCCCCGAGAGGTAGGGGTTTTAGAGGACGTGGTAGAGGGGGAGGGGGCCGAAGAGGGGGACAGTTTGAGGATACATTGTATGCTCAGCAGAGCAATAACTATTTCAACGAACCCCGGGGAAGGCAGTACTATCATGACGACTATGACATGGACGAAGGGACGGGTAGACCTGACTGATGTTCCCCTATCTGAACCCCAAGGGGAACTATATGTCGATGGCTCTTGTTTCAAACTACCGGATGGCACCACCACTGCAGCATATGCAATTACAACGTTACACACTGTAGTTGAGACATCCCGTGTCCCATATCAATCAGCCCAAGCCGCAGAGCTGGTTGCCCTTCTTTGGGCTTGTGAGTTGAGTGAGGAACTGACTGTCAATATTTATACTGACAGCCAGTACGCCTTTGGGGTCACCCATAATTTTGGACGCCTCTGGGCAGAGAGAGGGTTCTTAACATCACATGGATTACGAATACAGAATGGCCCATTGATACATAGACTCTTGTCAGCTCTAACACTTCCCAAAAGGTTAGCAATAATAAAATGTAGTGCCCACAAAGCAATAACAGATGATGTTGGGAGAGGAAATGCGTTTGCAGATCAAACAGCTAAAGAGACAGCGAGATCAAAGATGTTTGTGGCAGGTCCTGCTAGGTGGGTCCCGGACAATAGAATGTTCGAGGACACATTAGAAAACGTTAAAGAGATACAAAGCGAGGCCACCCTAGACGAATTGGCAATATGGCAGGAGAGCACAGGGCGTCTGGATGAGGATGGGTGCTGGACCGATAAGTCCTAGAAACAGCGATGGATGTTACCTAATGCCTATGTACTTCCTGTGGTTACTATGGCCCATGGCCCAGCCCACATTAGCGCCAGGGGAATATGTAAGGTGTTGGACCCAGTGTGGCAGAATGACAATATTTCCAAAGCAGCCACTCATTTAGTAAAACACTGTATGATTTGTATGACACATAATCCTGGGAAAGGTACTCCTACACCCTCTGGTAACTTTGCACCGCCTTCCTTCCCTTTCGAGGTTCTCCAGATGGATTTCATCGAAATGGAACGAGTCAACAATTTGAAGTATGTGCTGGTAGTGATTTGTGCATTCAGTAAATGGATTGAAGCTTACCCCACTAAAGAGAAAACGGCTATGGCGAAGGCACTCATAAAAGAGTTCTTCCCGCGCTTCGGATTGCCACGTGTGATCTGGAGTGACAACAGAAGTCACTTCAATTCCAAGGTCATCCAACTGGTGTGCGAAGGTCTGCACATCAAGCAAAAGTTTCATGCAGCCAACCACCCCCAGTCAGCAGGTCTGGTTGAGAAATATAACGGCACTCTCAAGCTGAAGTTAGCAAAAATACAGGAAAGCACAGGATTGCGATGGCCAGATGCGTTGCCCCTGGCCTTGTTATCCACCAGGGCGATGGCACACTCTAGGACAGGGTTGTCACCGTATGAGGTAGTGTTTGGTCGCCCTGTCAATATCTGGGGCATTCCAAGGCCAAAGCGCTTCTCTGAGATAGAGCACCCTTTGCTTATAGACTATTTGTATGAGTTAACTAAAGATCTTCGTTCTCTTCATCAACAGATTCAGGAGACACTGCAGCCGGTACCAGAGGGGCCCGGGCATCAGCTACAGCCCGGAGATTACGTCCTCGTCAAGAACTTCCAGAGGAAGAGCTGCCTGGAGCCCCGCTGGAAGGGCCCCCTGTTGGTCCTTCTTGCCAATAGAATGGCGGTGAAACTCGACGGCTCCAAAAACTGGGTGCATGGTACACACTGCAAGAGGGTTCCTCTCCCACTACCCTACGACAAGTGGGTGCTCGACGGCATTGCTGACCAGGAAGGGGAAAGGGTGCCCCGCTTTGTTCCCTTCTCTTATGCCCTGCTTGAGGCGGTCCCTCCGGAGATAAGGGCAGCCCCGGTTTCTGCCCCATCTGATCCATTGGCACCTGAGTCCCCATGCCCTTCTGAGCCTGAGTTTCACCCCCTTTTTGTTGATGAAACAGTGCCTGGAGTTGACAGGTATAACTTGCACCCCCGAAAGAAGGACAGTGCGCCAGAGGGATAGTCCAGGAGTTAGGGAAGGACTTGAGATTAGGGTGTAGGTACTATGTCTGCAGTGCCTGCGTCAGATTAGGGTGAACAACACTGGTGCACTGCCTGAGACACTGGATAGGATCGTTGAGGGTACTTGCCCAGGAGGGAGGGTGCCCTATCCTGCAAGAAGAAGGATTTGTTTCCAGGAAGGGCCGTAAACGTGCGGCTCCCTCGAGGGAGTACTTCGGAGCACCATCGTTGATGAACGATAGGAGCCTGCCAGCGAGGCTCTAAAAGGACGCTGGGTAAACAGTGCCCCTCTGGTCGGTTGTATTCTTGTGGCTCCAGTTCTTAAGGCTCTTCTCATGTTCCTATTTGGCCGTGCTGTCATGGAGGAAGAACAGCCCCTAGCGGCACCACCACAAGGGCAGAGTAGTCCTGTGTGGTCTAGCTGGTCTACTAGGAGTAAGATAGTGGTGGTAGTGTTCCTTCTCATAGTAATGATAACACTGTTTGGGGTAGTGTGGTATCTAGAAGAACAGCATCCTGTCCACACTTTGATAGGGACTACCCCGTCTCCACCTGAGCATCTGTTCGTTACGTTGGCCCCACATAAAGAGACACACAGACAAACATATGTTGAAAATGTTTTCCTGCAAATGCTTCACCAGGTACATAACACAACAAATGCCACGAATTGTTGGGTGTGTGGGTTACTCCCCTCAGTTATGTGCAAGAACGATTTACTGGTGTCCTTACCCCTGTCGTACCTAAGTAGTTGTGAGGCATGGTTCCTGTTGCTTTCCATGGTGTATATGCATTACCATACTGATGCTATGAATATAACGAAGTCTGACTATGAAGCAGTGTTGGAATATATTGTGGTACACCAGGGTTATACACCTGGGACAGGAGGAAAGGAGGGTACCTTACATCCACATGCTTGCATGAATGTTTACGAAGGTAACAAGAATGCCACATGGCTGCAAAATGAAATGTTGGATTTTCAGGGATTCAATGTTACTGAATACTTTAAATGTTTCCATGCACGAAATATCACTGAAGATAAAGCCATGCCCATACCTGTGGTTCATACAGCAGCTGGTTTCTGTGTCGAAGGTTCTGGGAATATTCCAGTGGGATATGGCAGTTGCAACTACACCTATCGATTAAACACTACTAGTAGCCCACCTTTGCTCACCCCCCCAAATGTATACTTTGTTTGTGGGGAGCAGGCTTATACATGGCTCCCTAGTGGATGGTCTGGCCAGTGTTAGCTCTCTTTTCTTTTACCTCCTGTTTACATTGCACCGTCCAACTATCACAAAGACCATAGGCTGCAGCGGAGAAACGTGTACTTGTCCCGGGTAAGGAGAGTTATTGACACAGCAGATATCTATCAAACTGATACTACCCTACAGCAATTCATGGATGCCATGAAGGGTATTGTCCCTTTCTGGGGACCTATGTACAACAGTGTTAGCATTCGTCATCTCACCAGGGTTGTTGAAGGGGTTATCAACACTACAGCAGGCATACTCACTAACATCACGGCTGAGCTCCAGGCTACCAGACTCGTTGCTCTTCAAAATCGGATGGTTTTAGATGTTATCCTTGCAGATAGGGGTGGAGCTTGTCGCGTCATAGGCAGCAGTTGCTGCGTTTACATCCCAGACCACGCCCCTAATGTATACTCAGCTATCAAGAAGCTACATAGGCTTGCATCCGATATTCATCAGGATAATGGTTCATGGTCCTTCACAGGGTGGTTTTGGAGTCTGCTATCATCCTGGGGTTGGAAGATACTTCTTTTCCTAGTAGCTATTGCAGGTGTCATTTTCACGTGCTGCCTATGTGTCAATCGCCTTCCAGCATGCTGCACTTATTGTGTGAGTAAACTCACCCCTACCCCTAAATTGCCAGGCCGTAATGATAAAGTCTCTAATATGATGATGCAAGAAATACAGGATATGATGCAGATAGATGAGGGTATTTTTGAGTACTAAAAATATCTTGCTATACATGTGTTGCTTACTTTTCCTTTGATATTAAAGTGATTATGGATTATCTCTTTTCCCTGCTTAGAATTGTAAAGACCCTACCGGATAGCGTCAATAAAGAATTTAGCCTCCACTGCTAAAAGGAGGGTCTGTTAGGTTTGAAAATCTCATTCTCGTTATACACTTGTTTTACGTTATATTAACAAACCATTGCCTAAAACACAACAAGAGTACTCCCACCACATGTCCTCGGCCAACCACAGGAGTAACATAGGTACTAATGACACCATAACCCACACTCTCACCGACAGAATCTCTTCATCCCTAGACTGTCCGGCACAAAACATCTTGAACATAAACTCTCCTACCCCCTCCTCGCTGAATATATCTCAAAGACTCTCTCTGGTGGAAAGCCAACTAGTGATTATAATACAGGGCCTAAGCAAAATATTATCAAACATCACCACACATCTGGAGCCTATCCAATGCTTACACTCCCCTCCTTCTGACTCCAACAAACAACACCCAAGCCCTCACAAGCCACAGCCACACAAATGGAATTCAACCCCCCTCACTAACCAGCCTCAGAGACCCAAAAGAACAAGCGCCGCAATGTCCAGGAAAGAAGCGACCGTTCTTGCCAACTCTTACAACTCCTCTACAACCAGCATCCCCAGCTCCAAGATCCAGGTAATCATGAGATTTGGGAGAGATCACATCACACCAAGAACGGAGAGACCACCAGCCCTCCTCACGAACATACCCATGGCCCCTCCCCTGAAGAACCCTGACAACAAGACAACGACCCACTGCATGCTTATAAACTGCAGATCTGCGACCAAACACGCAACAGAACTGGCGGAAACCATCTTAACTCATGACATCGATATCACGTTCATCACAGAAACTTGGCTGAACGAATCCTCCTTACCAATCTTTGACATGCTTGTGCCCCCGGTTCTCAATCATAAACAAAGACAGAAAGAACCATCGTGGCGGGGGTAATGCAATCATCCACAAGAGCAACATCTCCATAACCGAAATAGACTCCTTCTCCTACAATACATTTGAATATCTTTCCTCCACCATTAGGATGAATGACAACACTGCCATCTCCTCTACCATCTGCCAGGCAACACTCCCTCTTTCGGAGAACACCTTTCCGACCTGATAACACACTGCTCACTCTTAGACTCCAACAACATAATACTAGGGGATTTCAACCTACATTGGAATGATGAAAATAACACCCTGATCCAATCCCTAAACGAACTTCTTCTCAACAATAACCTTATCCAACACTGCACAGAACAAACGCATAATAGAGGCTCAATCCTAGATGCCATTATAGCTCAGGAAGATACAGTCACTATCAACCACATCCTTCCTGTCGACTGGTCAGACCACCACACCATCCTATTTCACATCAACCATCTGTCTCACTGCCTTCCCCATCCACAGGATGCCCTTCACTGGGCGAGAAATCTAAAACAGATTCCCCTTGATGACCTGGAAGAAAGGGTAAGAACACTACTTCCTCTCAACACGAATGACCTATCTACAACTGAGCTCACTACACACTACAATACAACAATGACAACCATACTAGACCAAGTAGCCCCCCTGAAGCAAAAAAGAATCAGGAACAACCCATCGACAGCCTGGTTCAATACAGACCTAAACTCTGAAAGAAGACATCTCAGAGCTGCAGAAAGACTCTGGCGGAACAACCCGTCCTCAACCCACCTTGACCAACTCAAATCAGAACGTGGGAAATATAAAATGCATATCAAGAACGAAAAGTCTACCTTCTTCCGTAGTGCTCTAGACAATGACAAAAATCGTCCTAAAGAACTCTTTAACATCATCAAACAACAAACAACTAAACCTCCCGCATCAACCATGCAGGCTTCCAAAGAACTATGTGACACCTTTGCCAAGTTCTTTCATGACAAAATCACCAAGATTGAATGCTCCCTCGCTGACCACCTCTTGTCATCCAACGATAACCCGCCTCCTAGCAATGAGGGAAACAACCCCCCTCGGCACCCTCAGTGCAGCTGGAAGTCTTTCAACCCCATCTCCGAAGCAGTCATCATGGAACTGATTATCAGGTCCAAACCTTCTTCACACATAGCTGACCCTATTCCCGCCCAACTGGCTAAAAAGCTCAACCTCACCCTAGCCCCCCTTTGGGCCAAGATTATAAATAGCTCCTTGAGTACTGGAATTATGCCAGACTGTCTACAAATCGGACAAGTCACGCCATTATTAAAAAAAACAGGCGCGGACCCAAACAACCCCAACAACTTCAGACCGGTCTCTAATCTCCCTCTCCTATCCAAAATCCTGGAAAGATGTGTTCTCCTCCAACTCAACCAACACATTGACAGCAACAACCTTCTAGATACTCACCAATCAGGCTTCAGAAAAGGTTGCAGCACAGAGACAGCGATCCTGAACGTCATAGATGATGTCTACAATTCACTCGATGCAGACCGTGGCTCCCTACTCATACTCCTTGACCTATCGGCAGCCTTTGATACAGTTGATCACAATCTGCTCATAAATGCACTCTGAGAGAGAATTGGTGCAGATGAGGTGGTCTTACAATGGTTTACCTCCTTCCTTCAGAACCGCTCACAAAGAATAAAAATTAACAACTTCATGTCTGATCTACTCCCCATAACCAGGGGAGTCCCACAAGGAACAGTTCTCTCCCCATCACTGTTTAACATCTACATGGAGCCCCTCACCTCCATACTCAAAAAAGCCAACATCCCCTTCCACCTCTATCCAGACGATACCCAGATCTACCTAGAAACTTCCTCAATTTGAGACATTCAGAAACTAAATAACACTCTGCAAGAAGTCCAACACTGGCTATCCCACAACCACCTAAAGCTCAACCAAGACAAAACGGAAATCCTCTTCATATCCAACAAGGAGCAGACCCCTCTAATCACAGAATGGCTAAAATCTATTGACACTCTTAATTGCAATCTTACCCTGGCAGACTCTGTAAAATCCCTGGGAATCACTCTTGACCCAAGCCTAAACATGGACAAACACATCAAGAACTCAGCAAAGAGCGCATTTTTGAACCTATAATTACTCAACAACATAAAACCCTTCATCCCCCCCAATGACCTTTAATTGGCCACACAATCCTTGGTTCTGTCCAGATTGGACTTTGGGAACGCAACACTCACGGGCACGGCAAAATCTCACTTAGCTCCCCTCCGAACAACTCTAAACGCAGCTGCCAGGATGATCAATGGAGTAAAGAAATACGAACACATTTCTCCCTCTCTAAGAGAGCTAAAATGGCTCCCAATCGAATTGCGTGCCAACTTCAGAACGGCTTGTCTCACACATAAAGCTCTTCACACCGGTAAACCGGCCTACCTGGCTTTCCAAACTCAAAAAGGCAGGACAAACGAGAAACCTCAGGAGCACCAACATTCTTCTTCTCATTCCACCGAAAACTCGCAACAAAAAACCCAGTCCCGCTCCTTCTCGGGAAATGCGCCCAAAATTTGGAACTCCATACCAGTCCACATCAGGACTAATCCCTCCTTCGTAAACTTCAAAAGCCAGCTCAAAGATCTTCTCCTCAACCGTCCTCTTCTGAATGGAGAGATGCCTCACAATGTGTCAAAGCTACACCACCAAAGAAATCCAGCACAGCGCAGAACATAGACACTTCAATAAGAAGGCTTTGCATCGCCTGCTTTCTGACTCGCTCCAAAGACCGCCTGAAAAAGATTCGACACAAGTCAATGCTGTTTATTGCAATACTTTATAACTGATTGCATCACGATATATGTTGTAAAGCGCTCTGATACCTTCGGGTCTGGCTAGCGCTATATAAAACTCTTAAATAAATAAATAAATAAATAAATATTAGGTTAGCACTGTGCGGCTAAATTAGACACCATTTGTATTCACGTTATGCAACCCACTGAGTTATCCCTGCAATGTGCGAGCTTCAGTTAGCGAGTGTGACTCCATTTTGAATTTTGTAATCCCTATCAGGCTGTGTCTGTACTAGGCCTCATTATTCGTATTGCTTGCCTCAGCAGAACACTGTATTCAGCTATTATTTTCTCTTTTGTTCAAGGTTGCTTTCTGACTTGCTAATGAATAGGCCATTCTGCCCTCGCATACCTATCCTTGTGCGTAGCTCTGCTCCCACGTTAGGAGACGCCGAGACCCAGCACGACAACCTTGAGATAGTGAGAGCGTGTACCCATCTAGCAGGTCTTAGCCCATCCTTCTGTGCCTCCTTTGTTCATGTTCGGCCTAAGCCGGTACATTTTCATTGTGGGAGTGGTTGGGAGGCCCTTGGGAGGAATGATTATGCGTTGCAGACTGTTGGGGGGTCAGTCCCTCGGCAGACATCTTAGGGTGCAGGTCAGATTGGACTCCTCTGCAGAGTATTGGTAATAAACAACTGTTTTGTATTCTCTACTGTCTGACCGACTCTTCATTTTGTGGAAGGCGATTAGGAGGTTGTAGAAAACCCAGGTGGCCCTTTTCTGGCCACTTCCTTCAGACCTGGGAGTAACCATGCCAATGCAGATGGACTCTCCAGATATTTCCACTTAGAACATGAAGACTCAACTGGTCAAGGTTAGTTTAATGTCCTTTCGTTTGGGGGGGGGTTGTGTAGGAAAATAGGATCTGCTTCTTATGGTTACCCCCACTTTTTGCTTGATGTCTCACTGTTTTTGACTAGTCTGGCTGGGATCCTGCTAATCAGGACCCCAGCCTATCTGCTTTCTCCCTTAAATTGACATACATGTACTTTGGTACACTCCAGATTGGATACTGGGGTACCCTTATAAGTCCCTAGTATATGGTACCCATGGCATAGGTACCCCAGAGGCCTCCCATGGGCTGAAGCATATATTATGCCACCCATGAGAGACCATGCAAAATGGAACTCTAGGTCTGCTACAGCAGCCTCTGTAAGATGGTGCTTGCACCACTTACTTTAGATATAGGTTCACTATATCTATAGGTCACTACACTTAAAACTTATAAGTCACCCCTATAGCAGGCCTTATCAATCCTGAAGGCAGGGTGCTGGGTTTTTAGTTAAAGGGTGCCCCTGCATGAGCAGAGCCCCTTTGCAGCCTTCGGAGACCATTCTCCCGGGTTGTCTGTGACTCAGCCGGACATATAGGTAGAGGTACATTATAACCTCGCCGTAAATGCTATCTCGAAAACGGCTGCATAGAAACATATCGTGTTTGGTATCAAACACCTTGGAATCATACCTCTACACGAGTAACTGGTGTGGGAGGTATGATTCCACCCTTCAGAAGCGAGCTTCGTGGGGTCACCGGTCTACCCGGTACCAGCCTTCTCGACCCGGACAGCACAAAATGGATGCTGCCAGCCAGAGACACATTTCTGCCCTCCTGCTGCTGAGCCAAGCTCGAGCAGAGGAAGGCATCACAATAGGCATCCTGTCACAGGGAGGTGTGACCACCTCCCAGACAGGGTTTGGTGTATTGGGGCTGGGTGGGTGCACTCTGAGAGTGCCAGAAAGTCTGCACTGGGGGCACATTTGGTGTCCCTGTGCATAGTCCAGCTCAAAACAGTTCTGGGAGCCGTTGGCTCCTGCTCTGGCGTGAAACTGGACAAAGGACATGGGTGTAGCCACCCCTCTGTCCTGCCCCTCCCCTAGGAGGGTCCCCTGAATCTGGCCAACCCTCTCCTGTGGGTATAAAATGGGTTACCTGGCTACAGGACATTGGATTTTACGTGGACAAGATTCTACAAAGAAGAAACCACTAACCTTCGACCGTCTGGACACCTGGACTTCGCTGGACCTCGACTGGGCTTGACTTCGTCCCCCTTTCTGTCTGAAGCTTAGTTTGTGCCGTGATTCCATACAGGCTCCGTGCAGGACCTGTGGAGCACTTAAGACAACAGAAGAATCTCCCTTGGAGTGAAGGAGTCACTCCCCTGCTTTGCAGGCACCTAAAGCGCAACTGACCAGTAGCTGCTACCAAGCTACTGCGGACTCTGAAGATTTCAGCTACACAGAAGGTGGGTTCCTTAAGGTCCCAGAGGTTGATCTGCCCTCTCACCAAGTTTGAGGCCAGTATCCCTTCTGGGGGGTGCGTAACCCGAACCCCTGTGCACTGCGTCCATTTGCAAGTGCATATGCTTGTTGGCGATTTCCGAGCTTGTGCATTGGACTTTGTGTAGTCCTGACCCTGAGCAGTATTTTCACCAAAGAACTCCGACCTCCTCGTACCGTGTGCTCCGTGGGCTGGTGCGTTGCAATCTTGCTCGAGGTCCCCTCGCGACTCCTGGTCCTTCGGCCTGTGGGTCCTCCTGAGGGTCATCGGGATTGTTCTTGGGCTTTCCTGATTGCTCCAGATGTGCCCTGATTCTCCATTGCTTGGAGAGTCCCCTGGACCTTGCTGGTCCACACTGTAACCTGTTTGTCTTTCCTGCGTTGGTTGCTGTTGCCAAGGCTTGTTGGTGCTCCCGCTGGACACCGACCCCTCAGCACTCGACATCCTTCGTGGGACAGCTCACTTCTGGCTCCTGGTCGTCCTCGACGTCTCCTGGTCCTCGTGGCTGCAGAGTCAAGTTTCCCTTCTTCGCACCTGAAGCACCCGACATCGGTGGGCATTCGTCTACCGAGCCCCTGGTCACTCTGATGTGACCCAGACTCTGTCCCCTCTGCTTTCAGGTTCCTTCCATCCAGAATCCAGGCTTGGATTCCACCGGACCCTTTTCACCTTCATGGCAGCAGCAATTCTTCCTTTCCTTTCATAGAGACCGATGAGAGTTTGCGACGCCAATTCAGACCTATGCACCCGGCCCCCCTGGGATAGGTAACTCTGATACTACGGTATCCTCGGGTGGGGAGGCTCTTTAAACTCTTAAGTTCCGAAAGGTTGGCTCGAAGTCCTCCTAGAAGGGTCCTTAAACTTTAACTTTGCAACCGCGACTTTCCCATAGAGTTGTACGGAGCACGCGTCGTGTTTCCTCACTGTACCCGTCCTCCGTGGGTCTCCTGTGTCATCACCTTGCGTGGTTCCTTGGGGTCCCAGCGATTCTACGTGCACTAGGCACTGTGTCTAGTCAAGTCGTGATTGTTATACCACTATTTTAGTATATGGTTCGGTCTCCCCCTGGAGCCCACTGTGTATTGTACTACTTACAACTGTTCTATTGATCCAGTATTGTGTGCTTTGTGTTTTATCCTCATGTAGAGGATAGTAGAGAGTGTTATATTAATAAATACATATTTTAATATAACTACTGTGTGGTTCTCCTTCATTTAGTCATTCAGGAGGTGATATTCTGGTAAAACAAGCTGCTTTACATTCCTTCAAGATTAAGCCTGAAGGCTGCTCTCCATAGCTATCACTAGGATAGCTTTTGTAAAGGTTATCTTTGACCTCATACATCATAAGGGTCATGTGGATTGGTACAGGGTGCCCACTTTAACTAGTGGACAGCATATACCAAGCCATCTTCTCACAGTAAAACCTTTGTGAATCAGACCCAAAGACAATGAAGGAAAACAAGGAAAGCACTGCAGCGGACTTCCTACTTCTGTGTTGTCATTTAATATATTTGTGCCAATTCGCAAAGGCATCTTCAGTTGGAAACATATGTCTATGTCTGATAATGACTGCATTTAGCCTTTTGGGAATTGACAAAAGGATTCATGGAAGATAAAATGGGTTTACTACGATGTATTACTCTGCCACAGCTGTGGGAAAATATATAGTTGCAACTCCCACAGTGTTGAGGTACGAAATATCGAGGAAAGAATATCAACTTACCAGAATACTTTAGCCAAAATGTCAAGGACTGTAGCATTAACAGGTGGCAAATATAGGTTTACTATACTTACCTCCACATCTGTGTACCTTGGAGATATTTTTATCATCTGTTGTGTAAACTATGACTCTGGCATAGTTCTACAAGGCGTGCGTTTCCATCCATGGGTGACATAGATGAACTTTGTTCAATTCACCAATGCTTACATTGTTGCATTGGAATCAATGCTTTTGGTTTACTAACAATCCCTAAACCGGGATCAGGGGCACCATGGTACCATAAAAAAAAACCTATTAGGTACTTTACAATATCCCAAACTTGAATGGCACTAAGAATAAGATACACTTTTAACTAAAATCATTTATTGCAACAGGCCAACACTGATTCTCAGCACATGGGGGGGGGTTACCATACAAAAAGGGGCACTTTCCTACATCCATTTAAAATCTAACACCCAAAAGAATACTTCTATGCGCTACACTAGGAGTGCATGGAAAGTAGAACTTGCAATCTAGACTTTCTTATAGGAAGCAATGCACTGCATACCTTCTTGACAGCAAAAGCTGTGGTTATCAGTGAGGCGTGAAGGCATTGTTCCCTGTGAAAGGAAAACACACGCCACAGCAGCGTTCTTTCTCCTGGACTCAGCTCGTTATCTGCATCAAGTGCAATGTAGCATCTTCTTGGTGCACTGGAAGCAGTCAAGACCGTCTTCTACAGTATCTTGTGTGATAATCTGGCCGAAGGACCTCTCCTTTCAAGTGGTCAAGTGGCAGCCCTTTTATAGTATCTCTGATCAAGGACTGGAATTTCTGACACACGTTTAGGAATTTCTGACATAGATTATGTGCACCAAGTTGTATGTCTCAGACATATCATTATGAACATATAAGGTAAATGGATGTCAACTTAGACTATACTATTTTGGCTACTTCTCAGTGTTTGTTCTTATTTGAACCTGACATTGTGATAACTAGACACTTTCCCCAGACGGATGTTGCATCAGGTGTTATATCTATGTCATTGTCTGAAAGACTTGACACTTTCACAGTCCTTGGAATGATAAGCTCAGATGAGATCTGCGTCAATGTCAGTGATTCTGCATATATTGAGGAGAATTGTGACTCCCTTTAGCTAAAATTGAGAAAATGGTGACTTCCATTACCTAAGATGGAGTTGGGCCAATATAAAATGGAGTCTGAACTTAGGGGCTTTATGCCACATCACAGTAAATAGATGTGGAGTTAAGAATAGTAAATATATACTTACATATCTGCTCTTACTTTCTCTGTATTTTGGCCCTGATAATTGGGCTATGACATTTTGGTAAGTCAGCATTTCCATCTTGATATTCTGTACTACAAGTCTCCTATAGACTTGTACATTTGTGGGTATTCCCAAACTCTGATCCAACACTTTCCTGTACCAAAAATTTTTGGTGATGTATTTACTCCATCAAATGGCTAAACTAACTCCTCTTTAATGGTGGGAAAGGCAAAGAGTCACCTCCAAACTTGGAGGACATGGAGGGGAAGATAATTCTTGCAGTGGGAAAATCTATTCCCTGTTGAGAAATAAAAATTAGCAAATGCGCTTTTGTACATCTTGATCCATTTCCTAGCACCTAAGTTTACCCCATGTAGATTTATGCATTGGGGAAAATAGAAACTAGGGGAATATGTCACATGACATTCCCAGTACTACACATGAAAATCTATGCCTAGTGCACATTTCAAGGTGTACTACTGGCACTTTTTGTGAACTTACAAAAAAGTAGCAAATATGCAGCAATTTGTTGGAGTACTTTTACTTTTAAAACGTTCTATGTGAAGTGTCCTTTACTCTGGGCAAGTGTGACTAGCCAGTGCTGTGAATGGCAGTGTTTATCACAGGCTCAGGTAAACCTGTGACCCTAACATGGAAACCTTCTGAAAGCATGCAAAATCCTGCACCATGGAAGCATACCTGGAAAGCTGGGTGACCATTTTTCAATCTGTGGCAAAAACCCTTCCCCTACATTTCCTCCACGACTTGAGGTGATGAGTTCGCCTTCACATCCTCGAAGTGAGTTAACCTTTTGCTTGTGCCAGACAGAGACATACTAACAATGTAATAGTTGTAAAGCCTCCGATTTGGTGTTTGTGATAGTTAAAATGCATTTTTCTCATGTACTAATCCTTTTTTAGGAATCTGATATGTGTTTCTGACTCCTAAAATGGGATCGCGAATGGGTACCAATTAGATATATGGTAGGGGCGTGTTGTAGGCTCCCTTCAAAATATTGAATTTGTTCCTAATGTATTAATGTTTTGCTACTGAAATCCAGTTGCAAAACATTAATATTTTACAGACACCTCAAAAGAGGTGTTAATGCATTCAGAACATGGTAGGAGTACCATTCCCCTTTGTGAATGTAAGAAAAAAAGTTTTTGTAAGAGTGTGTAGTGGTCCTTGAGACCACTGCCAAATCATATACAAACAAAAAAGTAAACATTTCTATTAAATTCTATCCCATTTCCTTTAAGGAAAACAGGCTGCAATTAGAAAACGTTTACTTTATTGAAAGGCAAACACAGACATGGTGGTCTGCTGGCTCCCGCAGGCCACCTTCCCTGTGATGGCCTAAAACCGTGGTGAGTCGCAAATTCAAACTACCTTATTAATATTGATGAGGTAAGTCGGTTTGCCCTATCATTACATAGATCAGTTCTTAAAAATCTTTACTGATCACAAAAATACTGTTTGCAATTTGCGACCAGTTTTTTTGTGACCAGATATTTTTACATCTGGCCCTAAATCTTTAACAATTTCCAGGCCGGGAAAGTGCCAGTTCAGAGTCTGTGAAAGCTCCCAAACTACACATTTGTGGACAAACACAGACTTACAAAGCTAACCGTGCGTTGTCCCGCAAGCTTCCCACTCCATGAATGGAAGTTACTACTGTGTATTCCTCCGCAGCTGTGGAGGACAATTACGCTGTAGTAAACTCAGGAATCCTTTGGTGAATTTCCGACAGATGTAAATGCACGCATTTCTGGCCGTAAACATACGTTTGTGAACTGTCAGCCATGTCTTCACATTTTAGAGTTGAAGATTAACATGTTTAAAACGATCCCAGAGCTAAAAAGACCAAGAAGAAAACAGACCATCGGAAGTGCTTACGTTTTATTAATATACATTTCAGAAATGCAATAGCCCTGTGTAATGAGAGAGGATGTGCCACAATACACAATATTAAGATTAGAAAACACTCTCTGGATGCTTTGAGTTAAAAGAGTTAAACAAGCAGCAAAAGCTTTCCTCACACACCAGAGACTGAGCGGCACATGGCATGCAACGAGGGAGCGGCCGTGCTGTACACAGAAATTAGGGGATACGATGAAAGCAAAGAAGGACTGTCTGAGAGGATGAAGCAAACAGAATGGAAAGAGAGAGGTGTAGATGGAAGAAACACGGGACAGAAAGGGAGGAGGTGAGAAAGGTGGAATGGGATAGAAGAGAACCGAGTGGAAAGAAAGTGAAGATAAGGATGTTATGATCAGATCTGTACAGTTATTGTAATTTCGGAAGGTACAGACAAATTACGAGTAGTACCTGTTGATTGGTACGAGGAAGACGTATTGCTCATGTGTAGGAGAAATGCTATAAAACGGCAATTGCAGACTATTATGTTTTTAGGGAACGTTTATCCAGGGTACAATTAAGTAACCTACTGAATAGCACCAGGACAGTTGAAAGATAATGACTATGAACAAGCTGGGGCTTTGGTGCAGTAAGACTTGGCAAACAAAGGAAGGAGTTTTTCATAATGTAAAGCAAAAAACGTGGATCTGGGAATTGAGGTGGACAATATTCTTGGACCTTAAAAGTGTTAAAATCATATCAAATAGGGTTTGGGATCAATGACGCAAAGATTTGAAGAACACGTTAAAAATCAGGGCAAACAGAACCAATATTATTATAAAGTGTCTGGGTGGTGTGAAGTGTAATTTTACCATTTTCAGCAACAGGCAAATTATTTTTTAAATATTCATACATTCCGTAAAGATGGACGTGAAGACCATTGATTCCGTCAACGCTGATGATACAAAATTAGGCACGATAATAAATCCCATGGAATACGGAAAATATACAGGTCTGGTGAGGTTGTATGTAGGAATTAGGTAAGCGCATACTAATGCATTTAGGTCACAATAGTCCACATGCCAAGCACAAAGTAAATGGGATGATACTTAACAGTACAGCCAAGAAAAGGACCTGGAGTGCTCACAACAAGCAATACACGAGCGCACAATCTCATCCAGCAGCTTGCAAAGCAAGGCGTGAATTAAATTGTATTAAAGTGGGCATTAACAATAGGGCTAGAGAAGTCAATTTACCACTGTACATGGCCCACATCAGCCATTCAGCATCTTCAATTTTGAGCACCGTACATATAGGTTACGAGTGAATTTGGAAAAGTTCAAAGATGGGCCTCCAAACTAATCAAAGAATTGGAAGACTTGATTTTTGAGGTGAGGCTCAACCCTTTGGAGCTGTTTTCCTTCAAGAAAGGGAGACCGTGGGAGTTTGTTTTAACCTGGAATTGTTTCTATATGGGTTATATAAGAAGTTGGTAGGTAATCTGTTCAGGCGCAGATTGATAAACATAAAATTGGACCACGCATTATGACTCGAAGGAGGAAGCTCAGTTGATGTCATACCTTAGGGGCTTTTTTCAGTGCAAATTGCCACTCTATGGCAAATACCCCCTTCCAGCTTTGAATGCATGATTAGTGCGCATGTCAACAGTGGCTTCCAATTTTTATGAGAAAAAAAGTAATAGGCGCCATGGGAAAACGTTTGAACGTTATATTTGGGAATAAGAAGTCATGTTTCTGTTTTCCTTCTTTGAAGCAAGATTGTCAGACTTTCCACATAGCTGTCTTTATCACCACTAAGGACGTGCCTGAATGTTGTAAACTGGAGAAAAAAAACTTGCCCTAGAAGAACCGTATGTCTTCTTTCCTCCACATTATTAAAGGAGAAGAGGAGAGAAAATGGTGCACGAAGTAGAGGGAGGAGGAAGGTATTAAAAAACAGCAAAGGATAGACAGAATTGGGTGGGCAACAGATGGTAGAGGACATTTGAAGAGGGAGGGGAAGCAGGGAGGTGTGGTAAAAAGGGGGGTAATGAAAGTAAAATGAGGAGGAAAAGGGAGCTAGAGCAGGGGAGAAAAACTGAAAAAAGACAGAGGGATCGATGCAACAGAGTGTGAAAAAAAGCGAGAATGGGCAAGTCAGAGGAGGGAGAGTGCGGAGAGAAGTGGTGGAGCAACAGGGATGTTCGGAGAGAAGGAAAAGTTAAAGGTAAAATGAAAAGAAGACTTATGAGAAGGCAGTGTGAAAAAAGCAATAGAATCTCGAAGAGAAAATGAAAGGAGGTGGACATGTCTGAGGTGGCAAGAGGAGAATGAGGGATAGAAAAGGAGAAGTTGAAGAAAAGCTGGACTAGAGGAGGGTGTTGTGGAAAAGAGGAAGAGTGGGAGAAGGAGTTACATGAGGAAGGATGGCAGGTGAAGTCAAGAAAGAGAGAAGGGTTTGACATAATAAGGAAAGGATATCACTGGAAGAAAGGGAAGGGCCTGGGGGAAGAGCATTTCCTTAAAATGGGCACAATCTGGTGCCCTTTGGCACTCCCAGGTATTTGGCACTCTTACTTTTACGTGTTACTCAGAAGATAAACCGCCACAATCTAGAGACAGGTATTGCTTGCGTGCGGGGGCCGGGGACAAGCTCAACCCTCCATCCTACTCGGTCTGGCCACAAGGCCCAGGCCTAACACATCATCCAAAAAATAAAAACGGCGCTCTCTATACTGTTCTTTCCTTATTTACATATAAATATATACAGACATTACAAAAAAAGGATTTATGTTCACGCCATTGCAAGATGTGAACTGAAACATCCAAGTACAATAAACACAGAAAGTGAAGGGTACGTTTCACATCCAGGGTCACGGGACGCATGGTTGGAAGGATGACGAGAGGTAAACAGGATCCCGCAGCTGCCTGGAGCAGACACAGGCCAGAGGGGGGGGCTCTCCCCAGCTCGGAAGCCGCTGTGCCTGCTGCATTATTCACCAGTCCGGGCCCGTCTAGGATTGCACACCGCCACCAGGAGAGGACGACAGGAAGCATTCATCACTGCAGACAGGTGACCTCCGAGCCAGCAGCTCATCTGCTTTCAGTCATTGTCTTTTTCCCTCCTTTTAAGACTTGCTTTATGACTTCTCTTCTCTTTCTCCCACATCACTGCACTCGCCAACACCTGAAAGAGGACACACGTAGCTGGTGAACAGGTCAGTGACGTAACACAAATTGATATCCACAACCTGCAAACTGTGATGAGGGCTGTCAGGCTGTGGCGTAGCAACAGTCCGTGGGCCCTAATGCACGCAAGGTTACCCCACCCCTGAGCTTCTGCTTTGGTAATAAAATGAAACAGCTTTCATTTTGGTGTATTGGGTCCCTCGCACCCGGGTGTCACTGCACCTGCTGCACTATTGATAGCTGCGCCTGAGAATGAGGGGCCCTTGACTTACCGGAACCCACCTGTGGCGTAGTAAGATTTCCAGGATGGCTAAAACAATCAAAGAAAATGTGCTCACTCATGGCCTCACACTCTTGGACCCCAGTGCCACTGCACCTTCTGCACCATTGATAGCTACGCCCATGCGCCCCACATGTAAACATGGGCTTTCGTGGAAGGCCCACTAGAAGCCCCTCTCCTCCTGCAGGCCCTCCTTCAATTCCCTCCCACGCGGATTTTACAGCCTGAACTAGGTGGATCCCCGACCCGAGTGGAGGCTTTTGCGCATGCGTAGGCAGCAGGGAGCATCCGCCGTGAGGTACCTTTTCATCGCGCTCTCTCTGGGGACTTAAACGGGAGGGTCTTTGTCTGAAAGCGTTTCCATCCCGTCCTCCATCCCGTCTTCCTCGATGACTACAAAAGCAAAAAGACAGCGTTAGGAACACGGATTTTCATCTCCAGTCTCAGGCCCTTCTTTCCTCCCGCCCCCACCTCACACCTCTCGAGCTCACCGACATGAACCTCTCTAGCTCTCAGCGACATACAGTGACCTACTTCTATGAGAGGCGCCCCCCGCCCCTGCTCTCAGGCTCGTTCGTGCAGCAGAGAGCGCAGACCACGGGGATTCACGTGTGTAGGCCCTGCCAGGACTTAGGAGTCACCCCTGCTGCCCCTCAAAAGGAGAAACATTAAAACAATCTAGGTGCAAGATCCCGTGACTCCCCCGAAGAAGGACCCAGGGAGGCACTGCCAGTGCTTTAAATGGGAAAAAATAAGTGCAGGTACTCATTAAAATGAGCTAGAGGTGTAGTGAGGGGGCGGGGCTAGGGGCGGGGCTAAGGGCAAGACATGGTGATACTTAACAACTTCTATATTAGTTGCAGCACATACCAAAACACATGAGAAATGTGTTTATATAAACAAAGCAGGTTAACTCATTACACAAAATGAAAGAGAAATGCAATAATATGTTAACATTTCCTTTTTGCAATAGTTGCACCTTCTTAATGTCATACTGTTAATTGCTGTTTGGCACAATACTATATATTTTTGAGCACGCGAGTAGGAAGAAACTGAAAATACCCCCGCATCCCACCAAAACTCTTATGGCACCAAGCACATGAAGCAACTCATCATGACCCTCCCCAGAAGATATCTCTTTTCTCTTCCATCAATCTATCCATTCATCCTTTCATCCTACCATTTACCTGCTGATGTCCACCATTTAACCTTTACATTCTATCGTCTATTCAGTCTTTCATCAATCATTCAGTTTTTCACCATTCCGTCTATCCACCCTTCATATCCAAACCTATCCATCCATCCATCTCCAAACCTATCCATTCATCCTTTCACTCATCCATCCCTTTATCCACCCTTTCCCTCATCCATCAATCCTTTCGCTCATCCATCCATCAACCCTTTCACTCCTTTATTCCATCCACCCTTTCACTCAATCCCTCCTTTCACTCATCCATCATCCACCCTTTCATCCATCCTCCCTACCTTTCATTCATCCATCCAATCTTTCACTTATCCACCCATCATCCGCCCTTTTATCCAATCATCCACCCTCTTTCACCCATGCATGCTTTCACTCATCCATCCATCGATTCATCCATCCATCTATACATCCCCCCTTGCTCACTCATCCATCCACTCACTCATCCACTCACCCACCCACCCACCAACCCTGCCTTTTACGTTATTTATGAATCTTTGTCGCCGAGCAGACATGTCCAAACAAAGTGCCACACATTTTCTTTAAAATACCTCCTGAAAGTGTTTTGATTCTCTCTCGCTCTCTTTCATTTTTTTCTTACAAAAACAGGCATACACACAAACATAGCAGACACACAAAAGACTCCGGTATGATAAAAGCCATCTTTTCTCTTCACTTACCATGGCTTTTTTAATTGCCACCAGGGCCGGACTGGCCGTAGCCTGATAGCCACAGCCAGGGAACTGACATGATTCCTGTACTTGCAGGAACGCACAGGATAGTGTAAATGTGATTGACAGCACAGGGCCTGAATGGACCCTGCTCTGTCAAGCACAGCGTGATGGTGAGCACCCGGACATTATTCAAATGAGCCCAGCTGAATAGCTCAGCTGGGCTCAGATCGGGGCTACAGAAGCGGCGCCTTAGCTGCCAGAGACACGTTCCACTCCTGCTCACCAGCACAGCCAATGAGCCTACCTTTTCATGAGTACCGGTACTCTCCAGGGCTGTAGAGAAGTGCCGGTACTCAGAGTGATAAATCTAAGAAGTGCCGGTACTCAGTACCGGTGAGTACCGGCCCATTTAAAGCACTGGGCACTGCCGAGAAAAACTCATGCACCCCCGCCCCCATCAGAAAGGGAATCAGTGGATGTCTCCAGGAGTTAACTCTCCTGGGTCCCACCAAGAGGATACAAATATGGACACCTGTAGACTAAAAACCAAGCCACCTCAAAAAAAAGAACCATTAAGGCCACTGGTGGGTACCCCTCTTTGAGAGATAGCTGTTGAGACTCCTTAGGAGTCAATGGGCGTGCTCCGCAAAAGAGAGATGTGTTGGGACCATTTGGAATCAAGAGAACTATTAAGAGAAATACATGGGCCTTCAGCAACAGAGAATCGTTAGGGTCATAAGCAGTGCTGGAATTGCAAAAACTTTACTCTCTGAAACTGTAAATTGGGAGTCTAGCTGTGGCAACAAAAAGGGGGTGGAGTCTGAAGGGGCGGAGTCATGAAAAGCAGTCTGAAAGTAAACTTATACATATAATTTAAAAAGAATTCTGTCATAAAGAATTTGGCTGCCAGGAGTAATGTGACAGTAAATCTGTTCTGGCTTATTTGGTTGCACAAGGCTGCATTCTAGAATATCGTAATGGGTTACGGCACCTTCTGCAGAGAGCTTTGTTTGCCCAGTAAATCTTAGGGAATAATGATAATAGTAAAATACTTCTGGTGGTTATCACAGTTGTGGGAGAGATCTCTGTTTTGTTTAATCACAGTTTTGACTCATACAGTATCATAGAGGGTTAATGTGACTCCTGCAAAGCACATCACGTAACATGCAGATGACAGATTTTTGTGTTATGTACATAGGTACATAGGTAAGTGGGTAACTGCTTTTGGCAGAGATATTATTTTATTACTTTGCTGTTCATAAATAGCAATCCTTTATTATAGCACAGTGAGCTATGGACTGCCATCAAGGTCATGCATGCAAACTGCTAGACATGGGTTTAGAATCTTATTGTATTTTGTTCCATCTGTTATTATAAGGCTGCTATAAGGGTTTCCTTGGGTAGTAATAAAGTCTTATTAGTACAGACAACAGAAAGCACTGCATTACGTTTTAAATCCCGACTTTATGTTTCTACCAGCTATGTAATCTTAGCATATAATCCCTACCAGCAAAGACGATGTGCGACTCCAACACTTTGAAACACTCTTTGGGGCATATTCAAGAGGAAGTGGCGGTGAGAGGCGTTAGCCTCCTTGGCTTAACGCCTCTCACCGCCACTTCGGAAACGCCAGGCTGCACCCTATTCACAAGAATGTGGTGCAGCCTGGCGTTTCCCCTGCGACGGCGCTAAGTCTCACAACTTAACGCAAACGCAGGCACCCTTGCACCAGAGTGCAAGGGTGTCTGCGAGCAGGGAGGTTTGTTTATGTACAGGAAGGTGTCCCTTCCTGCACATAAACAAACCTAAAATGCCGTTTAGTAACTTACATGTGTGCATTTTTTTAAAAGGTTTGTTTATGTACAGGAAGGGACACCTTCCTGTACATAAACAAACCATGGTATTTTGCTATTTCCATGTGTGCTGCACAAGGCAGCACACATGGAAATAGCAAATATGAAAAACGAGGAGAAATTAAGCATTTCTCCTCGTTTCGCCACCTTAAGACCAGGATTTTTCTGGTCTTAAGAAATTAAGCATTTCTCCTCGTTTCGCCACCTTAAGACCAGGATTTTTCTGGTCTTAAGTTCGGCGCTGCCACCAATTATCGCCGCCCTTGATAATAGGTGGCAGCGCGATTTCAATAGGTGTTGCGGTGGTACGCTCACCGCAACACCCACTGCACGCCCCCTTTCATGCTAAGTTTAGCATGAAAGGGGCCCTATTCTCAAGGCAGCGTTAAGTCACTTAACGTGGCTTTAAGCCACGTTAAGAGGGTTAACGCTGCCTTGAGAATAGGGCGCTGGCCCTATCGCCACGGGAACGTCAAAAAAAGTGAAGTTCCCGTGGCAATAGGGGCTTGAGAATATGCCCCTCTTTGTCTTCTGTAGCATCCTCAACATTGAGTTACACACCTGTAAGATTTCTTGTCGATATAATGTGTGCATGCGATGTAAAGCACTCTGACACCCTACAGTGGGATGAGTAGTGCTATACAAGTATTACATTTTTAAAAAAGGGCTATTTAGATTGGTATTGGTGTAAATAGTCATACATACTGTTACATCTCACATTCTTGCAGTACATGCTTATCTCTTACATTCAGGGATTCCACAAAGTTAAAACCTGCCTCCAATTTGTAGTTTCTCTTAGGTACATGTGAAGTGTCTTTGTTTCCCCATTGCATTGGCATATAGGTATTATGCTGCAGATAGCTCCCAGCCAGCATTATACTAGAAAAAAAGGAGGACTGATGACCCTTTAAATTCGCCTTTTCTTTTGGTTCCAGCTGGAAGAGAAAATAAAAAGGCCCCCTCACCACTTGCATGTTGCATCTTTGAACAGAATGAAGACAGCTGGACCTGCTGAATTGTGCCCCGGTGTTTGCAAATTACACTGGGACCAATTCAGCATATTTCACTGGGGCCAGGCGGATCTCAGATTCAACTCAGTAATACCTGCCAGTTCCGGGATCCAGCTTGTAACCTCTTCATTCCAGAACTGGTGATTAGAAGTCAAATGCCATGGTTCCCCCAAGAAAACAGCAAGCGAAAAATTCTAGGAGGTAACATCCGTATGCCAGCCAAGAAACCCACTAGGCTCCTTTAGGAATAATTTCCCTTCCCCCTGTGTAAAGAAGTATTGAGGCTCCAAACGTGTCTATTTCTATGCGCCCCAAAGGAGAGAGCGATTGAAACCCCATAGGAGTCTATTCCGTACGCACCCAAGGAAAGAACCATTGAGACCCTATAAGATTTAATTTCTGTGATCCCCTAAGGAGAGAGTGTTTGTGGCCATGTAGGGATCAATTTCTGAGTCTCTCCAAAGAAAACCATCGAGACTCTCTAAAAGACCTTTAACCTACCCATGCCCCAAAATAAGAGAGAAGGAGACCCTGGAGGAGTTAGCTCCCGATGATTCCTCTGCAAGGGGAGTCAGTAGGACACTTTGGTAGAACTCATGTAAGTTCTTGTAAAAGGCAACCACAGAAATACACTGGGAGCCATCTCCTGTGAAATCTTCTGACCATGTGAAGGGAAGCAGTAAGGTCTCTGGGCCTTAACTTTTGTGTGTCCCATTTGAGAAATGGACCACGAGAGCCTTTAGCATTCAGTGTTTCTGCTTCTGTGGGTTCCACTGAGAAGCACAACAGCTTTCAGGAGATAACTGTGATACACATGAAAGCACGTTTTCATGCAGTGCCTAATTTGTAAAAATAAATTAATAAATCATTTTTGGGCAGAAAAATGTTCTTTGCGGTCCAGGTCTGGCACTGCTGAATACCGGCGCGTTGAATACCAAGTCTGTCTACTTTTAATTTCACCTCAATGCCTCTATCTTTCACCACTACATTTCATGTCTCGTTATCTCATTTTTTGCTGGTTCTCTGTTATACCTGATTTCTCTCTATTTCACTGTTTTCCTATCTTTTTTTCCATTTTCTGCCTTTATCTCTCTCTTGCTCTGAGTCAAAGTTTGATGATGAACATTAAGTCCCAGTCCCCAAAAATGACTGCCAGCGCCCAACACCTGAAACCACCTGTACAAAATAAGTACTGTATACGACTCTGTAAGAGCAAATTCTAATGTTTTCACTATAAAAAATAAGGAAGGGTCTCTTGGAGGTGTTCTCTAGGAGATAAACCTGTGCTTTGTGAGCAGAGAAAAATTGGATCTTCAAGGAGTTAACTCACGCATAAAGGTGACAGAGTCATAAGAAGAAAAACATAGGCAGCTTTTCAGCGTCAATTCCAACGTGTCTCAATCAAAATTAGGAATCAAGAGCTTCTAGGGGTAATCGGCTCTGTTTCTCTATGTTAAGAAAAACATTGAGAGCCTCTCAGATGTAACTCCTGTTGTTTTTTGTTGAGAGAAACAACAATTCAAGATTTTATGGCAGCCGCGGCCCGTGAAGGTAAGAGCGGTGAGGCGGTGGGGCCAGGTTGGGGGGATTCGACAGACGACCACGAGGGAAAATTAAATAAATAATTAAATTTTACCTCGTCGTCGGCTATCAAAATCCCCCCCCCCACCCCCACCCTGCCCCACCGCTCTTACCTGCACGGGCTGCGGCTGTTTTATGGATTTTGTGTGTTTCCTCATGGAAAGAACTCCTGAGACACAACTGGGTTAATCTCCTGTGTGTTCCATTACCAGGAAACCAGTGAAATACTTTGTTAGTCAGTACCTGGGTGCCCCATTTGTGTCACTATCATTTTAAGTAGGGTGTTTGTGCACAAGAAGCTTCACCCAAGTGCACATTTGGGATTTCACTGCAGACTGAGGTTGTCACTGGAGTTCCGTATTAGGCATTGCCAGAGTACATTTACTCAATTTACATGAGGGGAAGGTGTGTATCTAGAAGGTTAGACAAGCTGGGCTGATCATGTGTTGAGAGCATGGGTCAGTATGTGGGCATTTCCACTGATTTATGTGCATGGTCTGAGGCAGAATAAAATGCTGAGATATGCAAAGAAGTTGGAATAAATCAGTGAGTTTAGATGGGAATATGACAGGGTAGAGTGGTGTGTCGACCAGATTTCACCTGAGAGGTATCAATGGCAGTGGTTCTACCAGGCTAGATTTTATCATAAAAGTCAGAATGGGATTCTGTCTGTCCTTCTGAGGACAGGGGACCCAAGGCACCTTTGTGATGCATTTGTGCCCTACATGACCTCCGAGATGAACCAGAGGTAGACCTTGAGATAACAGTGCACCAGGTATTCACCAGGATCCTGTATTTTTCTATGGATGGTATTAACTGAGGGCAGGATGGTAATGGTGACGAGATAGCCGACTACAGCAGAGAAAATAAAGTCCATTTCTTTTTTCTCTTTGGGAAGCGGGCATGGAATTAAGGCACATAAAAGAGTTAAGCAACGGAAACTAACCCTCTTCGCAATGGATTTGGGTAATACCTCTTGTGGATGAAAAACTCAAGTTTGGGTACACAAGTAATAACAAAAAGGCACTTAACACAATCTCACTCTGAAAGCAAAACAGCAAAATGTGAACAATAAGGTTTGCCAAAAATATGACACGACTAATAATCAAGATACAGTTTCGTTGAATTCATCAGCTTTCCAACTCTGTGCGATTCACTGTTTATCCTCACAGTGAGAACAAAAACGGAATTGTAAACCCTCCTTTTTTCTCAGATTTAAATAAGGCGATGAGCGCTTAATAGGCCCTGTTTTTCTGGCCCACCAGAGAAATTCCACCAGGCATGGACAAGCAATCCAAAACTGGATATCAGTGAAGATATTCACAGACAATATGCTAACACAAGATGCAGTGCCTCACCGAACAGAATCCTGGAAAGCTAGAAGAGGTGACTGTGCCTGGTAAAGCCATTATACCCCTAGGTTTAAAGTGTGAGTGAAATGTCTACAATAGGTCACCAGAAGAGGACAAGCCTGGGTGAGAAGATAGACATCCAAAGAAGGGAAATCTTTAAAAAATAGATAGATACAGTTCTCTAAGTGGGCCAGAGCCTGGCTAGACTGAGAATTGGAAAAGCATAAAATGGACATTGGACTAGGGCTTTGGGGCCTAGTATTTTTGTCCTTAGCTAACAGAAAATATTGGCACTTGCCTGCCTGTCATAAGCTAGAGATGCAAAGCAATGTGTCACCAGAACAGAACTCCCCTTTGTGATATGGGACGAAGTAACCAGCAGCGTACCCCTCCCCCCCACCACCAAGTGTCTGCCAGGCTGAGCAAAAGTCAGCCTGTCAGATACTCTTAATGTTCAGGTCAGGCAGCCAGGCGCATGGGCATTTAGCGCATGTGTAGCCTGGCTGCGTGAACGGAACTTTCCCAGGCTGAATATGTCACAACCCTGTGGGCATGACCTCCTCAGCCCTACAAAGCGTCTGGAGGACCTCCCCCTCATGATGAGTGGAGCGTCACTGATAGCCTCAGACCTGGGCGCTTCAGTTTTAAGCCCTGAAGTATCCGGGTGCCAAGTCAGTGGCATAACGAAACTTGAGGGGGCCCCCCTGCAAAGTATTTGGAGGGGGGCCCCCCAAGCTCGCGACCCAGTCAGGAGCTCTGAGGCCAGGGGCCCGCCGCCCATGCACAGTGCTGGATGTGGCCACCAGGAGCTTGCCCCCCCCCTGCATTGCAGGGGCTATGGTTATGCTACTGGGCTGAGTGTCCATCACCGACACCACGTCACAGAGTGGAGTGGGGTGAGCTAGTCTCACCCATCCCACTCTGTGACGAGTCAGGGACTGTCACCTCCTCTCATTGGCTGGAGGAGGCAGCAGTCTCAACCCTCCTGGAACCTCTGAGGTTTCCCTCCTGCCACCCGTGACCTGCAGCTGTTAAGTTTTATGTTTTTTATTGTTTGGTTCATGTATCTGTGTATTTATGTATGTATGTATGTGTATTTGTGAGCATGTGCTGTGAATGGGGGTGTGTGTGTGTGCATGTCAATGCATGGGTGTGAGTGAGTGTGGATGTCAATGCATGGGTGTGAGTGAGTGTGGATGTGTGCGTGTGTGGCCTGCCCACCTCACCCATGCTCAGATTACCAGCCATCACTGGAAGTAACATGGTGTATATGTAATTTAACCATTCGTGTCCAAGGGCCTAAGATGCTGCTTTATTCTAATTGAATAACCAAGTTATCTCCAAGTTGTCAAGCATAGGATTCTATGTCACATGTATTACGCTACACCCTTAGGAATATAAGCCACACCTGCAGTGGAGGTTTGTAGGTTTTCTAGGGTATACTTGATAGGATATCCCACCTTTTCAGCAACCCCCTTCCCACCAGCTCCTTTCATCTAACTTAAAATACTTGTAGAACAGATTCATCTATAGAGCAGACAGGCCTGAGAATTCCTGATAGCAAAGGAGAGCCGACAATGTATAGTAAAGTGAAACTAAGGAGAGGAGCACCACTATTATCTATAATGAACAATGCATGTCCAAACAGGAGGGATGGGGCAGGAGAAATGCTCACAGACATGGCTGGGCAATGAAACTCACAAAGTAAGGAAACAGAGGCCTAGAGAGAACCATTGGCCATCAGACTCATAGTCATTTGCTCAACGTGAGCACTATATTAAACATTCTTCATCTTAAATACACTGCAGACCCAGACTCTTTATCCAAGCCCAAACACACGTCTGAATTTCATTAATTCAAGCAGATTAACCCTAACTCTTCTTGCCTCATCGTGGACGTCAATTAGGGGAAGCCAACTTTGCTCCTTGCTACTCTGGACGCTGCCCTGGCCACTTAGGTGTCAGCTGAAGGCAGCAGCAAGAACAGAAAATTAACAGGGCTCTAGAAACCCCTATTTACTTCTGTCGTTCTCATTGCTTGACCTTCTCCAAGGCTTTAAATTACAATCAGGAGTCTGCTGAGGGGCAAGAACGGGTCAACCTGTGATGTCATACAAGGCCAAGAGGTGCAAGATGGGTTATATATCACTATTTTGATATCAACAATATTAACCTCTGAAAATATTCCATCCACTATACCGCCTATCACTATATCATCAAGGTAAGTATATGAGGGTAAGTGTACTTTTCTTTTTCTTAACTCCACACCTGCCAACCTTCCGAATACAGCAGTAGTGGATACTATGGATATGATATTTTTGTCTTGTGATATATCACATGCACTATGGACACTCCCCACTGAGTGATGTAACATTCGCTATCATTTTCATGACTTCAGTCTATGTCCACGGGTCACACCCAGACTGTTGGTAACTCCCAATACATAGCAGACCCAGAAAAACACCTTAAATAGGTGATAAAGAAATGGGGTGCACTAGGAGAACTCAGGCCTACTAGACAAGACTTATTGTACAAAAAAGGAGTGTTACAACGATGGTCTCCAAGCCCTCAATGCGTTGCTTGATCGCAAATCAATATGGGAAGACTCATGGATCAATACATTTGAGTTATATTAAATTCTACTAGCTTCTCAGTAGGAGGGGCAGGAAATTGGTGTTCAAAACAGGAACAGTCAAATGTCACATCCCAAACAAGATGGAAACAGGGACTACTGTGTAACTGGTGGTAGCACACAATCAACATGACACATCCAGAGGCGAGAACATTCAAAAGACTGGACTTGAAGGTGGAAGACTTGTCATACTAGCAGTGGTGGGTATAGGTTTTGGTCCACAGGCGGGGGCTGAAGAATACAAGGGGCAATACGTCAGTTGTTACCGGTGAACTTAGAAACTGGTGGGCTTAATAGGAGCCTCAAATACTGGTGAACATTGAAGGTTGTAGGGTTTAGGCGCATGCCACACATTTCAAAGAGTGAATGAGCAGGAATAGCACCAAGAGGTCTGATGGCAGGATTTTACCAACATGGAAATGCAAAATATGGTCGAATTATGCCTTTATGAGCACAGTCTTCATATACTTTTGTTGCAAAGCCATAGGCGCTTAACGGACACTCATGAAAAAATTCAGCACTTTCATTGTGTTTTAAGGACGACTCATCCAATACGCCAAGAATAACCATTGTTATATCAGGATCAGCAATATGCATGGTTGGGCCCAGCAATGGTAAGGATGCTTATATGCCAACGATGGCAAAATTTGTACCAGACAAGGCCATCATCACAGAAAGGATGCTAAATATGCCAGGAATGACCAACATTATGCATGGACAGGACTAGATGATGTGATGAATGTTCACAGTCACATGCCATAGCCCTCTGCCTTGTCCTTCATTGGAAGGTGGGTGGACAAAATAGGATTCTTGTACTTGTGAGAAATCTCATGATGCCTTTCTGCTGGTGGGAGCATTAGGTATGGGTATAGTGCAGAGCAGCTGTAACTTCCTGTCTGTGCCTCTTTGTCGGATGTCAGCCTGTGTAGGGTGAGCTCCGCTCCTTTACTGCATCTCTCAACAAACTTCCAATGGCCACTTACTATTAGTTTAACTGGTGTGCATGTGGTCCCTGACTCCGTACACACAGTTGGAAGCCATGGGACATGGCCCACTCTGCATTTCTCAAAGCTGCTTCAACATATTGTTTTCCCTGGCCAACCAGATCTTCTTCCCATCTATTACCCCAGCCACTTGTTTCCAGGCATAGGGGCTCACTGTGAGGATGAAATAATCCATGGGTGTCAGGCACCTGCCTTCCTCCACTACTTCATAACATGGTCCCTGTTCATGCCTGTTGAACTGGAGTTGCTGGACCATACTTGGAATCACAAAGACGGGGACCAGGCAAGACTTATGAAGTGCACAACAGAAATGGAAGCATTGTATGGAACTGTTGTTCGCTAGGTGAGATCAGTCAGGATTATGCGCAGATGGAACACAGACACAGCACATACGGTGGTGGCAAGGGCGAGCATTCAGGGTGACTGCGCAGATCCTGAAGACATGGTGAAGCAGAGGGAGCACAGGTGAATGTTCTTGCCCAATAATAATAGATGCTGGGTACCACTGACATTGGCAACTGAAGGCACTCGCCCTAATAGTGAGCCCACCAGACACCTCCGCTCTGCCTTCCTCTCGCTAGCCTACACCCCCACATCCTACGTAGTGGGAGTGGAGGACGCTCCTTCTCCTACCTAGCAGCAAAGACATGGAACGATCTACCCCTACATCTCTGGGCCACCCCATCTCTTCCTGAGTTCCAAAAGTCGTTAAAGTCCTGGCTCTTCGGCTGATCACCTGGACCCTGCCGGAGCCTAGATACCTTCACGGGTGACAGTACGCGCTTTACAAATCTACTGATTGATTGATTAAAGCACAAGGAAATTGTGATGCACCCGGGCAGAGGTGTTAAGGAGGGGCAACGTGGCTCAATGCCAGTAAACTAGTGGCAGCTCCTCCGCTAAGGCGGAGGAGCGTCGCCCCACTGCTTAAGCAGTATAAATAAAGGAAAAATAAAATGATAATAATTCTAAGTTATTATCATTTTATTTTTTCCTTTTTGCAACAGCTTTGCAGGTGGGACGGCTGCTCTGCTGACAGAGCAGTGGAGGGGAGGAGTGGTTTTCACTCCATAAAGTGAGCATGAAGGTTTGGCCAGCCCTCTGGGGCCAGCCAAACATATATGCGCACTTTCCATTTCCTCCATGCAGGCTGCATTACAGCCTGCATAGAGAACATACCCGGCCTCTCATTCTCTGGCTGAGCGCCGATCCACGGCGCTCAGACCAATCACAATGCTGCATTGGCTATCGGAAGGCTGGAAGCTGGATGCTTCCTGCTTCCTGCCCTGTAAGCGGGGAAGAGGACCGAGAGGAGGCGGCAGGAAGGGTGGGCAGCAGCAGCAGACAGGTAAGTGTGTTTTTTAAAAAATGCTGTATCTCCAGATGGCAAAATCAAAGCCATGTTACTTTTCTGTCCGTCCTTTGAAACTTAGGAGCTATCTGCACAAGGGAAAACTGCTAGGCGGGGTATCAGTATTTCCACGACCTTTTTACCTCCTGAGATTCCCACGATGCTTAGAAAGAGGGCCCTACTAATATTTGTGAAGTTTTTTATATGGAGAACCATATTTCCACTATTATATAAGGATAACTGTGACATAATTTGCCCAAAATCCATGATTTTCATGCTTGAACAATACTGTGAAAGACTTTCACTTTGTCAACTTTGCAAAAATGGGAGGTCTTTCATAGACGATCTAAAAGGTTGTAAAAATACTTTGCAGACCCTTAAGACTGCAGGGAGTAGAAGCAGGTTGAAGCTGGACTCACTCTCCTACCTAGCTGTTGGAAAGTGGATTATTGGTAGGGGCAAATGTAAGTCTGCCACTGGCAATAACGCCACTAACACAGTATAGGGCTCAAAATAGGCCTTAGAAAATTATTCCCATGCTCAACCATTGGTAGCTTGGCTGCGAGCAGGCAGGCTTAACTTCAAAGACAGGTATGTAAAGCATTTAAAAACACCAATTAAGACACAATGCATAATAAAAATCCAACACCAATTCATAAAAATAGGAAATATTTTTATATTTAAAATTACACCAAAACGACAAAAATCCAATGTAGGAAACCGGAGATATAAATTTTCAAAGATTTAGCATTATATGGCACTTAGAAACCTATAGCACCATATTGGGATATCTGGTCGCGATAGACCGGGTCAAAGTCAAACTTTCAGGCCGACCGCGAAGGAGCCCTGAGCGGCTACACCTCGCGGTAGGTCCAGGTCACAGTTTTTACCTTCGGACTTAGAAACTTTTCTGGAGCTTTTTCTCGCGGGGTCCCTCGATGCTCTTCACCAGGCCGGATTCGGTTAGGGTTCGCCGGCCTTGGATTTTGCCTACTCCCGGTCAAACTCTGGAAGTCGGACCTACGGAGCTTTTCAGCAGGACGAACCTGGATGGTAGGCCGGCTCGCGGTTGAAGGCAGATGGCTTGGCTGGCCAGGTTGAGTCGGTCCCCTTATGGAGCTTTTTTCCAAAGTTGCTCCAAAGTTCTCCAAACTTCTGGAACTTCTTCCTGAAGTTCCCCAAAGGGTCCCAAAGTGTCTCAAACTCACTCCAAGGGTCTGGATGCTCCAAGATGGTCCTTGAAAGTTGAGGACTTCAGTTCCCACAATCCACTTGGACACAACCCTTACAAATCCACTGGTAGTTCTCCAGGTTGAGGATCCTTGGTGGTGATGTCCCAGGTGAGCTCTGTTAACCTGTAGCTTGCAGGGGGTCCACTCTTTAGTTCTTTTACAGCAGGGTAGTCCACAGTGCTGTAGTTCCAGATGGTGCAGTCTACAGAGGGCAGGCCTTAGAAATTGCACATCAAACTTCTTAGCATGGCACCACGTCTTGCTTTCATAAGTTTCAAGCAGCAGATCTGAGAGGCTCTGCCCCTCTCAGATACTTATTCCAAGTTCTCTGGGTCAAGCAGGAGGTCACTCCTGACCAATGGGGGCAGGGTAACTCCCTAAGGTTATGACCACATCCTGTAGAGTGTGGCATTATTTTGTCCCAGAGTGCACCAAATCCTTCAAATTCATAATGGCTGATTTTCCAGCAGGGAGTTAAGAGCTGGCTAAACACACCCCTAGGATGGCTAATTTCCATAGACTCTCCCCCTTGCATCTGCTCCTTCCTTCCTTAATCCTAGCTCTGGCTTGGGGTCAAAAGAGTAGAGTGGTAACTGACACTGAGGCCTTCCCCTTTCCTTTGAAGACCATGGTTTACGACTCCGCCCCATGCTCTGGCATTCCTGTGTAGCAGCACACTGCCCTCCCAGCAGAGCTGGTTAACCCCAGGGGCTCTTTATCACCTCTTCAAAGTAGCCTGGCTAATCCACTTAACTCTGACCAATCCGGATAGACCACTGGAAGGCTGAATCTGGACCTGCAAACAAGAAAGTCTTATAACTTCTTGTCTGTATATTTTAGGAGAAATTCAATAATATCATATTGTTGGATTTATCACTACCATTCTGGGAAGTCTTTGAATGGAAGTTCTATCATTCTCCTATCAGGAGTTATTAGTTAATAACCTCTTGCCATGTTAACCTATGTGGCATGGGATTTGCAATGGGAAAAATGACTTGGGCCATTCTTCTAGCACCAGGCCTTATAAAAACATATTTTACAAGTACTCCGCCTATATCTACAGGACCCCCACCCCATGGACCACTTAGGGGAGACTTTAGGGGTTCTGAATCTGTAGAAATATTGCAGATCCTCCCTCCACAGTGCTCCTAGCATCAAATCGAATTTGGGCAGCACTTTATCACAATGTGGGGAGTGAAATGTGAAATTTCACTTAACTCAGGGCATATAAAACTCATTTTATAAGGGTCCACCTTATAAATACCTGACCCCCCACCCCTGGGACACATAGGGGAGACCCTGGGGGTTCCTAATATGCCAAAACATTGTAGGTTATCCATTTTTAAGTGCCCTAAACACCAAAGTCGAGTTTGGGCACAATTTACTTTTTAAAAGCAGTTCTGCCACCTAGGGCTGCTTTTAAACTGACTTCAGGCTTCAGCAGTGCACACATGCAAGTGCAGAAAAAGCTGCTGGCCTCTAAACTGCCATGCCCTATTGTGTACTAGGGACTTCTAAGTAGTTTCAATCCCCCTGCCCTATTATTTACTAGGGTCTGATAGGGTAGGTCATGCCAATCACAGGGGTACCCCCTACCACAGTGTACCCTAGTGTATGCAGGTGTTTTCACTGTATTCTAAATGTGTCTCTTTCAGCATAGCACTGGCCCTGGGCCTGGTTAGGCAGAGCCCAGGGTCAGTCAGAGTCAGTTACCACCAGTAGCAGTCAGCAAAAAGTTGGGGGGTGCACAGGGCACAGGATGACTTTGCAACATAGCCCCTCCCCCAAACGAAAGGTGATGGGTTACTAACCTACACCCTGGTAGTCCTCATCAGCTAAGTAGAAAAATCTGGAAAGTCCATCCGCATTTGCATGGGCAACCCCAGGTCTGTGTTCCACTGCAAAGTCCATTCCCTGTAGGGAAATAGACCACCTTAACAGCTTGGGATTCTCCCCTCTCATCTGCATGAGCCATCTGAGAGGCCTGTGGTCAGTTTGAACACGAAAGTGAGTCCCAAACAAATATGGTCTCAACTTTTTCATGGACCAAACCACAGCAAAAGCCTCTCTCTCAAAGGCACTCCACCTCTGCTCTCTGGGAAGAAGTCTCCTGCTAATAAAGGCAACTAGCTGATCAAGGCTCTCTTCATTTAGCTGTGACAACACTGCCCCAATCCCTTGCTCTGAAGCATCTGTCTGAACCACAAATTCTTTTGTGTAGTCAGGGGCCAGCAGCACTGGTGCTGAACACATAGCAGCTTTCAGAGTGTCAAAAGCCTTCTGACACTCTGGGGTCCAATCCACCTTCTTGGGCCTCTTCTTGGAAGTGAGTTCTGTTAGGGGCCCCACAATGGTCCCATAATTTTGAACAAACCTTCCATAATACCCTGTCAGTCCAAGGAATGCCCTGACCTGAGTCTGGGTAACAGGAGCTGTCCAATCCAAAATAGTTTGGATTTTAGCTTGGAGAGGCTGTACATGGCCCCCACCTACCAGGTGGCCCAGGTACACCACAGAACGCTGCCCTATTTTGCACTTACTTGCCTTAATAGTCAGGCCTGCCTGCTGCATGGCCTGAAGCATTTCCCTTAGGTGGCTTAAGTGATCCCCCCAGGTAGAACTGTATAAAGCTATATCATCCAGGTAAGCTGCAATGAACTGTTCCAACCCAGACAAGACCCTGTTCACCAACCTTTGGAAGGTGGCAGGTGCATTCTTTAAGCCAAAGGGCATTACCTTGAACTGATAATGTCCCTCTGGTGTGGAGAATGCTGACCTCTCCTTTGCTCCATCAGTGAGGGCAATCTGCCAGTAACCTGAAGTCAAATCAAAAGTACTCAGGTACTTAGCAGCCCCTATCCTGTCAATGAGCTCATCAGCTCTAGGTATAGGGTGAGTGTCACTTTGTGACTGCATTTAATCCTCTGTAGTCCACACAGAACCTTAACTCCTTGGGTCCCCCCTGAGGATTAAGTTTAGGTACCAGAACCACTGGACTGGCCCATGGACTCTCAGACGGTTCAATTACCCCCAATTCCAGCATCGTAGCAACCTCAACTTTAATGCTGGCTCTGACTTGGTCAAACAACCTGTACAGTTTATTTTTGACAGGTAAGCTGTCACCAGTGTCAATGTGGTGCACACACCACTCAGTGATGCCTGGGGTCAAAGAGAACAGGCCAGCAAACTGCTCCAGCACTAGCTTACAGTCTCTGTGCTGCTGGTCTGTCAACTTGGGAGAGAGTATCACCCCCTCCACTGACCCATCTTGCACATTAGTGGAGAGGAGGTCGGGCACTGGCTCAGTTTCCTCCTCCACTCCCTCATCAGTGACCAGTAACATGGTCATATCTGCCCTGTCATGGTGGGGTTTCAATCTATTCACATGCAGGACCCTATGAGGGTTCCTGGGGGTGCCAAGGTCAACCAAATAGGTAACCTCACCCTTCTTTTCTAAGATTGGATAGGGCCAACTCCACTTGTCATGGAGGGCCCTGGGAGCCACAGGCTCCAACACCCACACCAATTGTCCTGGAGTATACTCAGGCATAGTAGCCTTCTGATCATACCAGTGCTTCATGAGCTCCTGGCTGGCCTCCAGTTTCCTGTTTGCCTTGTACATATACTCTGCCATTCTAGATCTCCGGCCTAGCACATAGTCAAGCACATTGTCCTTTGCTTCTTTAAGAGGCTTCTCTAAAGACTCTCTCAGCAGGCTCAATGGCCCCCCCACAGGGTGTCCAAACAACAACTCAAAGGGACTGAAACCAACTGCTTTCTGTGGCACCTCCCTGTAGGTAAACAGTAAGCATGGGATGAGAACATCCCATCTCCTTCTGAGTTTCTCTGACAACCCATTTATCATGCCCTTCAGGTTTTTGTTGAATCTCTCAACAAGACTATTTGCTTGTGGGTGATAGGGGGTGGTGAACTTGTAGTTGCCACCACACTCATCCCACATAACAGTCAGATAGCTGGACAGGAAGTTCGTGCCCCTATCTGATACCACCTCTTTCGGAAAACCCACTCTAGTGAACACACCAAGCAGTGCTCTAGCCACTGCAGGAGCATCAATGGTTCTAAGAGGGATTGCGTCAGGGTACCTAGTGGCATGGTCCACTACCACTAAGATATACCTATTCCCTGATGCAGGCGGTGGGTCCAGGGGACCAACAATGTCCATCCCCACCCTTTCAAAAGGAACCCCAGCCACTGGCAGTGGGATTAGGGGAGCCTTTGTCTTGCCCCCTGCCTTGCCACTGGCCTGACAGGTGACACAGGAGCTGCAAAACTCCTTTACCTTTTCAGACATATGGGGCCAGTAGAAATGGTTCACCAACCGGTTCCATGTCTTTGTCTGTCCCAAATGTCCTGCCAAGGGGATATCATGACCCAAAGTCAGGATGAACTCTCTGTACTTCTAGGGCACCACCAACCTCCTGGTGGCCCCCTCCTTGAGGTTTCTGGCCTCAGTATAAAGCAGTCCATCTTCCCAGTAGAGTTTGTGAAACCCACTGTCACCCCCCTCCTCTTGCTTAGAAGCAACCCGTCTCAAGCTCTCAAGGGTGAGATAGTCTTGCTGTCCCTTACTGAACTCCTCTCTGGAGTGTCCACCTGCTCCTGTCAGTTCTGCCAAATCTGACAGCTCTGGCAGGGATGGAGTCCCTCCCTCAGAGGCCAGATCCTCCCCGTTCCTGCACCTCTGGAGTTCCCTGGGCTGGCTCACCAGGCCCAGTACCCTTGTCCTTGGATGCGTGGCCCTTTGATCCAGGGTCCAAGTGTCCAGCCCCTCCCTTTTGGCTAGTCTGTGACCTACTCACAGCACATACCTACTCAGGGAGCTCCAATATTTTCATATGGAGTACTCTCTCCACCTCTGACCACTCAGAGGCTTCAAGATCATTGCCCAGTAAACACTGGACTGGGAGCACCTTTGACACAGTTACCTTCATAGGGCCTGTCACACCTCCCCATTCTAAATCCAACACAGCCATAGGATGGAGTTTGGTAGTGCTGTCTGCATAAGTCACCTGGTGAAACTCACCAGGTATCAACCTCCCTGGAGGCACCAGCTCGTCCAGGACCATAGTTACACTAGCCCCTGTGTCTCTGATAGCCTCAACATCAGTCCCATTCACTTTAGGCCTCTGCCTGTACTTGTCCATGTTTAGAGGTAAGGCAGCAAGGGTTGCAATATTCACCCCACCCAGGGACACTAAGGTTGCTTCCACCACCTGACTACCCCTCTCTAGGGCACCACTCTCCACCCCTATACTTACACTGGCAATCCCTGTGGATGGCCCCTTAGAGGGGAGCTTCTTGGCGCAGACAGCATCTCCCTGCTTATGCCCTGGCTGGTTACAGTCAAAGCACTTACCCACCTTTGAGGGATCAAAGAACCTACCATTCTTTCCCTGATACCCCCTCCCTTTGAATTTGGGTTGGCTCGGGCCCCCCCTCCTTGTGCAGGTTTTTGTGGGTCTTTGGAGGACTCCTTCTGGTTTTGACCTTCTTTCCCTTGGGCTTTCCCTTGGGGAGGGACCTGTCCTCCTTTCTTCTGGTCACTCCCCTGGTGCTGAATGGAAACCTGGGTTCTCACCCACTCATCAGCTGCTTTCCCCAGCTCTCTGGGGTCTGTCAGCTTAGAGTCCACTAGATACTGGCGTAACTTCTCTTCTGCACAATGAGTCAAAATATGTGCTTTCAAAAACAAATTATACAATCCCTCATATGTGTCAACAGTGTTACCAACTATCCAGCCTTCCAGTGCCTTCACTGAAACGGCCACAAAGTCTACCCAAGACTTTGAACTCAATTTATGGGTGCCTCTAAACTTCACCCTGTACTGCTTTGGAGTCAGACCAAATCTCTTGACTGAGCATGCCTTCATCTGCTGGTATGATTCTGCATCCTCTCCCTCTCCCAGCTACTGGAATCAACTCCCACAGGAGTGCACCCCAATACTAAGAGTGGACCCTACTCGTTCTAAGGGCCCTCTCAAAAGCTGCGAGCCACCTGTCAATGTCATCCCCCTCTGTGTACTTGGGCACTATACCCTTGGGAAGTTTGGGATCAAATCCACCACCCCTGGACATCTCAAAATCTTCATCATTTTCACTGCCACCATTTCTTTTGAACGCCTCCTCCCTCTCCCATTTTTTCTTAGCCAATTCCAATTTCTCCTTCTCCAAGCCAATCAAAGCTAATTGAGCCTCAAGCTGTCTCTCTGCAAGCGACAGTGGTGGTTCCTGAGTAAGGGACCCTTCCCCACTCCCACCATCTGAAATCATATAGCTAACACTAGAGATAATGGAAGAGGCACCATCCTCACCCTCCTCTTGGGTGAGGTTGGGGGGATTTCCCTCCATCCCCCCTTGAATCTCGTCAACTACCCCAGCGCAGGCCTTTAGCGACTTAAGCAACCCTGCCTTCCTAATCTTGTTGGAAGCAGGCAGCCCCCTAAGCTGACACTGTACCCTAAGATCAGCCATCCTGAACTGGGACAGTTTAGCCAGGTCCAGCTCCATGGTTCCCTAGTTTTGGGTCACAACAACTAGGCACAACAGACTTAGAACAATTTGGAAAAATCAAAACAATGGATTAAAAACAGTTTAGTCCAAATTCCAAAAATCAAACTCAAAAGTTTTGTTCTAAGGCAATTTAGAGCATTTTTAAAATCTTAATTCACTTTACTGAAAGGTGTACTCTTTAAACGTAAGTCCTCATCCACACCGCTGAGCACCAAATGTTGGAAAGTGGATTATTGGAGGGGTAAATGTAGGTCTGCCACTGGCAATAACGCCACAAACACAGTATAGGGCTCAGAATAGGCTTTAGAAAATTATTCCCATGCTCAACCCTTGGTAGCTTGGCTGCGAGCAGGCAGGCTTAACTTCAAAGACAGGTATGTAAAGCATTTAAAAACACCAATTCAGTAAATAATTAAGACACAATGCATAATAAAAATCCAACACCAATTTATACAAATAGGAAATATTTTTATCTTTAAAATGACACCAAAACGACAAAAATCCAATGTAGGGAACCGGAGATATAAATTTTCAAAGATTTAGCATCATATAGCACCTAGAAACCTATAGCACCATATTGGGATATCTGGTCACGATAGACCGGCTCAAAGTCAAAGTTTCAGGCCGACCGCGATGGAGCCCTGAGCCGCTACCCCTCGCGGTAGGTCCCGGTCACAGTTTTTACCTTCGGACTTAAAAACTTTTCTGGAGCTTTTTCTCGCGGGGTCCCTCGATGCTCTTCACCAGGCCAGATTCGGTTGGGGTTCGCCGGCCTTGGATTTCGCCTATTCCCGGTCAAACTCTGGAAGTCGGACCTACCAAGATTTTCAGCTGGACGAACCTGGATGGCAGTCCGGCTCGCGGTTGAAGGCAGGCGGCTTGGCTGGCCAGGTTGAGTCGGTCCCCTTATGGAGCTTTTTTCCAAAGTTGCTCCAAAGTTCTCCAAACTTCTGGAACTTCTTCCTGAAGTTCCCCAAAGGGTCCCAACGTGTCTCAAACTCACTCCAAGGGTCTGGAAGCTCCAAGATGGTCCTTGAAAGTTGAGGACTTCAGTTCCCACAATCTACTTGGACAAAACCTTTACAAATCCACTGGTAGTTCTCCAGGTTGAGAATCCTTGGTGGTGATGTTCCAGGTGAGCTCTGTTTACCTGTAGCTTGCAGGGAGTCCACTCTTTAGTTCTTTTCCAGCAAGGTAGTCCACAGGGCTGTAGTTCCAGATGGTGCAGACTTCAGAGGGCAGGCCTTAGAAATTGCACATCAAACTTCTCAGCATGGTACCACATCTTGCTTTCTTAAGTTTCAAGCAGCAGATCTGAGAGGCTCTGCCCCTCTCAGATACTTATTCCAAGTTCTCTGGGTCAAGCAGGAAGTCACTCCTGACCAATGGGGGCAGGGTTACTCCCTAAGGTTATGACCACATCCTGTAGAGTGTGGCATTATTTTGTCCCAGAGTGCACCAAATCCTTCAAATTCATAATGGCTGATTTTCCAGCAGGGAGTTCAGACCTGGCTAAACACCCCCCATAGGATGGCTAATTTCCATAGACTCTCCCCCTTGCATCTGCTCATTCCTTCCTTAATCCTAGCTCTGGCTTGGGGTCAAAGGAGTAGAGTGGTAACTGACACTAAGGCCTTCCCCTTTCCTTTGAAGACCATGGTTTACGACTCCTCCCCATGCTCTGGCATTCCTGTGTAGCAGCACACTGCCCTCCCAGCAGAGCTGGTTAACCCCAGGGGCTCTTTATCACCTCTTCAAAGCAGCCTGGCTAATCCACTTAACTCTGACCAATCAGGACAGACAACTGGAAGGCTGAATCTGGACCCGCAAACAAGAAAGTCTTATAACTTCTTGTCTGTATATTTTAGGAGAAATTCAACAATATCATATTGTTGGATTTATCACTACCATTCTGGGAAGTCTTTGAATGGAAGTTCTATCATTCTCCTATCAGGAGTTATTAGTTAATAACCTCTTGCCAGGTTAACCTATCTGACATGGGATTTGCAATGGGAAAAATGACTTGGGGCATTTTTCCAGCACCAGGCCTTATAAAAACATATTTTACAAGTACTCCGCCTATATCTACAGGACCCCCACCCCATGGACCACTTAGGGGAGACTTTAGGGGTTCTGAATCTGTATAAATATTGCAGATCCTCCCTCCACAGTGCTCCTAGCATCAAATCGAATTTGGGCAGCCCTTTATCACAATGTGGGGAGTGAAATGTGAAATTTCTCTTAACCCAGGGCATATAAAACTCATTTTATAAGGATCTACCTTATAAATACCTGACCCCCACCCCTGGGACACCTAGGGGAGACCCTGGGGGTTCCTAATATGCCAAAACATTGTAGGTTATCCATTTTTAAGTGCCCCAAACACCAAAGTCGAGTGTGGGCACAATTTACTTTTTAAAAGCAGTCCTGCCACCCAGGGCTGCTTTTAAACTGACTTCAGGCTTCAGCAGTGCACACATGCAAGTGCAGAAAAAGCTGCTGGCCTCTAAACTGCCATGCCCTATTGTGTACTAGGGACTTCTAGGTAGTTTCAATCCCCCTGCCCTATTATTTACTAGGGTCTGATAGGGTAGGTCATGCCAATCACAGGGGTACCCCCTACCACAGTGTACCCTAGTGTATGCAGGTGTTTTCACTGTATTCTAAATGTGTCTCTTTCAGCATAGCACTGGCCCTGGGCCTGGTTAGGCAGAGCCCAGGGTCAGTCAGAGTCAGTTACCAGTAGCAGTCAGCAAAAAGTTGGGGGGTGCACAGGGCACAGGATGACTTTGCAACATAGCCCCTCCCCCAAACGAAAGGTGATGGGTTACTAACCTACACCCTGGTAGTCCTCATCAGCTAAGTAGAAAAATCTGGAAAGTCCATCCGCATTTGCATGGGCAACCCCAGGTCTGTGTTCCACTGTAAAGTCCATTCCCTGTAGGGAAATAGACCACCTTAACAGCTTGGGATTCTCCCCTCTCATCTGCATGAGCCATCTGAGAGGCCTGTGGTCAGTTTGAACACGAAAGTGAGTCCCAAACAAATATGGTCTCAACTTTTTCATGGACCAAACCACAGCAAAAGCCTCTCTCTCAATGGCACTCCACCTCTGCTCTCTGGGAAGAAGTCTCCTGCTCTGGCATTCCTGTGTAGCAGCACACTGCCCTCCCAGCAGAGCTGGTTAACCCCAGGGGCTCTTTATCACCTCTTCAAAGCAGCCTGGCTAATACACTTAACTCTGACCAATCAGGACAGACCACTGGAAGGCTGAATCTGGACCTGCAAACAAGAAAGTCTTATAACTTCTTGTCTGTATATTTTAGGAGAAATTCAACAATATCATATTGTTGGATTTATCACTACCATTCTGGGAAGTCTTTGAATGGAAGTTCTATCATTCTCCTATCAGGAGATATTAGTTAATAACCTCTTGCCAGGTTAACCTATCTGGCATGGGATTTGCAATGGGAAAAATGACATGGGGCATTTTTCCAGCACCAGGCCTTATAAAAACATATTTTACAAGTACTCCGCCTATATCTACAGGACCCCCACCCCATGGACCACTTAGGGGAGACTTTAGGGGTTCTGAATCTGTAGAAATATTGCAGATCCTCCCTCCACAGTGCTCCTAGCATCAAATCGAATTCGGGCAGCACTTTATCACAATGTGGGGAGTGAAATGTGAAATTTCACTTAACTCAGGGCATATAAAACTCATTTTATAAGGATCCACCTTATAAATACCTGACCCCCCACCCCTGGGACACCTAGGGGAGACCCTGGGGGTTCCTAATATGCCAAAACATTGTAGGTTATCCATTTTTAAGTGCCCCAAACACCAAAGTCGAGTTTGGGCACAATTTACTTTTAAAAGCAGTCCTGCCACCTAGGGCTGCTTTTAAACTGACTTCAGGCTTCAGCAGTGCACACATGCAAGTGCAGAAAAAGCTGCTGGCCTCTAAACTGCCATGCCCTATTGTTTACTAGGGACTTCTAGGTAGTTTCAATCCCCTGCCCTATTATTTACTAGGGTCTGATAGGGTAGGTCATGCCAATCACAGGGGTACCCCATACCATATGTACCCTAGTGTATGCAGGTGTTTTCACTGTATTCTAAATGTGTCTCTTTCAGCATAGCACTGGCCCTGGGCCTGGTTAGGCAGAGCCCAGGGTCAGTCAGAGTCAGTTACCACCAGTACCAGTCAGCAAAAAAGTTGGAGGGTGCCCAGGGCACAGGATGACTTTGCAACATAGCCCCTCCCCCAAACGAAAGGTGATGGGTTACTAACCTACACCATGATAGTCCTCATCAGCTAAGTGGAAAAACCTGGAAAGTCCATCCGCATTTGCATGGGCAACCCCAGGTCTGTGTTCCACTGTAAAGTCCATTCCCTGTAGGGAAATAGACCACCTTAACAGCTTGGGATTCTCCCCTCTCATCTGCATGAGCCATCTGAGAGGCCTGTGGTCAGTTTGAACACAAAAGTGAGTCCCAAACAAATATGGTCTCAACTTTTTCTGAGACCAAACCACAGCAAAAGCCTCTCTCTCAATGGCACTCCATCTCTGCTCTTTGGGAAGAAGTCTCCTGCTAATAAAAGCAACTGGCTGATCAAGGCTCTCTTCATTTAGCTGTGACAACACTGCCCCAATCCCTTGCTCTGAAGCATCTGTCTGAACCACAAATTATTTTGTGTAGTCAGGGGCCAGCAGCACTGGTGCTGAACACATAGCAGCTTCCAGAGTGTCAAAAGCCTTCTGACACTCTGGGGTCCAATCTACCTTCTTGGGCCTCTTCTTGGAAGTGAGTTCTGTTAGGGGCCCCACAATGGTCCCATAATTTTGAACAAACCTTCTATAATACCCTGTCAGTCCAAGGAATGCCCTGACCTGAGTCTGGGTAACAGGAGCTGTCCAATCCAAAATAGTTTGGATTTTAGCTTGGAGAGGCTGTACATGGCCCGCACCTACCAGGTGGCCCAGGTACACCACAGAACTCTGCCGTATTCGGCACTTACTTGCCTTTATAGTCAGGCCTGCCTGCTGCATGGCCTGAAGCACTTCCCTTAGGTGGCTTAAGTGATCCCCCCAGGTAGAACTGTATACAGCTATATCATCCAGGTAAGCTGCACTGAACTGTTCCAACCCAGACAAGACCCTGTTCACCAACCTTTGGAAGGTGGCAGGTGCATTCTTTAAGCCAAAGGGCATTACCTTGAACTGATAATGTCCCTCTGGTGTGGAGAATGCTGACCTCTCCTTTGCTCCATCAGTGAAGGCAATCTGCCAGTAACCTGAAGTCAAATCAAAAGTACTCAGGTACTTAGCAGCCCCTATCCTGTCAATGAGCTCATCAGCTCTAGGTATAGGGTGAGCGTCACTTTTGACTGCATTCAATCCTCTGTAGTCCACACAGAACCTTAACTCCTTGGGTCCCCCCTGAGGATTAGGTTTAGGTACCAGAACCACTGGACTGGCCCATGGACTCTCAGACGGTTCAATTACCCCCAATTCCAGCATCTTAGCAACCTCAACTTTAATGCTGGCTCTGACATGGTCAAACAACCTGTACAGTTTATTTTTGACAGGTAAGCTGTCACCAGTGTCAATGTGGTGCACACACCACTCAGTGATGCCTGGGGTCAAAGAGAACAGGCCAGCAAACTGCTCCAGCACTAGCTTACAGTCTCTGTGCTGCTGGTCTGTCAACTTGGGAGAGAGTATCACTCCCTCCACTGACCCATCTTGCACATTAGTGGAGAGGAGGTCCGGCACTGGCTCAGTTTCCTCCTCCACTCCCTCATCAGTGACCAGTAACGTGGTCATATCTGCCCTGTCATGGTGGGGTTTCAATCTATTCACATGCAGGACCCTATGAGGGTTCCTGGGGGTGCCAAGGTCAACCAAATAGGTAACCTCAGCCTTCTTTTCTAAGATTGGATAGGGCCCACTCCACTTGTCATGGAGGGCCCTGGGAGCCACAGACTCCAACACCCACACCAATTGTCCTGGAGTATACTCAGGCATAGTAGCCTTCTGATCCTACCAGTGCTTCATGAGCTCCTGGCTGGCCTCCAGTTTCCTGTCTGCTTTGTACATGTACTCTGCCATTCTAGATCTCAGGCCTAGCACATAGTCAAGCACATTGTCCTTTGCTTCTTTAAGAGGCTTCTCTAAAGACTCTCTCAGCAGGCTCAATGGCCCCCCCACAGGGTGTCCAAACAACAACTCAAAGGGACTGAAACCAACCCCTTTCTGTGGCACCTCCCTGTAGGCAAACAGTAAGCATGGGATGAGAACATCCCATCTCCTTCTGAGTTTCTCTGACAACCCATTTATCATGCCCTTCAGGTTTTTGGTGAATCTCTCAACAAGACCATTTGCTTGTGGGTGATAGGGGGAGGTGAACTTGTAGTTGACACCACACTCAATCCACATAGCAGTCAGATAGCTGGACAGGAAGTTCGTGCCCCTATCTGATACCACCTTTTTTGGAAAACCCACTCTAGTGAACACACCAAGCAGTGCTCTAGCCACTGCAGGAGCATCAATGGTTCTAGGAGGGATTGCTTCAGGGTACCTAGTGGTATGGTCCACTACCACTAAGATATACCTATTCCCTGATACAGGCGGTGGGTCCAGGGGACCAACAATGTCCATCCCCACCCTTTCAAAAGGAACCCCAGCCACTGACAGTGGGATTAGAGGAGCCTTTGTCTTGCCCCCTGCCTTGCCACTGGCCTGACAGGTGACACAGGAGCTGCAAAACTCCTTTACCTTTTCAGACATATGGGGCCAGTAGAAATGGTTCACCAACCGGTTCCATTTCTTTGTCTGTCCCAAATGTCCTGCCAAGGGGATATCATGACCCAAAGTCAGGATGAACTCTCTGTACTTCTAGGGCACCACCAACCTCCTGGTGGCCCACTCCTTGAGGTTTCTGGCCTCAGTATAAAGCAGTCCATCTTCCCAGCAGACTTTGTGAAACCCACTGTCATCCCCTCCTCTTGCTTAGAGGCAACCCGCCTCAAGCTCTCAAGGGTGAGATAGTCTCGCTGTCCCTTACTTAATTCCTCTCTGGAGGGTCCACCTGCTCCTGTCAGTTCTGCCAAATCTGACAGCTCTGGCAGGGATGGAGTCCCTCCCTCAGAGGCCAGATATTTCCCATCAGGGTTAGATTCTTCCTGCACCTCTGGAGTTCCCTGGGCTGGCTCACCAGGCCCAGTACCCTTGTCCTTGGATGCTTGGCCCTCTGTTCCAGGGTCCAAGTGTCCAGCCCCTGTCTTTTGGCTAGTCTGTGAACTACTCACAGCACATACCCACTCAGGGAGCTCCAATATTTTCATATGGAGTCCTCTCTCCACCTCTGACCACTCAGAGGCTTCAAGATCATTGCCCAGTAAACACTGGACTGGGAGCACCTTTGACACAGCTACCTTCATAAGGCCTGTCACACCTCCCCATTCTAAATCCACCACAGCCATAGGATGGAGTTTGGTAGTGCTGTCTGCATAAGTCACCTGGTGAAACTCACCAGGTATCAACCTCCCTGGAGGCACCAGCTCGTCCAGGACCATAGTTACACTAGCCCCTGTGTCTCTGATAGCCTCAACATCAGTCCCATTCACTTTAGGCCTCTGCCTGTACTTGTCCATGTTTGGAGGTAAGGCAGCAAGGGTTGCAATATTCACCCCACCCAGGGACACTAAGGTTGCTTCCACCACCTGACTACCCCTCTCTAGGGCACCACTCTCCACCCCTACACTTACACTGGCAATCCCTGTGGATGGCCCCTTAGGGGGGAGCTTCTTGGCGCAGGCAGCATCTCCCTGCTTATGCCCTGGCGGGTTACAGTCAAAGCACTTACCCACCTTTGAGGGATCAAATAACCTACCATTCTTTCCCTGACACCCCCTCCCTTTGAATTTGGGTTGGCTCGGGGCCCCTCCTCCTTGTGCAAGTTTTTGTGGGTCTTTGGAGGACTCCTTCTGGTTTTGACCTTCTTTCCCTTGGGCTTTCCCTTGGGGAGGGACCTGTCCTCCTTTCTTCTGGTCACTCCCCTGGTGCTGAATGGAAACCCGGGTTCTCACCCACTCATCAGCTGCTTTCCCCAGCTCTCTGGGGTCTGTCAGCTTAGAGTCCACTAGATACTGGTGTAACTTCTCTTCTGCACAATGAGTCAAAATATGTTCTTTCAAAAACAAATTATACAATCCCTCATATGTGTCAACAGTGTTACCAACTATCCAGCCTTCCAGTGCCTTCACTGAAACGGCCACAAAGTCTACTCAAGACTTTGATCTCAATTTCTGGGTGCCTCTAAACTTCACCCTGTACTGCTCTGGAGTCAGACCAAATCTCTTGACTGAGCATGCCTTCATCTGCTGGTATGATTCTGCATCCTCTCCCTTCAGGAACAGGAGCCTATCCCTCCCAGCTACTGGAATCAACTCCCACAGTAGTGCACCCCAATACTTAGAGTGGACCCTACTCATTCTAAGGGCCCTCTCAAAAGCTGCTAGCCACCTGTCAATGTCATCCCCCTCTGTGTACTTGGGCACTATACCCTTGGGAAGTTTGGGATCAAATCCACCACCCCTGGACATCTCAAAATCTTCATCATTTTCACTGCCACCACTTCTTTTGAACGCCTCCTCCCTCTCCCATTTCTTCTTAGCCAATTCCAATTTCTCCTTCTCCAAGGCAATCAAAGCTAATTGAGCCTCAAGCTGTCTCTCTGCAAGGGACAGTGGTGGTTCCTGAGTAAGGGACCCTTCCCCACTCCCACCATCTGGAATCATATAGCTAACACTAGAGATAATGGAAGAGGCACCATCCTCACCCTCCTCTTGGGTGAGGTTGGGGGAATGCCCTCCATCCCCCCTTGAATCTCCTCAGCTACCCCAGCGCAGGCCTTTAGGGACTTAAGCAACCCTGCCTTCCTAATCTTGTTGGAAGCAGGCAGCCCCCTAAGCCGACACTGTACCCTAAGATCAGCCATCCTGAACTGGGACAGTTTAGCCAGGTCCAGCTCCATGGTTCCCTAGTTTTGGGTCACAACAACTAGGCACAACAGACTTAGAACAATTTGGAAAAATCAAAACAATGGATTACAAACAGTTTAGTCCAAATTCCAAAAATCAAACTCAAACGTTTTGTTCTAAGGCAATTTAGAGGATTTTAAAAATCTTAATTCACTTTACTGAAAGGTGTACTCTTTAAACGCAAGTCCTCATCCATACCGCTGAGCACCAAATGTTGGAAAGTGGATTATTGGTAGGGGTAAATGTAGGTCTGCCACTGGCAAAAACGCCACTAACACTGTATAGGGCTCAGAATAGGCTTTAGAAAATTATTCCCATGCTCAACCCTTGGTAGCTTGGCTGCGAGCAGGCAGGCTTAACTTCAAAGACAGGTATGTAAAGCATTTAAAAACACCAATTCAGTACATAATTAAGACACAATGCATAATAAAAATCCAACACCAATTTATAAAAATAGGAAATATTTTTATCTTTAAAATGACACCAAAACGACAAAAATCCAATGTAGGAAACCGGAGATAGAAATTTTCAAAGATTTAGCATTATATAGCACTTAGAAACCTATAGCACCCTATTGGGATATCTGGTCACGATAGACCGGCTCAAAGTCAAAGTTTCAGGCCGACCGCAGTGGAGCCCTGAGCGGCTACCCTTAAGCGGTAGGTCCCGGTCACAGTTTTTACCTTCGGACATGAAAACGTTTCTGGGGCTTTTTCTCGCGGGGTCCCTCAATGCTCTTCACCAGGCCGGATTCGGTTAGGGTTCGCCGGCCTTGGATTTCGCCTACTCCCGGTCAAACTCTGGAAGTTGGACCTATCAAACTTTTCAGCGGGACGAACCCGGATGGCAGTCCGGCTCGCGGTTGAAGGCAGGCGGCTTGGCTGGCTAGGTTGAGTCGGTCCCCTTATGGAGCTTTTTTCCAAAGTTGCTCCAAAGTTCTCCAAACTTCTGGAACTTCTTCCTGAAGTTCCCCAAAGGGTCCCAAAGTGTCTCAAACTCACTCCAAGGGTCTGGAAGCTCCAAGATGGTCCTTGAAAGTTGAGGACTTCAGTTCCCACAATCCACTTGGACAAAACCCTTACAAATCCACTGGTAGTTCTCCAGGTTGAGAATCCTTGGTGGTGATGTTCCAGGTGAGCTCTGTTAACCTGTAGCTTGCAGGGAGTCCACTCTTTAGTTATTTTCCAGCAAGGTAGTCCACAGGGCTGTAGTTCCAGATGGTGCAGTCTTCAGAGGGCAGGCCTTAGAAATTGCATATCAAACTTCTCAGCATGGCACCACATCTTGCTTTCTTAAGTTTCAAGCAGCAGATCTGAGAGGCTCTGCCCCTCTCAGATACTTATTCCAAGTTCTCTGGGTCAAGGAGGAGGTCACTCCTGACCAATGGGGGCAGGGTAACTCCCCAAGGTTATGACCACATCCTGTAGAGTGTGGCATTATTTTGTCCCAGAGTGCACCAAATCCTCCAAATTCACAATGGCTGATTTTCCAGCAGGGAATTAAGAGCTGGCTAAACACACCCCTAGGATGGCTAATTTCTATAGACTCCCTTGCATCTGCTCATTCCTTCCTTAATCCTAGCTCTGGCTTGGGGTCAAAAAGGTAGAGTGGTAACTGACACTGAGGCCTTCCCCTTTCCTTTGAAGACCATGGTTTACTACTCCTCCCCCTGCTCTGGCATTCCTGTGTAGCAGCACACTGCCCTCCCAGCAGAGCTGGTTAACCCCAGAGGCTCTTTATCACCTCTTCAAAGCAGCCTGGCTAATCCACTTAACTCTGACCAATCAGGACAGGCCACTGGAAAGCTGAATCTGGACCTGCAAACAAGAAAGTCTTATAACTTCTTGTCTGTACATTTTAGGAGAAATTCAACAATATCATATTGTTGGATTTATCACTACCATTCTGGGAAGTCTTTGAATGGAAGTTCTATCATTCTCCTATCAGGAGTTATTAGTTAATAACCTCTTGCCATGTTCACCTATGTGGCATGGGATTTGCAATGGGAAAAATGACTTGGGCCATTTTTCCAGCACCAGGCCTTATAAAAACATATTTTACAAGTACTCCGCCTATATCTACAGGACCCCCACCCCATGGACCACTTAGGGGAGACTTTAGGGGTTCTGAATCTGTAGAAATATTGCAGATCCTCCTCCACAGTGCTCCTAGCATCAAAGTCGAATTTGGGCAGCACTTTATCACAATGTGGGGAGTGAAATGTGAAATTTCACTTAACCCAGGGCATATAAAACTCATTTTATAAGGGTCCACCAAATTACTTTTTAAAAGCAGTCCTGCCACCCAGGGCTGCTTTTAAACTGACTTCAGGCTTCAGCAGTGCACACATGCAAGTACAGATAAAGCTGCTGGCCTCTAAACTGCCATGCCCTATTGTGTACTAGGGACTTCTAGGTAGTTTCAATCCCCCTGCCCTATTATTTACTAGGGTCTGATAGGGTAGGTCATGCCAATCACAGGGGTACCCCATACCATAGTGTACCCTAGTAGGTGTTTTCACTGTATTCTAAATGTGTCTCTTTCAGCATAGCACTGGCCCTGGGCCTGGTTAGGCAGAGCCCAGGGTCAGTCATAGTCAGTTACCACCAGTACCAGTCAGCAAAACGTTGGGGGGTGCCCAGGGTACAGGATGACTTTGCAACACTAGCCTAGATCCACCGGGACCTCCCATCCCACAAAGCATCCCCACCCAGGCTCATTCAACCAGGCACTGCCGTCTATGTACTACTCCCACCTCCTCCCTGACACCCCTTGTACCTTTCCTCAACACACAAAACCCCCCTCTGTGGGTGAAAGAGAATCCACACCCACACCTTTATTTCAGGCTACTAGCAGGAAGGCTTGGTTTTGGCAAATAATATACACTATTTAATTTAGCATTGAAAAAGAACATGCACTATTCAATTCAGTAATGAAAGAGACTGTTTAATGTTTTATTAAGTAATGAAAAGGAGCATGACATGCACAGTTTTGCTCAGTAATGGAAGGGAATGAGCAATGTTCAGTTTCAGAAGCTGAAAGGATACCCACTGTTTATAAAGTAATGAAAAGAATGTGCATTATCTGTTTCAGGAGAGGAAAGGAAGATGGAATGCGCCGGTTTGATCTCATTACAGAAGGATAATGTGCACTCTTTTATGCAGTAATGTGCGTTGTTTTATTCAACAATCAAAATGAACACAAACTGTTCTATTCAGTAATGGAAAGGAATGCGCATTTTTTTGCTTCGAGAGTAGCATGGATGTGCACTGCTTACGCAGTAATGAAAATGAATGTGGATTTTTTTGCTCAAGCAATGGAAATGAATGCATATTGTTTTGTTTTGTTGCGGTGAAGGCTATGCACTGCCTTTGACCTGTATACAAAGAAATGTGCACTGTTTTATTTGACAACGCAAGAGAGCATATACCTGTTTATTGAGTAATGCTACTGAAAGTGCAATGTTGTGATCCAGAAATGGAAAGGATGTTCACTTTTTATTCGGTAATGGAATGAAATGTACACTGTGTGGCTTTAGTGGTGGAATGGAATGCTTACTGGTGTGGCCCTGGGGTACAAGGAGACACATTACTTCACCTTTACAGACAGCACATCTGTTGGAACCGGCACTGTCTGGTTGGCCGAAGGGATGGCCCAGCCAGGCAGAAGGCAATGCTCCCGTCAAGGGCAGGTGATTACACACACTGTACAACCCGTAGCTTGGCACTGAGCAGTCAGGCGTCCTTCAAAAGCAATGTGTAAAGCAAAAGCACAGTATGCACAGACAATACATCTTCTGCATGACACAAAAGATAGACTACACACTTGATGTCGAGAAATGTTTATATTCAGCACACATATTAAACAATGCAACCTGAATATCATGGAATCTTGGGCATGAATCACACTTGGCAATATTACTAGCAGTACTAGGCCCAGTTTGTGTTGATCAGATCTCGATAATATGCAATATGGAAAAATTCCGATACTAATCCCCCACAGCACCCTGATGTGGTGTGACACATAGTCAGCCCCGGCCCACCCTCACAATCCTAATAATGCTATGTCACACGGCTATTGGGTACGCCCTGGGCTACAACGATATCAGTAATATGTACATGCACAAATTATAACACTTTTAGCAGCACCATGGGATGAGGTTCATGTGGGTACACCCAGTGTTGAGAGGTAAAGTGCTTTTGACACAAGAACCACGTATAAAGTAACACCGCCAACCAATGTCATGAAGCCCTTGTGGTTCACAGACGGTCAGTCCCACACACTCACATTCACTTTGCACCACTATGCAATATGACAGGTACCAGCCTGGTCCGTATGGGCACTTTCACTCACATATGCACCCAACACCCTAATGCGGTGCCACTGATACCAAGCAGGTCAATAGGTAGCACTCTGAGACCCCGTGGCTCCAAACCTCCCGCCACCCTCCGATTCACCCGCACTGTCCCAGACACCCTGGATGGAAGTTCACCAGCCCCTTCCACTGGACATAAGGCCACTCATGGCTGAGGTCACACCTCGTCTGGATCCCCAGAAAGCAGGTAGGGATAGACAGTAAGCATAAACAAGAGGTAGACGTAAACAAAGGGGGTCTTGGTGCCACTCAGGAAGTTCACCAACAGGTTTCAAAGCAGAACCGGGCTAAGAGCAACAATTTGTTACAAACAGGGGTCCCCCAGGGACTTCTGGCACCAGCCCAGTTCTGCGAAGCACGGGGGGCGTCACACAGTTTCTTGACCTGCTCCAGAACCTTCTCGAAAGCGTCCCTCTGGCCTAGCCAGTTCCTCTCACCCCTACCTGGCACCACAAAGTCTTCAGAAGGGCCATATGGGGAGGGCAGATGGTCCACTGCGAATAGGGCCAGTGAGGGAACAAGTAGTGAATGGGGAACAACACACAGGGACCGTCTCGACCTGAGGAGGCACCCCATTGGTTACACGTTGATCCAGGTTGTGCCCTGACAATATGGGCACAGGGCCTAGCACACGATGAGCTGAGCCACACCAGACACTTCAAGCTACATTATGTAGAGTTGCAATTCCGTACCTCACTGGAAATAAGGCACTAGGTCCAGCACACCTTGATGTCAGTTTCACCAGACGTTTCCAGTCACACACACAGGCACAAGTTCAGCAATGCCTCACGAGGTAGAATGAGACTCTGCAATGGTTGCATCCCCCACCTCCGAGGTCATAGCCTGTAAATTGGACACCGCATGCAACAAACACGCATTCAGCGTGGCGCCCGGGAGAAATGTGGCATAGTTGATGAAGCGGGCCACGTTGGATCCCAGAACCGATTAATCCGATCACCATCAACAAGACGCTTATGTGTGCCGAGGTTCCCGCAGTACAGGAACCCCTTTTCCATAGATGCAGGCAACTTCTTGAGCTCTGCACTAGGCACTCCAGTCTCCAGGCACAATTCTGTAATTTCAAGCTCACACCGCCCTGTCCAGCTGTCAGTAGGCGATGTGGGCACTTAGAAGGCACCGCTTTCCAGATGTCACCAGTAGATGGTGTGGGCCCCTCGTTGGAGATCTTTGATATCCCTGAGACCTTCAAGTGAATAGGAGACCAGCCTGCTGGTCCTTGGGAGCCCACTTCAGAGTGCCACACATCAGCAGGTCGCTGGCCCAGGCCAGCCACTATTCAGGAAGCCACACTGTCCTTTCCACGGGCAGTTATCCTCCATGTGCACAATAGAATCCTCTAGCAATGTGCACCATGCAGACTAGGTTCTCTGGTCCTGCATCCCCACAGGTGGATCTCTCCTCCTGGTGGGATGGCACTGAGTAGTTATACCCCATTGGGGCATTTGAAGTTGGGGAAGTGTTCAAAGGGTATTCCTTTGAACCACAGATGTGTCCCCTAAATTTCCATCTTGTCTGCCATGAGGCCGCAGAATGCAGATCTCTATCTTTATGGGGGCCGTGATCTGGCCCCAGAGGCCAGGTGTCACAATCTCTTCCCCCCATATATTCCGCCATGCGCGCAAATGACAGAGGTCGACTGTTTCAATTGCATGCCCAATGGTTTATGGCTGTCATTGGAGAATGGCCAGATGTGCCCCCCTGCCCTCCGATGTTGACCGCCCCCCAAATACCATAGAACACAAAGAGTTTGATCCATAAAAATGTCCACCTTCCATAAGTGGCATTTACACACAAGATATGCCATGCCAACTGTTACCATTGGAACAGGTTTGGCCTAGTGAATCCATTGACAGAAAACATCATAAGGCTGTACCAATGGAATCCTTTATTGCATCTTGAGATACCAGCGACTCCTTCCCCATGCTAACTTAAGGAAAGAGCTAGCCTCCTCGGTTGAAGAACCCTTCTGTGTCTTTCATACCTAGGCAGTGAACACCTGTAGGTGCCTGCCCAGCCCTTCGCCTTCCATCCTAGTGGAGGTGAAAGACCTCCTCAGGATGGACTGTGTTTGCTACGGGTCAGCTGGAGTATGCGCGCAAGGGCGCTCTCACAGACCTGCTGTGGCAGGTCCGACACATGTTTGAAACGTGCAGTCCATGCGAGTGTGCACACCGGCCTGCTGGAGCAGGTTGGGCACGTAGGTTAACCACATCCGAGGTGTAAGTGCACACCGAGGCCACAATGGCCTATATTTCCAAATGTCAAGTCCTCACACATGTATTGGAAGGTGTTGCACTTTCACACTGCAGTACAGTGGGAACGGACCAGAGCCTTAAGGCTCTACACAAGAACCAGCACACACATTGGTCGTCCATGGCAGGCCGGCAGCCTGGGTCTCCAGGATACCTGTGGTGTCCGTGCACTATCTGGCTGACAATTGGCGGTTCGGACTCACGCTAGGCACTTCTGTGGTGCTACTGCACCCACTGGCCCATCTTGGCAAGCTGGTGGCAGGGGTCTAGAAACATCACTGGTGCAAGGGCTCAGGCTGACCGGCACTAGGAGGCCGGACACGAGCCCAGCACAACTTTGGCACTAGCACATCCTCTGCTTGTCATGATAGGCGGATGATCCGTTTTATCCCCTCAGCTAAGCGCGGCTTCCTACAGGACATAGGAAGGGTGCACACCCTTCCACACTGCACCCACAGTGGGGAAGGGCTCTGGCCCCACAGTCGCAAAGGGGCCTCGACAACTTCTGGAGGTGTTCAATAGAGGGGGGCTGACCTCAAAGGGAGGGGGACCCCACCTAGGTGTTCTCCCCTGTTCGGGCAGTGGTCCCACTCAAGCACTCACCCGGCTACTCACCTATACCAAGCATCACTCCTCGGATACACTAGGGCCGCTCCAGCAGTAGGGGAGGCCACCTTTGGATTGGCTCACCCGTGGTGACGCCATCCGGAGTAGGAGATATAATTGGCCAGCAAGTCCCGCAGGGCATGATCAGTGCCAACTCGCCAATGCCGTACCCAACCTGGCACCCTTTCATAAGGCCCTCCCGGGGGTGACACTTAACCCAATCGTGCGAACACCCTGCTCCTACCCTGTGTGGGGAAGGTGCTCATACCTTCCCACTACAGTACAGTGAGAACAAGTTACGAGTTCTAGAGTCACAAACAGAGAGTAGGCAATGACTAGGAGGTAGAAGAAAGCAAAAGGTTTCGGGGATGTTCCGAAAAATAAGGCCATGTCTAACAATATCACTGCAAACTTAATCAGGTTCCAGTTTTCTGTGGAAACACTGGAACCATTATAAGTCGCCCCTTGTCTTTGTGTTCATCCACAGTTCTGAGGCTTAGAATGTGGGATAATGTGTTGATTCCACATGGTCTCCCCCATGGGCGTAGAAGACACTAAATTTCTGGGGGGGACAGGGACAACTTTGTAGACTTTCCAGTGACCCTATACAAATCGTCCATTGTGTGAGACCGTACGCCCGTTAAACGTATACAATCACATAGTTATGAAGAGAAATATTGAGAAAGGCAGGCGTGTAGTCACAGTCTGCAAGTATGCTTTATTGTTATTTACATTCACAATAAAGACCAAATGGGAAATAAATATGTATATGAATCTTGCATCTTCATGCACCATGAAAACAAAGGTGGGACGAAAAAAGGAAGAATAAACTAAATGCTCTTAGCGACATATGTAAGGGAGTGAGTACCAAATTGCCAGTTCCCAGACTTAAAAATCAAATAAAAAATAGTGTAAATACTATGTTTATTTTTTGTACGATTGGTGGGACCCCTGCAGGTGGAAATTTTACACATTGAAGAAACACTGCTTTAAAGAACACTACTTCACAAAGCATCAATAGCCCAGAAACCAGCTAACTCTACCACCACTGGTTGACTATCAGCTGCACTTTGTAAGGCTAGATTTCAAAGTCCATGCCTATAGTAGAAAACATAAAACTACAAGTACCAGAATGCAAAGGGCTGCTGGCTAAAGAGCCACGAGTGGCTGATGACTTCATCTATAATTCTTGTCCACTTGGAGCTTTAAAATTTAAAGTCACTATGCTGAAAATCTAATTTGTACAGTCTTCAAAAGCATAATTTTTCCTTGAAATCCTACTTGAGTGTCCCTAATTCAAGAGGACGACAGCTGTCACGTACAAACACAAACAGACAGCTCAGAGGGCATGTGGCACTTGGCACACGTTTTATCAAGAAGATGCCCTAACAGGCCTGACACTTCTAAAGGTGGACGGGCGCCGACTGGTGCAGTGGGTCATAAGGGCTACTCACATTTCAAATGCTGGTTCAAGACTGTAAGTAAATCTCTTGCACTTTTTGTGAATCACAAACACAAGCACAAGAGGCTTAAGTTGGAAAATCAATTTTTAATTTGGGAACATTGTTAGGCCATTAATGGTACAAGACTTGATAATGGGGCAACTCAGTTTACACTTGGCACACCTGCAAAAAGGGCCCTCATATTTCTCTTCGGGTTCAGAGTGATTCTGCCTGAATAAATGTGGCTTACCATTAATGTTACCAGAGTACTCTATAATATCATTAGATACACAGTGGTCAAGCCATGGGTCTTCCCTTTTCCTGATATTGCTCTCAGGTATATTAGTCCACTTGGTTAAGCTGATGTAATGCAAGACTACACATCCCAGGATGCATTATTGTGCTTAAGGAAAGTTAGGGACTACAAAATAGCGTTTTTCCTGATACAATGTCATCTGGTACCTTTATTAGGCTTCATTAGTAAAATGGCAAGGCACAGGGAAAGTGCCCTATGCAGCCCCTGATTCCTAATTTCAAGCCCCAGTTCCCACCTGAGCCAACTGTGATCTGCGACTGCCGCGCTTAACCCCACAGTCAAACTCTGATAATACTCCAGTTTGTGGGGCCGCGACATTCAAAACATAATAAGCTGAAAGCAGTGGTCAGAGTGGGGGAAAAAAAGTAGGAGAACTGTGGGCAGAGAATCAAAGGCCCAGAATAACCTGAGGATTAGATGTATGGGCGGAGTCAGAGGTGTGGCCAGAAAGAGCAAAACTTCCCTATTTTTAGTATTTGTTTGGCATTTCACTGACCAGTTACAAACTACTATGCTAACTAATTCAACCAATAGACGCACATGGTTATTTAAGGTTTAATATGAGTTATTGACATTAAAATACATTCACAAAGTGGGATATGTTTCCAATTACAGAATGTCCCAAATACGCTTAAAAGTGGAATCACAAGCCATTTGTCTCTGAGCTAAGCAGTTTCTGTCATCAGTACTTTTCCCTTTTCAGCAGTTCAAATATGAATAGCAAAATATCCTAGTTTGCAAATGTATTGCACATAATTATAGTTGTACCATATTTGCCACATAATTTATCATCTGCTGCATAATCTGACAATTTTAACTAAAAAATGGTTTGTAGCTCACATGGATCAAAAATTACTGATAAAATGTGACTTATGTTGCTGCAAAGTGGAGGGCCCTTTGCAAAGGTTGACTGGTCACCTTTCTCATTGCTGCATTTGTATGTTACACTGGTACTAACGAGGCAAAATCTTTGCAGAGACTGTAGGTTTGTGTAAAAATGTCAAAATTCACTGGAAGTAGCTTATTCCTTAAATGAATAATTGTTCCCCTAAATTCAGAATTTTAACCAAAACTAAAGTCATGTGTTTTTCACATGTATTATAAAAAAATGTAATGTGTGGCACGGAACATATCCAATCACAACAGCATCTTGGTTTTCTGGATCAATCTATTTTTTCATGTCAGCTGATTTTATTGCTGTTTCACTAGTAGTAATTCATCCCCCCTCCCCGATTTCACTGTCATGTCATACCTGTGAAATAAGTCCCATTAAGTACGGAATGGCTAGTTTCACTATTGTCTAAGGTGCATGCCAATGCATTTAGTTCACGGCAGCCCCAACCCACATGGCTGGGCTTCACCTTTACCCATAGCTTAATCAATCAGAGCTCTCTTCGTGGAAAGTAAACAACACTTTAACGTGCTGGGTGGAATCAGGGGCCCTTTGTTAGCTACACCTAGGGGCAGATTCAAGGACATATTACTCCCACTGTTAGATTGTGCTCAGCAAAGGAGAACGCCTCCACCGAAAGCTCACCTCTTGAAGGGGAGAGTAAGAATTACACATTTCTTTTCATTTTAAACCACCAAACTGCGTGTCTTTTCAAATACTGCAAACGTCAGAACAAATGTAAGAGTTCTTGAACATTAAATAGCAAGCCCCGGATTTCTAGCCACAGACAATCTAATTGTAATGTTTCCCTCCGTAAATAAATATTGGATTAAAATATTAGGGCAAGAAGAGTGAAAGGGTTTGAATGACCGAAATATTTTCTGACCTAGCTAATGTTTTAATGGCAGTCCAGGGTCGTCTGAGCGCGCACTGAATCCCTCTTTCAGAGACAGGCTTTGCAGATGAAGCCAGGCTAGCAGCAGCCCTGCTTTGCTCTGCATTGATGTGTCGCGGCAGTGCCTGTCTGAGAGATGGAGATCAAGTTATCACCGGCCCCAATTCCCAATCATGTTAACACGCACTTCATAAACTAGCCCGACAAGCTGACAACATGGCGGCCCTAAAGGTTAAGTCCACACGTTTGACCCGAAGGAGGCAGAGCTCCGTAGATCATTAAATGCGTTGCGCTCTGAGGCAGCCGGCTGCACTGAAAGGTATCCTGGGAGTGTCTTTTAATGCTTAGACGCTCTTCTTATATTTAACGAATTGTTTTTAAAAAATGCTTTTCTTCTGGGGAAACATTTTTTGAGTGCAGATTGCTTCAAACAAATAGTACAAAGTCGCCTATTTGTTATTCTCCAATGGCGCGGTCGTGGGGTTCTGGTGATATTTACACCCCCCCCCCCCCCACAACTGGCCCTCGGTGTAACTGTAAATTTTGTAACCTATGGGATTGTAGGGGGGGGGGTGTTATGCGCACGTGTGTCCGTGTGTGGCTACAATGCCACTGAGAGTCTATTCATCTCTTAAATCAATAGACCAAATGATATGTAAATGCCTCCAGAACCTATAAATCGCATTTTATTGCAGAACATCCAGCGCCTGGTGTTCAGTATAGCGACCTCGAAGGATGAATGGCTGAGTCAGCAGTGATATGCACATGTATAACTTAGATGGCAGCAGTAACTCTTTTGTCGTTTATTTTAAGCCCATAAGACATGAGTGCGCACCCAGTTAAACGGCACTCAGATTGTGACATGATGAGATTGAGAACATCTAAGCCGACACAGCTCCTCCTTTCAGCAGCGCACTGGTTGCATCGCATCGTGTTGTGTTGTGTGATCATGTCATTGCTGGACAGCGCACTGGAGCCGAGGCTGTGTTACACAAGAGGGTATGGGTTTTAGGCAGAGGCACTGGAATTCTGAGACTGGGGAACACAACATTTTCACTGTCATGTCACACCTGGCTGATCACACGTCAATGTGATATAAAATCAAAGTTCAGCAAATAGCAATCGAAAGTGGAGTCACAGAAGAGAGGGAGAGGCGCAACGAGAAAGAGAGAAGGAGGGAGGGGGAGAAACGAGTACAAGAGACCGACAGATGAATGCAGTGTAACAGCCCTTGGCTTTACTTACAAGTTAACCGAACCGAACCTCAGTCACTTCAATGGGATTATGGATGGGTAGTCATCGCGCAGGAGTGACCTCACACTTCGTGGGAGCCTGCTGCTGCCCTTCCGTCTACAAGCCGGCAGCAGACACGGGGCGAGGACGGGTCAGTCAGCAAACCAATCAGTGCACTGGCTGCAGGCAGCTGAGGTGAGAAATAAATAATTCCCGGAGCCTCAGGGGTGCTGCGCCACGCAAGAGTTCAAAAGGGCAGAGGCAGGGGGGCGGGTGGCCTCTGTGACGACACCTTATGCTGTGACTATTGGATTGGCCACACACAGGTAACTGGAGAGGCAGCATGTCACAGCAAGGTCAAGTGCAGGGCCATTAGGTCACGCAGCTCCGCTCACACTTTTTTTCGCGCGCTAATGGCCGGCCAATCTCGGGAGGGAGAGGGGAAATTTGTTTGTCCCCTCGTCCCCCCCACCCTTGTCCCCTGTGTCCCCCCCACTCCAAAATCTGGGGGGATATATCCCCTGCGTCCCCCACAGTTCCTACACCCATGGTCTCCCCGTTACAGGCTTCAAAACTCACGATAACGTGGTAGTTCCCTGCACAAATTCCCCTAGGTTCTACCTGCCAAAATTCATATGAGGAAATCCACTATGTACGTGTAGTATTACAGCAGCAGCAACAGCCCCAATTTGGTCGCTAACTGCCCTTTTCTCCGGAGACGGGATAGCCGGCCCGGTAACAATTTGAACCTTGACAGCAAGACAAAATGGAGGAATGAGATGAGAATTCACTTTACTGAATGAAAAGTGGATCAATAGTCAACCCCACTCATACATTTAATTTCCACAAAAATCATACACCACTTACCAGTTTTTCTGCAAATGGAGGGGCCATGAAATACACAATAGCAGGCAAGCCTGCACAGTGGGAGCCCTGAGAGTGGCTGTAGCTATGAAGAATCCCAGGTCGTTTCCTAAGCAGTAACTCATTCTTTCCACAGGGGCCAGGCTTTCTTTTATGGCTAACAAAATAGCAAACATAAAGAGCTGCCTAGAAACGCGTTATGCATGCTGTTTGGCGCTTTGTCTCTGTTTGGGCAATCAGTGATGACTGGCATCATCTGTGATAGGGATTGGCATTCACCACTGGTGTCACACGGCTTCAGATATTATTGTGCTCCAGCTGAATTGTCTACCCCTTTCTACTCCTAATTCTCTAATGGTAGTTTGAGCTAGCAGTCGAGGATTACTCCTGGAGGCAAAAGTAGATTTGAAACATAGATACAAGATGGGCGCAGTAACCGTACACAATAACATTTTTAGTGGTGGAAATGTGGCCTAGCAGCTATTGCTGCCAACTTTAGAACTGTTTAACCAGGTTCTAATCAACATCCTATGATTCTGGGCAACTCACTGAGGGCCACATGTATCAACCAATTTTGCATTCGTAAACGGGCCTATTCGCAGAATCAGCCAGGTTTGCGAACACAAAAAAGGCTTTTTACATATATCAAACCATATTTTGCGATACGGTAACTTGGTACAAATTTGCAAAATGGGTTTGCAATTCGGTACTAGGAAGGGGCGTGTTTAGGGCGTCCCTTCCAAATAGTGATTCCTATGGTATGTATGAATGTTTTGTGACCATGAATCCGGTCGCAAAACATTCGCATTTTTCCACCTACTTCAAGTAGGTGGTAACCCATTTGCAAATGAGATGGGGTCCCCAAGGGACCCCCTTCGCCTTTGGGAATGGTTGTAAAAACTTTTTTTTTAAGAGTAGGCAGTGGTCCCATGGACCACTGGCTGCTCTTAAATGAAAAGAAAACTTTTCATTTTGTTTTTTTTTTTAAACAAAACCCGATTTCCTTTAAGGACAACAAGCTGCATTAAAACTAAAGATTGCTTTATTTAAATGCAATCACGGACATGGTGGTCTGCTGACCCCAGCTGGCCACCATCCCCGTGATTTTAGCGATTCCTAGGGGGTTGCAAATTGCGATATACCTCAGTAATGTTAATGAGGTAGGTCCATTTGCGACCCACTAGGAATCGGTATATGAAACTCATGGAGTTTCCTACATTGGAAATTGCGATTACCTAATTGCGATTCTCAAAAATCGCAATTAGGTAATCACAATTTCCAAATTTGATACATGTGGCCTTTAATCCCCAATGCCTCAAACATATGTATAATGTAATTTGGTTCACTTGTAAAGCACTCGCTCTAGGGCCAAGTACGTGCTATATAAAACTAAAAAGAAAACAGGTCAATGTTGATCCTATTTTTACTTACAAAAATACTGGTTTCTAATTAAATAAAGTAAAGATAGGCAAGATAAAATAGAGCACACCAAGGAAACCAGAAGCTTATAGCACCCTCTGGGTCTAACATAAGTACCCAAATGTATTATAGCGCTTCACTGGTAAGTCACTACGTCGGGAATAAGACATGCATCTAAAGGTATTGTATTCGTCCTACATAGATTTCGGATTCTCTCAGGCCCTGTCGGGATTACTACAAATGTTGGTTCCAAACTTCTAATCAGAGAGTCATGTGCCAGAAAGGGTTCGCATTGTAGCTCCTAATTCAATGATTCACTGCCCTTGATCTGAGCGTCCCTGCGGCCTCAGATTTAATAAGCGAAGCGAAGCTCAGTAGATGCAAGCTAAGACTGTGAAGCACCAACCAGGCCAAAGACAAAAAAACTGCAACCTACTGCTAAGGACACTACTGATTGACAAGGGGAAATTGGGACATTGTCTCTAATCTTCGGGGTGCTTGGTATGTGGGACCTCTGGCTTCAGGTGGTGTAAAGGGGTCAGAGGGATGGCATACAGTTTAGAGGACTCCAGTCTAGTGCCACAAAGGCTGAAGGTGCTTTCTATTGACTCTTACTGGGTGACACACACCAGGAGCCTGTACCTCGGTAATGAAAGGAGCAGTTTTGATTTCCCAGAGGAGGGATACCTAGAAGTGCTGAACACAGTCCAGATTTGTTGGAACCGCAAGGGCACAAAGGATACTCTGGTTTAGATGTTGTTCAGAGTCTTCCTTCTAATTCATACACGTTGGGATTTGGAGTTTCCAACATATACAAGTTGAATGTGGCCAGCCTCAGCCAATGGAATTCCACACTCTCTTGAAATGGCAGTCTAAAACCATTATGTAACATAAGTCTCAGTCAGCTGAGACTTGGGCTGGTCCTCAAGGTCAGGGGGTGCAGTACTGTTTCTCTTCTTCCAGGTTTGGCACAACTGCTTGACCTTCTACTTTGTAAATACATTTTCTTACAGTCATAAGGGTGATATCGGAATATAGGACTTGCTAAGATGTCACCCTTTCAAGCTATTGCAATAGAGTTCCAGTTCAGAGTCAACGGAAATACGAATGACTGTTTCCAGAAGGTCAGTACATATCCCAAATTAAAGAAACTGTGGGAAGCCAACACTGAATCAAACCTGAGCCGTAATCAAAATCGATAACTCCAGCCAACCAGAGCAGCAAGCATCTTTGTAGACATTTTCCTAAGATTTGTCCACTGAATAGAGAGCATAAATGGTCAAAGGGATGCTGATTAAGAAGTCACAGGACGGACATCCCAAAAGAGTTGAAATTCCTAAAGGGTCTCAGTGATGCGGGCCCCAGGGTCTGCTCCAAGGATATGGAAGCCAGAATTGACTTCACTACTAGGCAGGGAGCCACCTTCTTGTTATCACAGAGAACACCAATCCTTCAAAGTAGGACCCCATTCCTTCAGCACACAGTCTCTATACAGGCTTCACGTAGGTCCCACCACACCACAGCATAAATGCAGGAGAAGATGAAGGACCCTAGTCATGCAAAAGTGATTGGGATATACATGAGAGGGTTGGTAGATCCACTACCAGTGAAATCGGTAAAAAAAAGTCTGCCTCCTTATATTAATAATCAGCAGTCAATCTCCCTGTAGGCTGCTGAGTGGTCAATAACCATCTTCTGCTATATGGGAGTTATACTTAGGGTCCAGGGGAGGCTTATAACCTGCTGGATAGAAAACAAAAAACATGTAAAGCACCCCAAGGTGACTCATGTAAACATGCCACTTTAAGCTCATTTAGTACAGCACAAAGTACTGACTGATTCCCAGTTGTGGTTCCAGTTGACTGTGAAAGTGAAATATATCTTAGACATCCTTGTGTTCTGGTTGTCCTCCACCTTTCAGGGGCATGCCAGTACGATAACCAGAGCATAATCCTGGGCAGGCTTTCAAACAAATGTGGCATCAAGGGAAAAGCCCTAAAGTGGTTTTCTCATTGTTATCCAAAAAGTCGCGCCCAGTAAAATTGGCGTGCTTCCCTTCTTGCTCAACTTACATCACTCGCAGATTCTCCCATGGATCAGTTCTCTCCGTTGCCCTTTCAAATATCTACCAGATACTGCTTGCAAATAAATTTGAGACTGTAACTTGGACCTTGGTATTTGTGCAGACAGCACCCAAATTTATAACATATACTCCATGGTCCTAGCAATCACCTAAAAGTTAAGGCACATCTAGTGAGGGCATACAACTGGATGCAGCCAGGCACTATTTCAACTCACTCAAGAACAAGATACCACTCATTCATCCAGGTGGTCCATATTTTCTACCATTTTACTGTTTTCTTTCCATGTAGGCACCACTGACTACTTCTCAAAATTCCACAATTTGGGTGTTGTGTTGTACTCCGCAATCATGGTATTGACACCCCCTGCGAACACTGTAGCAAAAATACTTTCTATCAACTAAGCGTACTTTAACCAATCTTCATCTGCTGTTTTAACCTTTAAAGATTGTTCTGGTTCTTCAGTGGTGGTCTGTAGAACAGACTACTGCAACAGAACTAATGCAGACCTCCCAGAACAAACGTAGCTACACTGCAGAAAGACCTGACTATGCTGCACTACTCTTGTCCACAAGTTTAAAAACAAAGGCATGTGTTTAGATGAACAGCTGTCTAAGAGCGTGGAGGTGGTCAGTGTATTTCCAGTTTTTAAATAAAAAAAGAACCAGTTTAATGCCAATAAACCTTGACTACTCTAATAGTCTCTATTTGGACATCACAAAAATATTGCAAAAATCGCAAATGGCTCAGAATACTGGAGTCAGATTAGCAGTGAAGCTGCAGGGACTGGCTGCCAACTTTACCAAACTTTACCAACATTTTGCTTTTCAAAAACAAATCCCCAAAGACGGAGGTTCATATTGAAAAACAAATAATCAATGACGCCCACACCCAGGGTGTTTTTTCCTTTGGTGTGGCGTGTCATTACAAGTGTTTTTCTATCCCTCACCAACATGTTTTATCTGGCGGTAACAGGCAGAAAACAAGTTCATCTCACGATCCACCAGGAAAAACAAAATGGTAATAACTCATTGTTATTATCATTTTATTTTTCCGTCCTTTCTCAGCTTGGAAGGGGCGGGGCCACTCTTCTTGCAGGGCAGGGGAGAAGTGGTTTGCCCACTCCAAGTGCGCATGACGCTTTGGTCAACCGTCTCGGGCCGGCCAAACCACTGTGCGCACTTTGCATGTTCTCCACCCAGGAAGCATTACAGTCTGGGTGGAGAACATGCCCAGGCTCCCATTCCCTGGCTGAGTGCTGAACCACGGCACTCAGACCAATCACAACGCTGCATTGCAGCGTTGTGATTGGCTATGGGGAGCCTGGGAGCTTCCTGCCTTGGAGTCCTGGAAGCGGGCAAAGAGGACAGATGGGCGGCAGCGGCGGCACACCGTAAGTGTCCCATTTTTTTTCATTCTCTCCCTCCTCTCCCCTCACCCCCCTGCGACTCGCCCCCCAACCCCACCGCCATTAAATACCAGCCGCCACTGCCATCCACCCTAAATGGGGCAGTCAGAGGAAGCTTTCCGTCGGCAGAGGTAATGTGAGCGCCCTTGACAGAAAGCAGACAGTCCTCCTGACCCTAAATAGGGTGGGAGGAACGTTGGTTTGGCGAACAGAGAGCAAGAGCTGCAGAGGAAGAGACTTCCAGAGGTGCACTTATGACAATAAATATTTGTCCTTCAAAGGGGCAAGATCGGAAAGTGCGGATCTAGCAAGTTAATTGACGAAGCGGAAACCATACCACAGTCTTGTGGGAAGAGGTCAGGTAGGATGGATGTTTAAGTGCTGTGTTATGTAGGGTTTTATGGGCCGGGTCTGTAATTGAATTTACAGCTCTCCTGTATTCAGTGCTTAGTTTATAAAAGAATGAGTGCCTGTGCCTCAAGCTCTGCTCCGAAGCCCGCAGCCGCGGCAATTAAGGTCAGCACACGGGTTACCAAGTCTGGTAGTCTTAAATCTACCCCATACCTCTTTAATCCACTACCAGACACTCCCTGCCCCTTTATATCACTTTTTCAGGTTTCTGCTTTCTCCCTTTGTGACAGTTTTCCCATCTTCCTCTTTCCAATCTATGTGTTTTTCTCTCCCTTGCGCTCTGTAAATATCTGATGTGGAAAAATAAGTGCCGGTCCCCAAAAATAATTGCCGGTGGCCCCCACCAGCAACCACAGGCTCAAATCAAGCACTGCCTCTATTGGGATCAAGAGCGCCGTTGGCCTCAACAAGATCTGAAGCTTTAAGCTTTAGATTGTGGACAGATCACGGGAGCAGGAACAGTTTTCTACTGAGCCATAATAGCGACTATATCCACTGACCAAGAGTAGGCACTTGTATCATAGCTCAGTGGGTAAGGCACCAGCTGCCTAGCTGTGTGTGAATCCAGGAGGTCTCACTTAGTAACACGGATTAGATAGCTCAAGTTGTTAAAGCTCCAGTGTTTTCTGATTTTATAGTCTTAACTTAATGAATTGTATAATATTTTATAAAAAATTTAAAAGGAAGGAAGGCAATTCAATAGCTACACGTGATTTTGATTTTGCAGTTGTTTCAGAGATATGTGTGTGTGACTGTATGAGTCTTGAGTGAGCAAGCATAACACTACTTGTAACCTGAAGGTCACAAGTTCGAATCCCTCACAGTCTAAATCAAACTTTCATTCTTCGAGGGTTGATAAAATGAGTGCTATCGACTTGGATAGTCATTAGACCTATTTCTGGTTATCCTTCCAGTGCTGCAATTACAACGAGGGCTGGTGTCATTCCTCATCCTTTTAATGTTTCACATTGGAAAGCGTTTAAATGCTTGTAGCCATTAAGGGAAAATTAAAAAAAATATCTGAACATATGGCAGTCACCATTTAAACCCAGTTAAATACATTAACAACCTTACTCTATTTTGACTTGCCCATACACTTCTATCTCAGTTTTGAGAAATTATCAGAACCATGGTAATTCACATCTATTCTGAGCCGTGGCCACTAAGACGTCAAGAGAGGTCACACAACTCCCTTCTATACTGATCTCACACTGCACTAATACCCCAGCCCCGCCCCACAAACTGATATCACAGAAGTGAGTGCATAAACTAAGGTGATAGCTCAGTGGGTTAAGCACATGTTGCAGACAACTGGATAACCTGCAGGTAAATCCCAAATGGCGACACAGGGGATGAGCATCTTCTACAGAGATCTCTGTGTACTTTACAGGTCAGAGGCTCCAATATGAGTAAAAGAGATTGCAGAGTAAATGCATCTGCTGCAGAGTCGTGTGAGGCCTACAAGTTACAGGTTCCAAGATTGGTAAGGCGGCATATTGGGTTAACGAAATTGTAGCTAGTATATGTGTATAACGCTTAGGTCATGCTTTTCAATGCAAGCGATATAGTTCAGAGGGCTTATGCACCTGCAGCTAAGATTTGCTTGCAACCTGCCAGTGAAAGGTTTCAATGCACATAAGATGGCTAGGTGTATTACTATATGTTCTGAAGAGACGTGGGTTACCTGTATTGAACTCATGATACTAATGCATCTACTACAAGTTCTGCTCTACCCGGCAAGTGACATATTTAATCAAAGTTGGACTGCTGATGAGAGGTGCTCACTGCACATATCTGTTATTTGGGGGATTCAAGCTCTGATTTCATGAAAATTTCTCTTTATCATTGTAACCTTACAGGTCAAAGGATGCTCTCGCACAGCTTGGCGGATACGGGGTAACTGGACGATTACCCCGAATATTCAATGGGTTGTCTGATGGTCAATGCATATGGTTGGGCTTGTCTGAGGCCTTCTTAGGCCAGACTTTTCTTGAGGTGCGACTGTCTACAGGACAAGTTTGGAGTAAGGACGCCCTCTAGCGAGGAATCTGTACTGACACCCCATGGGGTGCACTCAAAGGGGCAGGGTGTACAGCAAAATATAGAGGTCAAGAATATTGACCTGCACTTATATCAACAGAACAGTATTGACTTCCAACATATCTTCAAGGTAAGCATACATTGGGAATATAGATTTACTATAATAACCCCAGACCTACTTACCTTAATGAAACGTTAGTAATGAATATCGTGCAGTCGATTTAAGTGTAGGTCGATATTATAACCTCGATATTTTGGTAGAACCTCCTCGGGGAGGCCCTTCCTGGAAAGGTTCCCTTCAAGACAGGATGGCCTTAAGTACATTAACAGGAACCATATAGGCAGGCACTTGTCTTGTCCTGAGCTGATTGGTGGGCGATCTCTTGTGATCACCAACAAAATTCACCCACCATTTGCAGCTACTGAGGATGAAATTGTGACAGACCAGTTAGGCAACAGCACAGATGAGAACAGTGAGGGGATGTGACATGCAGGTTTATCAGCTTTATGGATGGGTTAATCACTAGACTAATGACCTACCCTTCTGCCTGACATGGGAGCTGTCCTTTGCCCTGATAAAAACCAGGCACCAGACTAGATGTTCTAGAACTGGGCTTCATAGGTAGCACCTACCCATTGTCCTTTTCCTGGTGAGGCATTGGTGGTTTCATATCCCTATTGCAGTTCAAAACTTTTTTGGTCCCTTTATCATGAGATCAATCCACATCTTGCTCACTGTTGGGTGGTCTTGGGATTAGGAATTCCGAAGGGACTACATAGCAGAGTAACCTAAGCAGTCCATCAAGAAAGCCAACTGTAGGAATTTCATTCTTGATCCTGAATGTGCTGCAGCCTTCTGATCTGAATTTGTGAGTACATGAAGTGCCACAATGAGAGCATCTGTGCAGCCTACGACCATGTCAGAATGTCTCAGCTAATGTAGAGTTCCTGAATTTTGACCGCTAATAATTTTGCCACTTTTGGCCAAATACAGAGATGTTGTTCCATATCCTGGGTGCATAGATGGAATAAGGCTTGCTGCCTTGTTTTTTTCTTCTTTTCACCTCTTAGTCTGCAGTCTGATGGTGTCCTGGCTGCAGGTGTGCTGAGGTTCACTAGAGACGGTGAGCTTGTCTGAAAGACAAGCAACGGTGCTGGTCATGAAAGCTTTGTAAATGATGTAGCTGCTTTTGATGGTGGTGGGGGCCGGCAAGGGAAGCCAATGGAGTTCCATCAGGATGGGGATGATATAATCATATTTCTTCAGGCCCTGGATGAGATGTGCAGAAGCACATAATGCCCCAAAGGATGCCAGTGTGGGGTCTGGTAGGCCATGGAGCAGGGGGCATTACAATCATCCAGGTGCAAGAGTATAAGGGCTTGAACGATAGGCGCATTATATATAAGGCAGAGAGGCCCCACACTGTAACAGGGTGGGACTCTATTCTGCTGCCAATAGCGTTCAAATCCTATGACATACTGCCATAAAGCTAGCCATGAAATGATCATGTGCCCCTAAATATTGCATGATATCATATAACACTGTTTGGTTAGCCGAGCCCATAAATCGTACACATAGAATCTTTGTGGAGCAGACCCGACCACTATAACATGCCTGAGGCTGAATGACAGTTCCCATGCATATATATTCGTCTTAGCCCAAATATGGTTTTAATATTTATTTGGTATTATCCTCCAAGCAGTTACCCTATGGCACTTGAATATCTTCCTATGTTATGAGCATTGAAAAGTACACCACATTATTGTTGATTGCCTTGATGTATATGAATAAACCTAAAAAATAGCAATTAAAACCCCGCAAAACATTCATTCTCAGCAGCACACTTGTGGACAGCCCTCATACCATCAGTAATCAAAAGAGGAAGAGAGAAGTTCAAGTTCCAATCCACTTCCCTTGGGTAAACATGCAAAATCAAAGAGAGTGGAAGAGGTATATGTAGGAAGAAAGGTGTAACACGAAAATTGAAGTAAGACCCTCAGTCTTGTTCCTCCAAAGGTATATTTTCCTTTGGTGTACTAAATCACCGATCGTAACATCATAGGGTCTTCTCCTCCACCAGGCGGGGTTGTCTCTTACATCTGAGACCGTGTGGGAGCCACCAGGTGACCTGGCACTTTGAAAGATAGATATGAGAGACATAATATTTCTCTTTCCAAATCGCCTATTTATTTTAATAATACCACTGTCTTTGTTCTGTCGAATAAAGTTTTTAAAGATAGGAGGTATTATTTTTTTTATTGTTTTTCACCTGGTGGATCCCACACAGTCTCAGATCTAAGAGACATCCCCTCCTGGTGGAGGAGAAGACCCTAAGATGTTACGATCGGTGATTTAGTACAGCCCTCATACCACCACCTAACTTCCTCATCCCTCAAACACCTCACTTTTTAAAAAGAAGCAGCTTGGGTTTCCGGCGCGAGTTACCGGTGTGTATTGACTGAAATGAGCTAGACCTATTCAGAGATGGATTGGTGGTGATAACACATGTTGCCACGACCTATCTCGATGGAGGGCTGCTTTACAGACCAACCACTTAACCACATCCCCACTATTAAATCCTGTTCTCAAATATCTGTTCATTTCTTCCCAGCTTCTTTGTCGGTTGCTGCACCCTCCACATCTCTGATTCTATTTCAAGTACTGGTTTCACATCACACCTCCTCCTCCTGTCTCTTTACAAACAAATTGCACGTTTATTATTAGCTAATTAAGGCTGCTCCTCCCTGAATTCAGCAGAAGCAACAAGACTCCCTGTTCAGGGCTCCATCTGCACACACTCCAACGCCTTTCTGTCTCTGGCTCAGGCTGGCTGGATTTTACTGCAGCATTTATACAGGCAGCCAGATTCTTGGCTCTCTGTCGACACACAACCAGGCTGCTTGCTCAAACCATCTGCATGTAGAATAACTGTGTCTTTGGCCATCTGTCCACAGCCAGACGCAGGATTCTCCTGCGAGGGGTGTCGCCTGTGCACTAGCTGGGAGGGTAAGGTATACCCCGCAGTTGACAATTTCACCAGTACAAATGAGCGGGAGAGTCGCGGTACACTGTAGGCAGGACAATATATGTACACAACATTGTAGTTAGAAAGCATCTATGCACAGCAGGTACCAGAGTATTTGCCATAGCGTAGGTGGTGATTCATACATGTTATGTTATGTTAGTTTATATTTGTAGAGCGCCATATCACCAACAGGTCTCTAGGCGCTAGTTCCCAGTATGTGTACAAGTAGCTGTGCAACACTAGTTGGGAAACCATCGATACATTGTAAGTGAGAGAGTCAATTATACACAAAGGGGCAAATTTTTAATGTTTAGTGTTGCGTCCCCCTTGCGCCACGCAACGGGGCACAAGGGCAATGCAACTCTAAAGTTAGATTTATCAAGCCACGCAAGGCCATCTTGTGTGGCCCTGAGTGGCTTGATAGATCTAGAGAAACGCAATGCTGCGCAAATTGCTACGTTGTGTTACTCTGTTCCATGGAGGTGTTCCAAGGGTGGAGGGTGGGTGTTCCCATGCATCCACCCATGGATTTTGGTACATGCCCAGACTTTCCATTACTGGTAGTCCTAATAAAGCGTCAAAATGCTACGCCTCCCCAGGTGAGGTGTTACGAGGCGAAATATCTTTATTTCTCCTTTTTTTTTCCTCTTTCCATGTGTGCTGCATACTGCAGCATACATAGAAAGAGGAAAATGCCTCAGATTATTGTTTTTGCACAGGAAGGTGTCCCTTCCTGCACAAGAATTTCTGTCTGCAAAGCAAGCACCCTTGCACCATGCTACAAGGGTGCCTGCGTTGCCGCAAGGCAGCACATTGTCGCCAAAGCAAGGAAAGGACAGGAGAAAGGACAGGAATGTGCCGTATAATGTTAATTAGGGAGCATTCCTTTCATTTCCCGTTCAAGCAAACCAGCACTGCAAGGTGGCTTGCTGCGATGCATGAAAGATTGATAAATATGCCCCATAGTGTATACACAAGACACACAATTGATGGACGGAATGCAGAACACATCAAAACATTCACCCCCAGTCAAGAGATCTGGGTTAAATCCATCATTCTTTTGCTCACCATGCCACCCCAGTTTAGACCTGGCCATATGCAAATCAGTCTTTACCCTGTGCCTCATGAGAACAGTCCAGCCCGAACTGCCAAGCCAGGTCCTCCCTGGACCGGAAACAAGCATCCTAGGACCGGTTTCGGGGTTTCACCCCTCTTCAGCCAGGATAGCTTGATTCCAGTGGCACAGTGAGCCCAGGACCCACGTCTGGGCATACCTAGCGCACTTAGGGCGAGAAAGCAAAGACACACAATTGATGGACGGAATGCAGAACAAATCAAAACATTCACCCCCAGTCAAGAGATCTGGGTTAAATCCATCATTCTTTTGCTCACCATGCCACCCCAGTTTAGACCTGGCCATATGCAAATCAGTCTTGACCCTGTGCCTCATGGGAACAGTCCAGCCCGAACGGCCAAGCCAGGTCCTCCCTGGACCGGAAACAAGCATCCTAGGACCGGTTTCGGGTTTCACCCTCTTCAGCCACGATAGCTTGATTCCAGTGGCACAGTGAGCCCAGGACCCACGTCTGGGCATACCTGGCGCATTTAGGGCGAGAAAGCAAAAGACACACAATTGATGGACGGAATGCAGAACAAATCAAAACATTCACCCCCAGTCAAGAGATCTGGGTTAAATCCATCATTCTTTTGCTCACCATGCCACCCCAGTTTAGACCTGGCCATATGCAAATCAGTCTTGACCCTGTGCCTCATGGGAACAGTCCAGCCCGAACTGCCAAGCCAGGTCCTCCCTGGACCGGAAACAAGCATCCTAGGACCGGTTTCGGGGTGCCACTGGAATCAAGCTATCCTGGCTGAAGAGGGGTGAAACCCCAAAACCGGTCCTAGGATACTTGTTTCCAGTCCAGGGAGGACCTGGCTTGGCATTTCGGGCTGGACTGTCCCATGAGGCACAGGGTCAAGACTGATTTGCATATGGCTGGGTTCAAACTGGAATGGCATGGTGAGCAAAAAAACGATGGATTTAGGCCCAGATCTCTGTACTGGGGTGAATGCATGACATTGTTCTGCATTCTGTCCATCAACTGTTGTTTTTGCATTTGTCACCCCGAGTGGGACGGGTATGCCCAGACGTGGGTCCCGTGCTCTCCATGCCACTGGAATCAAGCTATCCTGGCTGAAGAGGGGTGAAACCCCGAAACCGGTCCTAGGATGCTTGTTTCCAGTCCAGGGAGGACCTGGCTTGGCAGTTCGGGCTGGACTGTTCCCATGAGGCACAGGGTCAAGACTGATTTGCATATGGCTGGGTTCAAACTGGAATGGCATGGTGAGCAAAAAAACGATGGATTTAGGCCCAGATCTCTGTACTGGGGTGAATGTATGACATTGTTCTGCATTCTGTCCATCAACTGTTGTTTTTGCCATAGTGTATACACAGCACCTATGTAAAGGATTTGGCTAAGAAACCAATACTAAGGAGATGTAGGAGTAATCTACTACAACTGTAGAAGGAAGAGTCCTCCATGCAGCATAGGTGAGAGTCACACATATAAGGTAAGCAGGAGAATTACATACATACTGTAGGTGAACAACCTAAACACATTAAGTGGGACCGTCACATTTGTACTATATGTTGCTAAGTCACTCATACACATTGGGGTTGTGAGCCTCCTATAACACTAAGATGAAATGTGACCCATGCAACAAATGAAGGGTAAGCACGAGAATCACCTATACAGTGTGGTTGCACCAATGACCTATAAAATGTAGGTTTGAGAGTAACCTATACATTGTGTAGGTGAGACTCACCTACCAATTGAAGAAGAAAGAGCCACCAACAATTTCTAAGTGAACAATGAACACTGACCCTAAAAGATGTATATATTAGAAGGTTAGGTAAGTTATTCATAGAGTCAGTAAAAAATAAAATGTTTAGGTACCAGTACTTTAGTCACATTAAAGTCCAAAACCAGCTGTCTGGGATGTAAAAACATCGCTATACAACACACCTCTCTGGCTTGATGGACTCATCTACTGCAGCCATATCACTTTTGCCAGCTGAACTGTTTTCTGATGAAACCCTAATACCTTTGTTAGCTCAACTCCACTCTAAAAAAGCCATGCTCTTGTTGCAGGGATTCTATTTGGAAACAGAACTGTGCATTGGGATCACAGGACGTCAGTATGTAGGGACTGAGTCGCCTTACCATATCAGTACCTATGGGCCCGAATCCGACTAGCTCATAGCGCCTCACCTGCCCTCCTAACCTTCGCAGAGTAATAGGCGAATTGGCAACCTAGAACATGACTCTCTAGTCCCCAAGGGAACCGTGAAAACAGATCATCACCTTTCGTTTTCACTCATGCATGCCTACAATAAACAAGAAAAAAGCATGAAGAAAGTTTACTATATTTATTGAAACTATTCTGCTCTATTACGAAGCAACTGTGCTGCGATTAGAAAACATATACAACGAAGCATACTAATTAGCATTACTAGCAAAATGTATACCATGAAAAGCCTATCGTGGCTAATGATATATCTGGCTAAACCTACCCTCACTACGTGAGCAACAGGGATATATCAGTGATCAGCACCAGACCCCATACCTGTCATTTGTAGCTAGGTGGTCCACATATCAGGTTGCGCAAGGCTAGTGTGCCCGTTACAAGACCTTTCCCTTCTGCTAAAATTCTCCTCTCTGTTTTCCAAAGGGCAAGTCTCTGTTTATATGATAAGGACTGCTGTGTTGAAAAACAGCAGCTGTGCCTCTGTGTTGTGTCTAAACGTTAGGAGATGTTGCTAATACGAGCACAGAAAAACAGGGCACCATTTTGTTCGACCTTGTACAAAATGTTCAGACTGAATCCCAAGAAGATGGCACAAAATGAAATAAAAGGCACCCTAAAACGTGTAGTTAGGCTAAAATAAGGGAGAATCTATGTGGGCCATAAAGGGATCTTACTGCACTCTCTTGATCAGCTAATCCCTCCTCCGGTGCAACAGGGCACCAGTGGTCAGCTGAACTCTTGTCTGATGCGGTTATGCTGCATTGCTTCTTGTCTGAGATCTCCCCTGCTGCAACTGTGCTATCTTATTCAGCTGAGCTCTCTTCTGGTGCTGATATGTGCACAGTGCAAACACAAGGAGATGATGGACGGAGCGCTGAAACTTTTCAGACACTCACCCCCAGCCAAAGATCTGGGTTAAATCCATCATCATTCTTTAGCTCACTTCGCCACCTCAGTTCAGACCCAGCTATATGCATATCAGTCTTGACCCTGTGCCTCATGGGAACAGTCCAGCCCGAACTGCCAAGCCAGGTCTTCCCTGAACCGGAAACAAGCATCCTGGGACCGGTTTCTGGGTAACACCCTTCATCAGCCAGGCTAGCTTGAATCCAGTGGCAAAGTGAGCAAGGGACCGATGTCTGGGCATACACTGCCAACTTAGGGCAAACAAAGCAAACACAAGGAGATGATGGACGGAGCGCTGAAACTTTTCAGACACTCACCCCCAGTCAAAGATCTGGGTTAAATCCATCATCATTCTTTAGATCACTTCGCCACCTCAGTTCAGACCCAGCTATATGCGAATCAGTCTTGACCCTGTGCCTCATGGGAACAGTCCAGCCCGAACTGCCAAGCCAGGTCTTCCCTGAACCGGAAACAAGCATCCTGGGACCGGTTTCTGGGTAATACCCTTCATCAGCCAGGCTAGCTTGAATCCAGTGGCAAAGTGAGCAAGGGATCCATGTCTGGGCATACCCTGCCAACTTAGGGCAAACAAAGTAAACACAAGGAGATGATGGACGGAGCGCTGAAACTTTTCAGACACTCACCCCCAGTCAAAGATCTGGGTTAAATCCATCATCATTCTTTAGCTCACTTCGCCACCTCAGTTCAGACCGAGCTATATGCAAATCAGTCTTGACCCTGTGCCTCATGGGAACAGTCCAGCCCGAACTGCCAAGCCAGGTCTTCCCTGAACCGGACACAAGCATCCTGGGACCGGTTTCTGGGTAACACCCTTCATCAGCCAGGCTAGCTTGAATCCAGTGGCAAAGTGAGCAAGGGACCCATGTCTGGGCATACCCTGCCAACTATATGTGCACAGTGGAAGCTAAGCTCACTTCTGGCTGTGCTATGTTCCCTTTTTAGTGCGCTTCTCCTCTCCTGTTCTGCTGGGCAGCACCTTTAGTCAGCTGAAATCTCCAAGAGCAACCATCTTCTTGTAACTGGCTGACTTCTCCAGCAGAGCTGCCATGATCCCTTAACAAGCCGAACTCTCTGCTCATGCTTCTGTGCTCAATTGGTTATCTGCACTCCCCACTTCAAAAACGTGTTCTTGGCTAGATCTCTTCTTCTCTGCTGCAGATACCCTCTGCTAGTCATTACAGTTCTTCTCAATTGCAATTATTCTCCACCAGCCATGTGGTCTCTCTTCTGGTGCAACCAAGCTTTCTTGGCTAGCTGAGCTACTCTCTGACATATTCATGTACCTGTGGCCATTCTAGCTCTTGGTTGGTGCAACTACTTTTCTTGAGTATCCAAGATCTCATGTCATGTTGTAATACCCTTCCAGATCGGTGCGCTCTCTTCTATTTAGCAATGTTATCTTGGTGATTGCGACCCCTTGGAGAAGCTACTTTACTTTGGTGAGGTTATCTCTACCCTGTACCTGCCAAATACACATAGTAATCGATCTGTCTTTGTTGGCATCACTGCTGTCTAGGGCACCTGACCTCTCCTACAGCCACCTGGCCAACTGTTTATTACTCAGGTGCAGTTGTTCTTCAGGTCTTCTCTGGCACACGCATGCTCCCACAGACACATGGCCTCTTCGAACAGTCAATACATAAGACTTGTCATTTTGAGCAGACACTCACCCTTGGTTAGCCTGGCTCTCCTGTGATGCACATAATAAAGGTTGTAAGATGCACACCAACGTACTCGTTATTTCAACCAAAGTTTCACCAAAGTTTAGCCTCGTTCGGAACTGTGTAGGCGTGCATGCCTGGTAAGCGCTCCGTCCAATTGCGCTGCAATGTAACAGAACACAAAGGAACCAAAGTGTTGATCCCGTACAAGCAGCACAGCCTTTTGTTTACTGAATGAATCCAATCAATCAAATGCTATATTCTTTTTCTTCTCTTTTTCCGTTTTGTACTCAATATTCTTTTTCACCATTTTTTTTCTTTTACTTGCTTCAATCCATTTTATTCATTCAACTGACATGCAAAGATGTTCTTAAAAACACAGGAGGGGTGGTTGTCACATGTCACGTTTTCTTTAATGAAAAGCCCAATGCATTTCGGGATTGCTCCCTTCGTCAGGGAGCAATCCCGAAATGCATTGGGCTTTTCATTAAAGAAACATGTGACAACCACCCCTCCTGTGTTTTTAAGAACATCTTTGCACTCTCTTCTGGTGGATTCAAGTTCTCTTGGCCTTCTGAGCTCTCCTCTGGGGAAACCATACAGCTTTGTCTATCTGAACTCCACCTCATTGACCCAGTGTTGCCTGCTAGCTTCATCTAGTCAGGGCACCACTTTTCAATTCTGTGCTATTGAAAAGTGTCTGTCCATATAGTTCAATGAAATCAAAACAAGGGCCCTATTTAGAGATTGGCAGATAGAACAGTTCATTGTAACGTGATGGGTATCCCGTCCGCAGTATTATGAGTGCCATAGGCTACAATGCACTTATTATGAGTGCCATATATGCGCTTGTCATACAGCTGACAGGCCATTTGACAAAGCATCCTGGCTGCCAAACTCTACCTAAGGCTCTAAGCCTAGGTTGCCTTCGGTTGTCAGATGAAAGCCCAGACTGGTAACAAGGCGTCCCGACGGCATGAGGCCTGGCGGCAACCTTACATGCGGCCGTGCCCTCTCAGGCAGCTAAGCTGTGTCCCTCTGCAGTGTCTCTGTCGCTCCTTAGCTCTTGGTACAGGGCCAGCATGCAGCGGTTCCTGTATCTGTGCTTCAGTATTATCTCACGTCGCATTTGTTTTGTGCCCGGTGACCTCTCTGTGAGAGAAGAGCAGCCTTTGTCGAATATCTGTATTCAAAGTCCAGACAAAGACATAAAACGCGGCCGCCACGGATTCATTTCCTGGAATTTTACAACCTGTTTGACAGAAAGGCTGCACTAAGTGTTCAAACACTTCTCCGAGCACCTGCCCGGGATCGGTAATTGGACTCAGCGAGCTGTAGAAAATCGCCCGCTGAAGCGCAAGAGTCTTTTGTGCTTTCAATCTTTTTATTTGCAAGTGTTAAGATCCCCCTCGCCTCACGCCGCGACCATCTGAACAAAAGGAAACGACCAAAAATATCGGTTTCTAGAGCTGGGTCCTGCAGGGTGTACGGTGACGCAATGTGCTGGGCACAGCAGAGAGCTATGTACAGCAACGTGATGAATGCAGCGCGAGCGGCACAGCTGGGTCCGGCAGGGCGCGGGAATGGGTACGGCAACGCCACGGTACAGCAGGGTATCGGCGTAGGCGCAGCTTGGCCTGGGTAAGACACTGCTTGTGTACAGCACGACACTGGGCACAGAAAGATGGTGGCTAAAGCAGGGTGCTGGGGTGGGTGGAGCTGGGTCCGGAAGGGCTCTGGGCTCTTTAAGGCACTGCATAACATTGGGTACAGATAATGGCCTACTAAATCAGGATACTGGTGTGGGCGAAGCTGTGTCCAGCAGGGTGCTGGCCTGGGTAAGGCACTGCCTGTGTACAGCACGACACTGGGTAGAGAAAGGTGGTACTTACTAAATCTGGGTACTGGTGTGGGCGAAGCTGTGTCCAGCAGGGTGCTGGCCTGGGTAAGGCACTGCCTGTGTACAGCACGACACTGGATAGAGAAAGGTGGTACTTACTAAAGCAGGGTACTGGTGTGGGTGCAGCTGGGTCCAAAAGGGCTCTGGGCTCGGTAAGGCACTGCACTGCACAACGCTTGGTATAGATAATGGCTTACTAAATCAGGGTAGTGGTGTGGGCGAAGCTGGGTCCAGCAGGGTGCTGGCCTGGGTGAGGCACTGCCTGTGTACAGCACGACACTGGGTACAGAAAGGTGCTGACTAAAGCAGGGTACTGGTGTGGGCGAAGCTGGGTCCAGCAGGGCGGTCTCCTGGGTAAAGCACTGCCTGGATGGGGTGATGCAGAGAGATTACCAAGGGGGTGCTGCATTACAGCAGGCAGGTCACGCTGACAGGCATAAGGCATAGTCAGGCGGTGAAAGAAAACAGGTCAAAGCAAAGCGGTCCCCATTTGCAAATTGGGCAGTAAAAACGTGGTCATATTTACAAATCAGGGCAACTGAACTTTTTAAAGCATGCTGCCTGGGAGAGTTATGAGGTGTGGGGACCTCACACATTTGAGCTTGTTAAATGCAATGTTTGTAGTGCTATTAGGGAAACGCACCAGTGAAATTCAGTTGGTTCTTTCCTCCATCAAAAAGATAAAAGCATTGCCACATCCCTGCTCTACTACCCACAAAAGGCTATTGGTCCGTTGACAATTCATCAGGATAATAGCATCCACAATGCACCTTCCTCATTTCATCAGTCCTGTCCCCTTCCTACTTCTCTCATGGGTCCTCTAGTCTAACTTTACTATCCCCGTCAGCACTTTATCAACTGTGTGACTTTATTCTGTATTTGGAAAGGTGATCGACAAGTTACAAGAAGCACTTTCCAGCAGCTACATTGACCCTCCATGTTGTTTGCTGCCCACCAGTTGGAACGCTCATACAATTTACACACACATCTCTTTAACACGTGCATTAACCACTAGAGGATAAGATTGGAAGCATTACACCAGCAGTGCTGGATGCACCAGATCATCTCTGCAGCTAGTGCCTTAACATCCTAAGTCAGTTTACCCGTAGATACAGATGCCCAGTTGATGTAGAGGGTAAGATAATCAGTGGTCAATGCTCCTAATCTGTTAGCTGAGGGCAACCGGGATGTGACATGCTCCAATCTTGTTTCTACATACTCAGACTTTCTTCTTCCATGAATGAAATAAGCAGCACTATGGCCATATCATTTTCTTATCACACGGTATTATCAGTCGCTCTATGCACGGTGCATGATAGAATACCAATTTCGGTATACCTATGACTTGGTCTATTCTCCTTTTCCTCCAGTTTTGGTGTGGTTAATTGGCTTTTTCACTGCCTATAAGGCAATTACACCATTATAGGCATGTTTATCACATATTTCACGCTTTACCTTGGTACACCGGCATTCTCTTGCTCAAAGTGGTACATATACGTCTGATTTCTGCTTTTTCTATTTTCCCTCTTTTCTTCTTCCCAATTTCCTCCATAGGTGTTGTTAACTATACATAAGATGACGTATTCTTTGCACACCAATAAATGCAATTAGGTATGTATTTTGAAGTCCTGATGATGATCCTGCATTAATCACGGATTGAAACGTCGTCGACCTTAAACACTCTGACCCTTAAATATGTGTATATGATTTGTCGGTGCAGTAGTGTTCTCCTTGACGTAAATAAGTGACCCCATTGTGGATACAACTAATGGTCATTTAATGTCTCATGCCTGTTTGTTTTCATGTTTTTAACACCCGTTGAGGATTACCCCAGTGGGGTTAATCTTCCACGCATATATATATATATATATATATATATATATATATATATATATATATATATATGTTTGATTAAAAGTGTACTACATATCCATTTTTGATTACTCCTGGGCATTATTCTTGTCTCCAGAGGATTGTTTTCTAGTCATTGACTGTAGGGACCTTTGTTACTGAAAACACTTTCTAAAAGTGGCATTTTCAAACATACACTTAAAAAGAAACCTTTACTAAAGGGTGGGTTATTACATTCTGAGTTCAGAGAGCCTAAACGCCAAATCTCTAGCTTTTCCCAATTGAAAGTTACACTTGTACAATGTTACAAGGCAGCTCCAATGGTAGCCTATGGGAGAGCTAGTCCTTGCAATAGTGAAAAACGAAATGCACAGTATTTCACTGTCAGGACATGTAACACCCACCAGTACATGTCCTACCTTTCACATACACTGCACCCTGCCCATGGGGGTACCTTGGGCCTACCTTAGGGGTGACTAACATGTAGTAAAAGGGAAGGGTTAGGCCTTGCAAGTGGGTGCACTTGCCAAGTCGACATGGCAGTTAAAAACTGTGCGCAGACACTGCAGTGGCAGCTCTGAAACACATTTGAAAGGCTAATGGTGTGGATGGCACAATCAGTGCTGCAGGCCCACTAGAAGCATTTGATTTACAGACCCTAGGCACACACAGTGCACTTTATTTGGGACTTACCAGTAAATGAAATATGCCAATCATGGATGACCAATCATGATTACAATTTACACAGAGAGCATATGTACTGTAGCACTGATCAGCAGGGGTAAAGAGCCCTGAGTCCTAACGCCAACAAACACAGGTCAGAAAAATAGGAGGCAAAGGGCAAAAAGATTGGGGATAAACCGGCAAAAAGGGCCAGATTTGACAATAGATATTTGCACAGGTTCACCTTTACAATGTATATATGTGCCTAAGCCCCAATCGTAGTAACTTGCTCACTGTGAGTGTATTATTTCACTAAGCTAGTGATTTGGACACTGTTCACAGCCACTAGCTCTAAGTGTCATCACTTCTTTAGACAAGAATTCCAGCCCTTGCTTGCCAGGCATGGTTGCACCCCATGCTTTTGACAAGCTGTCTTCATAGAAGCCTCAGACATCTTTATTGCCTGCTACCAAGAAGCATGTGAAGCGAAACAAGAGTTTTCCTCTGCATTGGGAGTTGGACACTTAGCCGCAAGGTGTCTTGATACCAGTGCTGAATTTGAGTTGGTGGTTTCCGGTACTCAGAACAGGAACTTATGACAATCTGCCACATGGTGGTGTTGTTTGTCTAATTTAGAGATCAGCACAATAACAGTTGTTTATTAATTCAAGATAATTTAAAAATGCCTAATACCTGCGGCCCAAGCCATTCTTATAGTTTTGAGGGCCTGGAATAGTCTAAAATGTCACACTTGTAGGTGTATGATGGTTAGTAGTGTGTTGGTGCTTTCATTGGCAGCGCTGGTAGGACAAGCTGCAGTCGCTTCCTGACAAGGGCCTGGTGCTTATATATTTACAAACTAAGCACTGCTTGACACCTTTTGCTAGTCCTGGCTTTTTAGCCAAAGGCCCTATTTTTCCTGGGATTTGTAGTTTAACTTCTATCATAAACGTTGGCCTAAAATCCCGGCATGCAAAGCGCTGTTTGGCTAAAAAGCTGACATTGGCTGCAGGTGTCAAGCACATGTGACAACTTGGCAGGAAGAACCTGACGGCACCATGGCTGATCACTAAACACTGGTGTCGCACACTCTACTTTTGCAGGGGCACTTTTATATCTATTCATTAGGTCGAGCCTAGAGTCAGCCCGCAAGCGCTGCTCTGGTGAAGATCTGCTGTAGTTCAGTACGTGAGGGAAGCCCCGCCCACTCCCCCGCCCATATTTTTCATTGGCTTGTGTCTTTGTCCTTTGTAAATGTTGCCTTCGGATTCGTTTATAGGCTTGTTAGTCCCTCCTTATTACGGCCATGTCGTCATTTGTATCCTCCCATGGTTACTGGCCCCTTTACTTCGAGTGTTACACAGTACGTGTTATTTAGACTGTGAGCACTATTTTCTTTAATGAGGTTCTCCTACTGCCTTCTCCACTCCCCCCTCCCTCCCGTTGTCCGTGCCTTCTCACCCCCTTCCCCCGCCCGCACTCTCGTTGTCCATGCCTTCTCGCCCCCTTCTCGCCCCTCCCCACACCCACACTCCCATTGTCCGTGCCTTCTCCCCCCTCACCCCGCCCGCACTCCTGTTGTCCGTGCCTCCTCCCCCCTCCCTCCCGTTGTCCGTGCCCCCCCTCCCTCCCGTTGTCCGTGATGACTACCATTTGCAATGCAATAGGTCTCGCATAAATGCGAGTCCTATTGCATTGCAAATGCTTGTTTAAGTGGGCGGGCAGCTTTCTAGCCCCAATCCACACATAGGGGTAGAACCACAAACCAATGTGAAGGCTATCTGGAAAAGGAGGCGTGTTGTGGTGAGCTGAGAGCGAGACTTGAAACGCACAGAGGCGGAGGTGAGGGAGAAGCTTCTCACGTGGTCAAAGATGGCTCCTGGGCGTAAAATTACCAAATCTCTGACAGGTGATTATTTTTCTTTAGAGGCTGTACTTTTCTTCCATTCAAAGAACCTGTTTTTCACCAACCCATTTTATTTACGTGCTCAGCAATTTTCTCGCACCGTGAGGGGTCCTGTGACACGCTACCCCATCTACCTATCTATGTATCCTTTCTAACTAAACAGGCGATCTCCTGATTTCTTCGTTAGTGTTATCCTGCTCCGATGGCAATTCCCTTTTGTAGACCAAGCCCATTTTAGGACCCCTTGAATTATCTCCTCTGTTATAATCTTACTTCTTCATTTTGTTGATCCTGAATCCAAGTAAGCTTCAGTCCTTTTACAATTCAATCCTAACTATGTCATGTCGGTTGTTTGGTCTTTTATGCCAGTAGGCAGCCCCAAAGTACTGAGCAGGAGAGAAGGGAAAAGCGGGGGAATGATGAAGGAATCATTTGAATTTAATAAACATCACGCAAACCCTTTATTTAACCAGAAGTTTGTAATACATATTAACATTTGGGGTTACAAAGGGGTACATTTTGAGAACAAATTGAAGAAACTCTGTGTCTGCAGTGCACTTATTGCATTGAAGGGGATTAGGCTAGTATTATCTGATTTATAGCTTAAAAATCAACAGCCACCTACTTAAATTGGGAGCGCTGCCGTGTATGTGCTGTGGGGAGCCGAATTTTGCTGTCTGTCCTAGTAGCTGGCGAAGGAAAGAAAAGACTGTGACTTTACATGTTATGTGGTCGGGGCTATGAAGAAATCAGGATCTGTGGTAGGAGAGATACTGTGGCAAGCCCAAAAGAAGCCCGGGAATCTAGTGTGCAGTCGCCCTAAATCCCACAGTGTGGCCAGTCTTACCTCTTGCACTGCCTTACCTTAATCATTTACTTGTGATTCCCCATCTGAAGAGAGAGTTGGAGGGAAGGAGCAGAGCCATTCTACGCGAAGGCCATATGGTCAGTTGTCTATGGCACACGCTGCTGGGTGATCACTCACGCGCCTGTGTTACTTGTCTAGGGTGGCCACCTGCCATGGATGCACATTCTGGGCAATGACTATAAAAAACAAGCATTTGCAATGCAATAGGTCTCGTATTTACGCAAGTTTAAGCTATTGGCATTGTAAATGACAATGCATTTTATTTATGTTTCAAAAACCAAAAAATAAATAAAAGCCATTGTCATTTACAATGCCAATAGCTGCAACTCGCGTAAATGCGAGACCTGTTGCATTGCAAATGCTTGTTTTTTACACCAATTGTCACACTGTTTCTTTTTGAGGATGCCAGTCAGGTAAGCTCAATTGGGAAACATCCATTACAACGCAGTCATTACATCGCACTGCTTCTACAACCAACTGTTACAACGCAACTGCCTTTACATCGCATGCCATTACAACGCATGCCATTACAACGCATGTCATTACAACGCATACCATTACAACGCATGCCATTACAACGCATTTTAAGGTAAGTAATGGAGATTTTTTAGTTTTAGGGTGGGTATGGGTTTTGGGGTAGATGGGAATAGTAATTTTCACCCCTACACTATCCAACACTTACCCTACTGTTTTTTGTTGTTGTTGTTTTTTAGAGTTTTATATAGCGCGAACTAGACCTGAGACATCGGGTATCAGAGCGCTTTACATGAGCACCAGTTTCGTTACAGATGGACACATTCATTTTTTTTTTTGTTAGGCACGGGGAGATTAAGTGATTTGCCCAGAATCACAGGATGTTGAGCGCCGTTGCCGAGAATCGAACCCGGTTCCCCAGCTTCGAGGTCAACCGCTCTAACCGTAAGGCTACATCCTTTTTTCTTACCCCTTCACTATCCAACACTTACCCTACTGTTGCCCTAAAAGTATTATGCGTTGTAATGGTATGCGTTGTAATGGAATGCGTTGTAATGGTAGTTTTAAAAAATGCGTTGTAATGGCATGCGTTGTAAAATCAAGCAATGTAATGGTAGTTGTGATGTAAAAACCGCATTGTAAAAGCATGCATTGTAAATGTTTGCGTTGTAACGTCATATATTCGCTCAATTCCACACAGTTATGCATTTCTGACCGAACTGCTTGCTTGCTAAAATGCGTGTATACCTCTTTTTAGGTAGTAGCAAAATACAGTTCTGTGTGTGGCAAACGAGTGCTAGGTACTGCTGCGTGAAATTGTAGGCGTATTTTGGTTTAATTACACTTGGCCATGAAAGTGCTTGACAAATATTCGAGGCGGAGTGTTAATTGGACTTCGCGCACACAAGGACTGTGTTGGGTGATGTGAGCAAAGGTTTATTTAAACAGAGCATTGAACTTCTGCCTCACTACTGTGAGTCAGCAATGACACATTATAGAACAGTTGCTAAACCAGGCCAGATGGCTCAGTGAGATAAATGCCTGCTTACTGTATGTGGTGATCTGCAGCTCACAAGTTCAAATATAGGCAAGACCAACTTGGTGTCACATCTTTCCCGGGTCAAAAAATTGAGCACCATTAATCTGGGTAATAGTAGCACCCGGCTTTTACAGCACTTAGAAGCAGCAAAAGCGCAATGTGAAAAACAACTTCTTGTTATTACTATCATAAACAGGCTCCACACAGAGGACAACAAGTTGGCTTGTAAGCCAATCGCTTGTTGACAGTAGGTGTTTCATTTAGGTCATAAGCTTGATCTAGGCAGAACTAACCACGCTTTGTGTTCTCTGTGGCAGTTAAACTGAACACCATTTAAGCCACCATTGCAACTTCAGAGGGGAATCCTACCTTTAGGTTTACCTTTGAAAATCTGGAGGAATATGTCTGGGGGATAATGCTTTGATTGGTGGTAAATCCTACAGGAACTGGCTCACAAACAATGGAGACACCGGACCCATGTGTGGGGCCGTGGGCAGTAGTCGTGCCTGGGTAACGGCCGGTCCTTCACATAACGGGGTGATGGAAACCACACTCCGCTGGTTCTACCTAACCAAGCTACTCCTCCCACAGTATACCCAATGGCAACTTCCATCTGATGTCAGCAGATTTATCCTCAGAATTGGGCAAAACTCAGTAGAAAAGGGCGCAGGTTCCTGGCGTCCAGCTGGTTATTTCCCATTCCAGGGACAAAACATGTACTTGCTGCTTTTTGGTGCAGGGATTCAGGCAGGGATCAGAGATTCCAGACCCCCAGTATCTTTGCACCTAAGTCTGACCAGCTTACAATGCACGCCATAGTAGGTGTTGATAAAATATGCACAAAACCACTTATATGAGAATAATCTCAGAGGCTAGACTATTTAATATTTATTTAATGGTTTTTATAGAGCACTAGAACATGTAGTATTGCAGGCACTTATGTATCACTAGGACCTGCCACTTTGAATAGGCATGTAGAAAAAGGGTGGCTAAATCTGTGTAGAGATAGGTTTTTTTTACTAGCTGAAAAAGGGTAGAACACGTTATATGTCACTCCTGGACGGACTCCTGCAGCATGCTCTTGGTGGCTTCCCTGCCCCTCATATGTGCTGGCTCTCCTTCGCTCTTTGGCAGATTCAACATGGCGCACCCTTGGTGACTTAACAGTACCCCCAATAGTTGGGTCTTTCAATGCTATTGAGTTGACTTCACCCTAATGGACTCAACTGATGCACATCATTGACAGATTTATATTTAATATTTTGCACCCTAATGTTGATAAGTACCTGCGTGTCTCTTCTCACACTCTCTGCTCCACCCCAAGCTTATATGGTGACATGAGACACACCGTGTTTCCACAAGTTGCTGAAACCTAAAGAACATCACGCAACATGAACCTTACAGGCCTAACTAGAATAAATCTCCTCTGAAGGGTGCCCAGGCACCTAATGACCTAATGGCAATCAGGGTGTTTTAAAACTCTGTATAGGTATAGAATCAACCACGTAGAACTCGCTTCAGCTCTTGCAAGGGTAATGGAAAGCTCTTTATAAATACCAAAACAATAGACTACAATAACATACATGCTTGGAAATGTTAGTTAAATATAAGACGTCAAATATCTAGTGAAGGCAGAAGGAGACAAATGAGTCATGCAGCAGATGGTGTCAGATTTTGGGACTGCAGTCAGACACGGAGAAACTTGTTCATCCTATTTGTTGGAAAATGGCCCTCTCTGAAGAGTCACCCCAAACATTTTGCCTTCCCCCTCCTCTTTTTGCTGAATTATTTTTGTTGGCTTTAGGACTCCGGGCACGTTACCAGTGCTGACCAGTGCTAAAGTGTATGTGTTCTCTCCTCTAAACATGGTATAATTGGTTTACATCTGTTTGGCATATTTAATTTACTTGTAAGTCCCTTGTAAAGTGGTATACTATATACCTAGGGCCTGTAAATTAAATGCTACTAGTGGGCCTGCAGCACTGATTGTGCCACCTAAACAAGTAGCCCTGTAAACATGTCGCAGGCCTGCCACTGCAGAGCCTTTGTGTGCAGTTTTACTGCCACTTCGATTTGGCATTTAAAACCCTTTGCCAAGCCTTAAACTGTCTTTTTATTACACACAAGTCACCCCTAAGTTAGGCCCTGGGTAGCCTATAGGGCAAGGTGGTGTGTAAGTAAAAGGTAGGATATGTACTTTTAAGTTTTGAATGTCCTGGTAGTCAAAAACACCTACATTTGTTTTTCACTACTGTGAGGCCTACTCCTCACACTGGGAATTCCTTAATATGCTTTTAAGCTGTAATTCTGATTACAAAGGAGTAGCTGTGTCATGTTTTATATCTTTGGAATTTTAATGACAAATCTTCTTTACAGGTAGAGTTGGATTTGACACTATTATTTTAGAAATGCCACTTTAAGAAAGTGAACCTTTCTTTGCTCTTATAGCTCTGTGTGCCTGCAGCCTGTTTCCAATATACACGTCTGGGGTGGGTGACAGCTTCACTTTGGCAATTCTGTCTCAACAGCTACAAACACAGGGAGATTAGTTGTGTCTGAGTACTCATCTGCATTCTGATGGCTCTGCCTGGGCAAGAAGGGGGGGGGGGGGAGCTGAAACTTACACCTGAATAGGCAGGGTCCTGTCCCCACACAATGGGCTGATTACCCTCTACAGTTAGTCTGGTGCCAGGGCTGAGAAGAAAGGGCTTCTATGCACTTCTAAGATCCTTCTTTGAAGTCACCCCCACTTTAAAGGCACAATGGGGTATAAGTGCTGGGGCACCGAACCCATCAAATCAGACACTTCTAGACCAGTAACTGAGCTCTGTCAGAAGAATCAACACATCTCCAGTCTGCATGTAGCAGAACCGGCGCATCGACCCTCTTGCAGGAGTAGAACCGGCGCATTGTCCTTGGAACCAATGCTTCACCTCCAAAGCCCGAAGTATCGGACCACGCATTGCCACCGCAGCAGTGTGGAGAGATTGATGCATCCCCTCCACTGCGTGGAGAAACCCGGCACATCCCACTTCGGAACCAATGCATCTCGGTGCTTCGTCTTTGGAACCAACGCATCACCACCACTGCATGTAGATAATCCACCCATCACCTCGACTGCGGGCTCGACATTGATGCATTGCTCATCTGCACCCCTCATCTCTGCATCTTGGCCCTGGCCTGTGCTCCTTCGTGGCTGGCTTGAACTGTTGAATTTTCCCCTGTGCAGCGCAACTAGAAAACCCCCATTGGCGGTTATTGCTTCTAAGCGCTAGAATTCTTTTTATTCTTTAAAAATTCATATCTCGACTTCTACTTATTGGATTTTTGTCATTTGCATCTTGATATGTTTAGAAAATGATTGTCTATTTTCTTAAACCAGTGTGGAGTCTTTTTGTGGTGTTTTCATTGTGTTACTTTGTGTGTGTGTGTTGGACAAATACTTTAGACATTGCCTCTTTAGATAAGCCTGACAGCTCTGTGCCAAGCTACCAGAGGGTGGAGGGTGAGCACAGGTTATCTTTGTATCTGACTTACCCTGACTAGGATTGTGGTTCCTGCTTGGACATGGTTCATACCTTTGCCAACCAGAAACCCAATTTCTAACATTACTATAGGTAGTACTTTTTATACAGCGCCCTGCAGTTCATAAGCACGGTCGAGGAATATTTTTATTTTTGAAACCCTCCAATAGGTGAATACTTCAGTGACCTTTGAGGTGTGGTGCATTTAATCCCAGTACAATGTGATGTGATCCTTTTGACTCAACCTTACTCTTTTTTTATTATTTGAAAATAAACAAATAAACATGCAAATTAGTCGGGGGTGCTAGGTGGCGCACGAGCAAGATGGCCGCACTGGAGTGAGGCTCCTGCAGCTCGGCACAATCATCCGCCAATTTATCCTGCCCAGATGATCCTAATCTTTAACTAACCACAGCAATGAGGTGACTATAACCCCATGTACTGACGCTGTGAGTTTGGAGTGGGTAGCACGTTGCTAACTGCTGCTACAACTTCATCCTGTAATCACCGCTGGGGCGGTCTGACACGCCTGGAACTGCTGCCGGGCGGAGCTCGGCACGGGAACACCGCGGCGCCCACGAGGCAACCAGGCCTTGCGTCCGTCACGACCAGCGCTCCCGGCACCTTCAGCAATCAGGATCAGTGCGCAATAACCTACCCCAGGCAAATACCAGCAAGCCCACTTCCCCGCTCACCTGATGAGGCAAGAGCAGAAAACGCCCATTATCCTACCGCCGCAGCTCCTATCTTTATCCCACGGCACACGGTGTGCTGCCATCGCTCCCGGCGACCCGATAGCGGTTATGCGCAGAGGGCCCCATCTGCCTACTGTTCAAAACGCCACAAACGCCGCAACCCGGCAGCTTCTGGACATCGCTACTGCTGCGCTACCACGCTACAGCCGGGGGGTGTCCGCAACGCGGAGACACGGCAGGCCTGTTTGCACAGGCTATTCCATCACCAAGGCTGGCGGCGTTGCTATCCTGAGGCTGCCCTCGATATCGTCTCACCAGTGGTCCTTTCCTTGGCTTCCCTACTGGAATGTCCTCCCCCCCCTGGCGCTGCTCACCACCTTTGATCACAGCCTGCCGTGGCCCGCATATTGGTGGGCCCGTGGGCCGCGGGTGCCCCGCGGGCAGCGTTCCTGCAGTTGGTTGGCTTGAACAGTGACATTAGCGGTGGTCGACATCCTCATCTGCCTCTACTGCCTGGGGCGGCCCGGGGGCTGCCTGCACTTCTCGGGCTCTGCGGGGGGCGGCCGGACACCACGCGCTCACTGGCTGACATCGCCTTCACAGCCGCAACATCCCAAACATGGGGAAGGCGGACATAAAACAGCCATGGCTGACGTTCGAAACCAAGAAGAGCAGCCGCCTACATCAAGAAGATCCTGACACGGCTAGAGGCGAACCCGCACAGGGGTCATCCCCCACACCGGATGACGATATGAAATCCCTCCTTCTAGAGGTGCGGCAAAGTCTCACTTCCATTGCAGACAAAATGGATGCCATGACCAATCGGATGGATGCCATTGTACACAAGCTAGAGGGCCATGAAGAGCGCATTAAAGAAACGGAGCGCCGCATCTCCGATGCCGAGGACGCCACCTCCCATATCCAGACAAATGTGGCGCAAATGGATAAACTGCTGAAGATCATCGCAGCGAAAAACGAAGATCTCGAGGCGTGAAGCAGAAGAAATAACATACGAGTCCTTGGCATTCCCGAGAGTACCAATACTGGAAAGATGGAAGAGTATATAGAGAGACTATTACTTGACACAATTGGCGCCGAATCCTTCTCTTCCCAATTCATCGTCGAAAGGGCGCACAGGGCGCCTGGGCCTAGGCCACCACCAGGAAGCACGCCACGCCCCATCATCGCTCGGCTCCTAAATTACCGGGACCGAGATGTTGCCCTCAGGGCGGCTCGGGAGAAACGCCAACTTACTTTTGAAGGAAATATGTTCACTATCTACCCGGACTTTACAGCGGCCGTGCAGGAGGAAAGGCGCAAGTTCATGCCCGCCAAACAAAAGCTTCGTCAGGCCCAAATAGACTACGCGCTTTTATACCCGGCCCACTTACAAGTTACACATCAAGGCAAGCAAACTTTCTTTACTAAACCGCAACAAGTGGATGACTTTTTGAAACGCCTTAAACGCCAAAATACATCCTCTGCCTCACCGGACTCATCACCCAGATCGACATCTCCGACCACAGAGTAATTGCCACCTGAAACATGCCATAGTCATCCCCTGTGGCATTTGAGACACCGCAACAGCACAGCGTCTCATGAACTTGGAAACAAGCATCCTCCAGATCGGGACACCAGTCGCCTCAAACCAGATAAGTGACACACTGGAACTCTGAGACAATCAGCACCGAGCGCCCTAGCCCTCTCAGAGGTCGACCACTCCACCGCTCTGACTCTCTGAGGGCAGGGAGTGAACGTGCATGAACCTAGGAGATCCCCCCCGAGGGTGCTCCCCCTTTGTTCTTTGCTGCAGATCTGTATGCAGCTTGTTCTTGAATTTATTGGGGTTTCTAGAGGGGGGTGGGAAAGTTATTTCTGGCATGTTTGGGATGCTTCAGTGGGTGGGGGGGAACGGGACATTTTTCGGAGTTCTTCACAGCACACAAGACACCACATGACAGACAGATGCATGGTTGTATTTCCATCCTCTTTACAGAAGTCGTAGGGCCACAGCACCACCTACCATGTACCACCAGGGCATATGGCTAACCCAGCACCTCATCAGAATTTACAGATCCTTACTTGGAATGTTAGGGGGTTGGGGGACCCGAGGAAACGCCGCCAGGTACTGGCATACTTAGACCGACACCAAATCCATGTCGCAATGCTCCAGGAGACCCACGTCAATCCCAGGCACACTAACACCTTCGCGCATAAATGGGCTGACCACAGAATATTGTCTTCTTACTCCTCATACTCTAGAAGGACGGCCATACTTATCAAAAAGCGAACTCCCTTTGCCCTGGCTGGGTCATTACAGGATCAACACGGGCGATACTGTCTTGCATGGGGCAGGTTGGGCATGGAGTCGGTTACCTTGGAATGTTGCTATGGCCCTAACGTCGATTCCCCTGATTTTTTTTACCATGCTCTGGGGAAAGATCGTGGAGACATAATATGGGGGGGGATTTCAATGTCGCCCTCAATCCTACTGAAGACAGGTCTAACCCTGCACCGCATCACTACAGTAGATCACACAAGGTACTGCAGGGCATAGTGACAGACAACGGATTGTTAGACGCTTGGCGCCAGCTCCACCCTCACACCACCGAAGGTACACACTTCACCGCTCAGTCTGCATCTTGGGCCCGGTTAGACTACTGCCTTCTCTCACGCGGCCTAGGCCCGTCGATAACTGCTGTCACGCATTTAGCGAGAACATATTCTGATCACTCGCCCGTAAAACTAACACTTATTCCCCCGGGTCATGGCATTCCACGTAGCAGCTGGAGATTGCTGCTCTTAGCACTGCTTGACACAGCGTATCATAGCGAGTTAGGACAGGAAATCCAGGAGTTTTTTCAAAGAAACAAGGGTTCCGTGGACAGCATCAAAACAATTTGGGAGGCCTTTAAGGTCACAATTCGGGGACTCTGCATCTCGAAAGGTCTGGGGTTCTACGAGATATACAGGGAGCATTGAAAAAACTGGAAACTGAGCTCAAGACGCTAGAGACTAGGCTCTCTACGGTGCTGATGGACAGGCCCAACGCGAGTTTCGCGACAAACTCTCGGAGTACACCAGCACTGCGGACCGTGAGACAAAATTTAGGGGTAAATACTCGGTGGCCCGAAGATATGGTGAGGGTGAGCGCCCTGGGAAGGCCCTGGCTGAGACAATACGGAGGCCCCGCTTTTCTAATTATGTCTTGGAGATTGCGGGTCCCGGGGACGTGCTCTATAGAGACACCACTGACATACTCAATACGTTCACCACGCACTACTCCTCGCTGTACACATCAAGTAGGCGGGACCACCTCGATCTAGACGGCTTCCTGGGGGAAGTGGCTCTAGGATGGATGGGTGACTCACAAAGGGAGTTCCTGTGCGCCCCCTTCGAATTAGACGAGATACGGGAAGCTATAATGCACATGAAGTCCGGCAAAGCCCCTGGCCTAGACGGGCTTCCCATTGAATTCTACAAAACGTATATAGATCAATTAGCCCCTATCCTCAAAGAGGTATATGAGGATGCCCTTGAGACTGGCACACTTCCCCCCTCCATGAGAGAAGCGCTCATCACTTCCCTTCTTAAACCTGGGAAACCAGCGCTTCACTGCGACTCTTATAGACCATTGTCCTTCATTAATTGTGATACTAAAATTTTGGCCAAAGTCGTAGCCAATAGACTAAATCTGCTTATGGAGAAGCTGGTCCTTCCCGATCAAGCGGGCTTCATTCCTGGACGAGCGACTACGCATAACCTTCGCACCTTCTTCTCAATCCTACATAATGTCGATCCCGACCTGGCGCTGGCGGCAGTCTTTTTTGACGCCACCAAGGCGTTTGATTCCGTCGAATGGGATTACCTACTAAGGGTTTTTACAAAGGATGGGCTTCCCCCCTCTGTTTCTCTCATGGATAGGGTCGCTATATCGACTTCCAACAGCCAAAGTCCTAATTAATGGTCACTTATCTTCAGCCTTCCCCATCACTAGGGGTCCTAGACAGGGGTGCCCACTCTCCCCCCTGCTCTTCGCCCTGGCGGTTGAGCCATTGGCGGCCAAACTGAGACAACACCACCAGGACAAAGCACTACGCTGCAACCTATGCCAGATACTTATATCTCTTTACGCGGATGACATTACCCTCTATGTTAGAGACCCACAGCACAACATAAATCCACTTCTACGAGAATTTATCATCTTTGGGAAACTATCTGGGATCCATATTAATTGGGGGAAGTCACAAATATTCCCTCTTACCCCTGCGGCCACTCAATTCCCCCTAGATTTCCCACTAGAATGGTGCGACTCAGACATGCGCTACCTAGGGATCCGCATCTCCAGGGACAGGGAGGAACTAATGCGCCTCAATTATGGCAACATTCTAGACCACATCATGGGCTGCGTTACCCGATGGATCGCACTGCCACTTTCCCTTGCAGGTCGTGCCTCCTTAATAAAAATGGTGGTTCTCCCACAGCTGTTGTACTTATTCCTCAATGTCCCATACCACCCCGGGAGACACTTTTTTAAGGCACTGCGATCGGAAATGATCAGACTAGTATGGGGAGTCAAACAGCCGCGACTACAATGGAACATACTCACCAGGCCTTACTCACTGGGGGGATTTGCTATTCCAAACTTCGAACTTTATTACACATGCGCCCAGGCACACTACGCTTATTACTGGTTCCACCCCCCGTTACATGCCACAGGTCGCAGCAGAACAGTGGCTGGCCGATCCCATACCTCTAGATGGCATGATATGTGCTGCCACCCACCCGCGGGACAAAGCACCAACTACGATTACATGCACGGTTGATGCCTGGAACCGTATTCTGACCCTTCTACAGTGTCCCATGCTGTACTCACCATCACTCCCACTATCATATCATCCCCGCATGCAACTACTTCAGGAGACGGGATTTCTCAAGCTCCTAGAGCGGACCAAAATCGCAACATGGGGAGACCTTTACCACAACGGGAAGTTCCGGTCACTAGACCAAGTATTCCATGAGGTCCAACCATCCCCTCTGGATGTATTCCTCTATGTACGGCTCCGACAAGGCGTGCGTTGCATTACCCCAGAGTTCCCTCAGGAACCCCCCACTTTGGCCCCTTTGCAACTGATGCTACGGGCTACTTCCCCGGGACACATGGTTTCCATGCTCTACCACACGATACATACTCAGCAGGAGGTGTCCCCATGCCCCTCTCGTGCGCACTGGAACTCAGAGCTAGGCTACACGCTCACGGATAAACATTGGACATATTGCTGTCTACAAACAGAGCAAATCTCAGCAAGCAGCAGATTGTGCATCACGCACTTTAAATTTTTACATCGCCTATACTACACTCCAGTTAAAATGTACAAATACAAGCTGAAAGACTCAGATTGCTGCGATAGATGTGACACTCCAGGGGCTGACTTCCTCCATTTAGCCTGGGAATGTCCTACTGTGAATGAGTATTGGGGTCAGGTCTTTGATGCCCTGGAACAGATGACAACACTATCCCTAGAACGCACTCACTAGTTACTTTACTAGGCTACACCAAACTCATTATTAAACCACACCGCCGCTACCTCGCTACTGCTTTGTTAATGGCTAAACGCCGCGTTGCCTGTAGATGGGGCAGAGGAAGAGCGCCGAAGTTCAAAGACTGGCTCACTGACTTAATATACTGCCAGGAACAATTGACTAACTATGCAGAATTACTTCCCTCAGCATCACAGCCTAAAGACATTTGGAACCCTCTCAAAAGCTACCTTATAACACACCCAATAGATACTCCTGCCGCCGCTCCAGAAGTACTAGCGCCTTAGATGTATTAACGCAAAGAGTACATGGGGCACACACTGTGCACACTTCGGGCCACCAATTCACCCTCCCCCTTTCTATCACGCCAAACAACGTGATGCAATGTCTATGCACTGGCACTGGGATGTCGATATTAGGTAATGTAATACAGCTTGCCCCTCAACACATGTGTGGTTATAGACATAATCAATGTTATTTCTGCTGTAAAGCCTGTCTTATTGTTTTGAGAGTAGGAGGAGGACAACAAAGACACCATGGACTTGGCTAGCATCTCCTCATACCATGAACTGCTTTTGAGAGGAAAGGATACCATTTGTGAATTTGTAATAATGTGTCTGTCTCTGCAAGATTTTACTGTTGATGTATTATCTCATTGAAGAAAATCAATAAAAAAAAAAAAACATGCAAATTAGTCAACCAAGTTGGCAATCTCACAGTACACCTGCGTAAGAGACAGATTAGATTACAATTTATATCAATCAAAGAGGTGCTGACAGGCATTGTACACTCCCTCCTTTTGTAGAAAGTTGTTACATTACAGATTTGGAAATGTAGGGTCTGGCTATTGCCCTGTGTGGGTTCCCTGCCACTACAACGGTAGCCATCATCTCCTCATATCACCCGCAGCTCTTCTAGGTTTATTCATATTCTCTGACTTCTCGCCTGGGCCCCCAAATTTTCAAGAATGTTTTGAGTACAGACTTTTTTTAAGGTATACAGCTTCTTCTGCCTGCATGTCCCATTCCATGTTTTGTGCCAACTGAGTCACCTGGGCAAATGTCTCTTTGGACTACCATTATGGCTATATTACAACAGTGCATACTTTGACAACCTCTGGTCCCCCATATTCACAAGCATATCACCCGTACATTCAAGTCCAGCTCAGATCCCACATTCTTTGCAAGAAGGTGATGTACACCCTTCTTCAACCCCTGTAGCCACCGATAGGCCCATGGTGTATGCATCAGTGTACCCTCCTGCCGACATCCCATTGGACAACTATTATCTTCTCTTCTGACTTTAAACAGTCTAGTCCTGGTGTTGGGCTGGAGTGGCAGTCGATGTCGGCAATGCAGCGAGCGCAAGATAAGTGGTTTTATTTATTTTTTTAATTTAACTTATCATGTCGTATGTCAACTTCCCCGACACGCCCCCCCCCCCCTGGCACCCGCCCCGCCGCTCTTACCTGTGCCGGCCGTGACTGGTAGCAAGTGAAGCCTGTAAATGAATTAGCAGAGTGCATAAGGCACTATTCCCAGAGAACCTTGAAGGCGAGGCCTCTGAAAGTTTGTTCACAACATTTATTGTATTTCAGAGATGTAATGTCAAATGCCAGACACTCTTCCGACCAGCTGCTGCTATCTCAGTTTAGATGCTTGTCCTTTCTCTTTCTTCAGATGGGATTTTGTAATTTTACCCATAAGTCACTCTTGCTGGGATACAGAATGATATGATAGTAGAAGTCTACAGTACCATAACGCGCAAGTAAATAAAAACAATCGCTTGGTTTTCAAATGAAACTGTACACATAATATCATCAAAATATATGCAGCTAAAGAAGTACAACTGACTCGCTTTGCCTCTTAATCCTGAAGTGTGAAGGGAACAAAGAGGGCAGGACACACTTGTCTTACTTTGTTTGATGCAGACAAGGTGAATATTGTTCTTCCTTATTATTTCTATGCTTTAAATATGTCCTATTTTTATTTTAATTTGACAAAAATTCAAAACCCGAGTCACATTAATTTTTGGTTTAGGAAGCAAGCCTAATGTATTATTGGCATACATTGACATGTATCTTTTTTTTCAATATATTAGCACTTGAAAGCATGATTTTTGCATGATACTGTTTTTGCGCCTTATAAGCTTCTTTTAAAATAACTTTTGGGTGATCACAGGGTAAAAACTAGAGGTGGGCATAACTTGCGTAATTTGCTGTACTGTAATCATGCAAAATTAAAGCAATATTATGCAGAATTACACGAGGAGCATAACCCAGCATTTTGTGCTATTTTCTAAGCTAAAAATGCACCCTTGCGTCCAAAATGAACAGAAGATGCATTTTGCGCTAAGAAAATAGCGCTAAATGCAACAAAGTGTAAACAGCAGCAGTCAGCAGCCACTTGTGTTCGCTAAGTTTGTTGTTCCTGTGCTACTGCGGTAGGATTTTTGTGCCTAATTACGTGAAAGGGTGCAATCGCATAATTTTCTGTGATTTCACATCAAAAGAGTAACTCGAAATTTCAGAAAGTACCCTTATTACTCTGTGTGATTGAAATTCCACCCAGGCCTATTAAAAACAACATACCAAAATCACACCCGATTACCACTATCGGTACATCGGTGATGAATTTATATAAAATATGCAAATGAGGCAATAAGAGTGCTAATGAGCATCATGCCTCATTTTTCCTATAAAAAATACTAATGCCAATGCTAGGTAGGTGGAGACTAAGGGGCTTATTTATGAAAAGTGACGCATCGCTGCGTGAAAACAGCGATGCGTCACTTTTCACTGCGCTCTCCCTGCGACACCAATGATGCGTCATATTTACAGTATGACGCATCATGTCGCAAGGAGTTACAGATACGTCAGTATTTCTGACGTATCTGTATGCGCAATAATGACGCATTGCTGGAGTGTGTCACAAAAGTGACGCAACTCCAGCAATGTGTCCTTTCACATAGGGCAAGCCTCATGTGAAAGGGCCTGCGTCAGTCTTACGCCTGCCATGAGGCAGGCGTAAGATATTGACGCATTAGGGTCAAAGAAATGGTGCAGTGAAATCTTATAGATTTCACTGCGTCACTTCTACGACCCTTTCTTGCGTCGGAACGCCCCCCCCTGCATACATTATACCTGGCGCAGGTATAATGTGGTGCAGGGGTTTACAAAGTCACGCATCTACCTAGATGCGTCACTTTGTAAATATGACGCACCATGGCGCATTTTTTTACACTGCTGGTGCGTCACAAAAAGTGACGCACCAGCAGCGTAAAAGTGACGCAAGGGCTCATAAATAAGCCCCTTTATTTCTATTAGCCGACTTTACTCCCGACTTAGCGCTGTGCTCTAATTGAGTAAGATTGTGGGGCATATTAGCAAGAACCTCGTTAAAATTATCGCCGTTTTAGCGGCAGGAAACTTCTGCTAAAACGGCGATAATGGGCTTGCTAATATGCGTTATAGAATTCCAATAGAAGCCCAGGTTAGATGTCCTGCACATTAACCTTGGCTTCTATTGGAATTCTATAGCGCATATTACCAAGCCAATTATCGCCGTTTTAGCGGCAGTTTCCTGCCGCTAAAACGGCGATAATTTTATCGCCGGTCTTGCTAATATGCCCCATAGTGCCTGCCGAACTACTTGCAGTTTGGGACTACAATAAAAAAAAAATAGATCTTGTTTAACTCGTGTCCTCTAAAAGTAGCACAGTATATTATATTTGGTGACCTAGACTACCGTTGAAACGCATGACCTGGTGACCTGTCTGCCACAGGGTCGCTAGGTCACAGTTGCAGTAGCCCATCCCTATTTAGGATGGGGATGGCCCCAGAGATTTAACCCCATGTAAGGCATTGTAGACCTGGCCAGGGAAACAAACAATGCCCCCACCCATTGAAAGTAGAAAACTCCCTGTACTTCAGGGCCATTGTTGTCTTGTTTTTCACAATCTCTTACTTTGTTTGAGGAAAACAAAAAAGAATCCTGAGTGGACCCGACAGAAACAACACCAAAGCCTCCTCCGCCACAGCTCAAGAACCACTGTCTGCACAGAGAGCCCCATCAGGCAGGTGACAACGCTTACTCTCTGACTTTATTCATTTGTAACTTCAGGAAGGAGCGAGCATTAATAGTGATTCTGAGTAAATATTGCTGTTACTCTGTAACTAAATAAGTGTTCTGTCCGCGTCTGTTCAAGGAAAGGTACATTTGCAAAGTTAAACTAAGCCCCCCCAGCCAAATCGCAGTGTCTGGTTTTGCAAGGAACAGTCACACAGTTCAGTCCATTACTCTCTGCTTGGACTTATGGAGTGCACATGGCTCCTGCAGATTGCGTCATGGGACCGCATTGCAAGGGAACCATCCACGCCAGGCAGCTGCCTCTCTTCTGCTCTGCAATGTTGGGGTAACAGTGGTTGCAGATCTGGGACGAAGCTGCACTGAGCACAGATTGTACTGTAACAGCACCGGTGGCAAGGATGTGAAAAGAATGGCCTCACACTCAGCTCAACACATTTGGCCTTGGGATCAAGGGCTGCTGCCAATATGGAGGTACACGACCCCTCGCATTCAGCTTATAGCCGCTCACATGGGTAAACAAATTGGGCAGTTCTTGGGGTGGAGGCACTTGGGCTCACAAGCTCGGGTTAGTACTGGCACAAGAGAAATCAGCAGTGCAACAGTTGTGGGCGAGGCACAATTGTACTAATTTTGGCTCAACGCCAACAGTCTGGAAAACAGTTTCAGTGGCAAAGAGCAAGGGCATAGGCCCCCACGTTCGACTCAGCATCACCCGCACAGCAATGGATGCAGCAGAGGAGCGCGGAGCCACATGGGCCCTCATTCTTGGGGTCAGTGCTGCTCGTGGTTCTGTCAGAGGTCTTGGTCATGCTGGGCAGCAGTCATGGGTCATAGGTCTAAGTAGTCCTGGCTGTCACCTTCTCCTCAGAGTAGCACTCTTGATGGCTGGCCATGGCTTTGGCCTGAAGTCGGGTAGATTCTCTCCACTCAAGGCAATCTATCTCCTTCCTTTGCAGCATCTAGTGGCGTCCTTTTGCTCGGGCACCTCTCCAATGGAGACACACACATTTCTGCTTCTAATCTCTGTTTTTCTCTCTTCAGGTGCACAGGGCTCTTCAAGATAAAAAGGTGAACCCTGAATAAGCCAAGGGACTAACTTAACTCAAGAAACAGTGGCAGTAGGGCTCCAGCCAACTGGCTATGCAAATTCTAAGCTGAGCCCAAACCTTTAGAGGGAGCTAATAATTAAAAATGCATTTCACTCAGTTGTGCCACAGCTACATAGCAATTTATACCAAAGCCAATTGTCACTTTGAAGCTGTGGATTGGGAACAGGGTCACCTCTGCCCACTGAGGATATATTGCTGAGTTATTGCTTCTGCAGCAGCTCGGGCCAGAGGACTTAGACGATGGCAGTCAGCCCATCTCTAAGTGTATGAGTGCAGCTTTGGCCATGCTCATGGCCACAATTTATCTTTCCGGTGTTGCCTCTCTCAGACCACAGGCTGACCTGCTGGAACTGGCTTGGGTCAGGGGAAGCTGAACACAAAAGAACCATCGAGCTTTATGGTCAATGTGATTTCCAACTACTTGGCTTTAGAAATGTTTCTGTGGGGAGTGGGGGTAGGGAGACTGGGAGAGAAATGGGCGATTGTAACTCTGAATACTACTAAACCCTATGTAGCACCTTAGAACCCTAGGCACTACATACATACGACCCCTATCATAAGGTTACCACCCATCTCATAAATCCAAGCGTTCATTATACACACCACATACAACCATGGAGTCCAGTTGGAAAGCGTCCTACAGAAGACCACTTAAATTAAGCTACCATCAAGTGTTAGTCATACCATGGCTTGGTCATGGGACCAGTAGTTACCCATATAAAAAAAGAGTACAATGCTCTGTGTAAACCTATCACCCAAAATAGTCTACCACTCTGGTAGTAAACAAAACACAAAATCAGCTAGAGCACCTGTGAGGTAACTCAAGACATGAGTTTTCTGCACAGGAAAACATTTGGGGTTGGACTGAGTACACGAGGAGCAGAAGGTCACATGGCCACTGTGCCAGGGGCTTTCAATCTTTGATAACTAAAATGTCCTTGTTTCCATGTGAACACAAAAAACACAAGACTTCCAGGCCCCAACTTCAACCCCTGACCCCTCGCACCATACAGACCACAATTCAATCAGACCCCAATTGTAATCCATAATAGACTTGCCATCCACTCCAAATCCGCTGATGCTTTCGTGGACAACCACGGGCCACAATTTATAGGCAGTTCTTGTTTGGTGCATCATTCTACTCCGATTCTCCACTCTGCCAGAGTAGGGGGTGCAGGGATGCCCATTTCCTTGCTACATCTTTCTTGACAACTATCAAAGCCACCCCCACAAACACATACTCCATTTGAGGGCCACCAAGTTCATCCATTAACCCAAGTAAGGCAATCCGAGGGGTAAGCTAAAGGAATTTAACCCCAGACCAAATAGAGGTCCATGCTTAACCCCCCTCCAATTATGGGCCAGGGCAAGACCATACCACATGGAAATAATCCACCTCCGGAGTTGGGCAGTGAAAGGATGTCGACTGGGCCACCTGCCAGCCTGATGCAACCTGACAGGGGTCAGATATGTAATATGTAAATAGTTGAGCTGAACATGGCACAGTCATGTGGATATAGCTAGTTCCCTGGGCACCGAGCAGGCCTACCTCCAATCTGCCTCATCCAGCTATTGTATGTGGCTTTATCTGGCAACAATTATATGCTTTGCTAGTAAATGCTTTTATTCACACAAAAACAGAAGTTCATGAAATAAACAACAAAGTCGCAGGTTCACTTATAGCCCACGAAAACATCAGAGCAATATGCCGTAAAAAGGCAGGGAACGGTTAGGGCTAGGAGAATGCTTATAAGGTGGCACCAAATATTAAATGCTGGGATTTTATTGTAACCCGATATTTGTATTTGTAAAGCACGAACTAATCACCCCTCAGGGTCTCAAGGCGCTGGGGGCCGTTGGGGAGATTAAGCGAGCAATTGCCCAGAGTCACATGGTGCTAGGCTGAGCTGCCACCAGCGATCGAACCGTGAGCCCCGCGCTCCGGAGTCAGCCGCCCTGGCCGCTGTGCCACACATTTGATCAATTATGGATTAATCGCCAGGTTTGCAACAATTGACCATAGTGTCATTTTGGCTATGGTGAATGATTAGTTTAGGACTATTCTGCACACACAACACCCGGTCATCACCTCGGTCAAAAAGCTGGCAAGAAAGCACAACCCCTTATATTGAGAGACAATCCTACAGGAAAAATGCAAAGTCTGCAATCAAGAGGGCTGTTTCAAAATGCTCTATGACCCAGAAGCTCAACCTATTTTATTGGTACGCCGCAAAATCTATAAGCGTTGAATCTGAGAGGTCAAAACGTTACACTACACTAGTAGAATACAAGAGGACCCTTGCACCTCTAAGGCGGTATCTAAAATCTCCAAGGAACTCACGTGTCCGGAGACTGCCAGACACAAAATTTCCCCATCTATCTCAGCCCCTATTTGATAGTGTACAGGGTACAGATCAATGACAAAAATAAATAAGATTAGGGAAGAAGGACAACATCCACTGGAACAGGCAACTCATATTGCTACCACATCCCAAGAAATTTTAAGGAGCTACCATACCTGAATATTGTCATCGAAATATTGCCTGAAAGAAATAGTGTTTCCAAAATATTGTTTACATAAATATCACCCCACTGGAGTTCATAATAGAAAACCTACACCCAATGGAAATATATTTTGTAAACAATATCTAGGACACAATGGGGCTTGGTTTTAACAAAGTGCATTTTGTAGTGTTTAGTAGTACTGCAATAGTACTGCTCACATACTATAAAAAGCTATTCACAAACCTATGTGCAGAAGTTTCCTTTCTTTTTTACGAGATCTACCCCCCAACTGCAGAGCCCCCAATCTGCAGATACCTCAGCACATGTATGTATACATTTTAGTAGTGTTTTAGTAGTGAATGCAGGAGGCACACAAGGGAGTGGCTCGAAAATAGGAAATACTTATGAATAAAAGGGTGGGGTTATGGGAGAAGTAAGGAGGGTTTAGGGAAGGCTAACAAGGGGTTTAGGTAGGCACATACACTCAAAAGGTTCCAAAACAGTCGTAAATCTATTTATTTCTGACCCCTACAGTGGAGACACCCAAAGTTTCTGTTTCTATTCTCAGTTTTTTCTTAGCAGGTGTACAGGGCTCTTCCAAATAAAAAGGTAAACTCTGAATCAGCCAAGGGACAAATTATCTCAAGAAACAGTGGCAGCTTGGCCACCTAAAGATGTGGTTGTTTAAGCTGTAACTCTTGTTTACACCTGGGAGGGTGGGATATATATGGTAAAAGGTGCATACAAATACAGTAAAATTGGACGAAACACGTGTTTGCAGTTTTCAAAGTGGTAGATGGCTAATACTTTGAGGGTTACTTATGGGAATTGAGAATTATTAAATACTTTCCGGAAAAACACTATCTGCCCTGGCGTCAATACTTCTGAAGAAACTATTCTACTATACCATAGACAGTGCTCCCACGTGCTTGTTTTACAGTGTTGATGGTTTATCCGATCACTCATATAACACCCCTAAGTAGCAGGGTGACACCCTTAAGTCATTCTGGTGAGCTCCACCACAATACAATATGGACACACTGTTTTTCGCCATTGGTTAATATACTATATCCATACTTTAGTGTCTGTAATGTGCAACGTTGTCTTTACTGCTACCATTACTAGGTTAAACAATAAATATAATAGGTGGCAAAATGGCGTGGTAATATCACCAGAAAATATGGGGTAGGAAGTATCAGCTCAAAGGAGTTCACATCCATCCAAGGTAAGAATTGTTCCCATAAGGGTGAGGTGTTCAAGGACAAAAATAAAAAGGGAAAGACGAAGGCATATTCATGGCAGGACGAAGGAAAATAAAGAAGGAAGGCCAAAGTAGATATTCAAAAATAGAGGACGAACCCAAGATTCAGTAGCTCTCGTCCTCTTCTAAACTATACATTGCCTCCCATAAAGGAAAACCTCACTTTCCTGTCTATATGTATCACCCACAGAGTACTGTTAGGGAAAGCCCGCAGGATCACCCAGAAACGACTAAGGCCTTAGCATCCTTTCAGAACCGGGTGCTCTTTTTATTCTACCTTGCTTGCACTTTATAGATTCAACAGAGTTGGATTGGTGGACGCAGCTTCTCTGTTTTGGCTGCAGGGCACTGGAATGCTTCCTACCCGAGCTCATAACTATCTTCTCATTGAGCATTGTCAGAAAGTATTTAAAGAGCTGTTTTTTTTTACCCAGATATTTTATTTTTTCTCACCCTACATTTTCATTGCTCCCCATTGTCATGAAGCCCCAGCATGCTCTCTATAAATCATATCAATAAAACAACTTTCAAAGACCGGTATCATGGCTGGTGTCGTGGAATGTGAATGGTCTGGACAAGAAATCAGGTCATAAAATAAAGGGAATGAAATTCAACATTTTCATATTACATGAGTCGCCTGACTGAATTAGAAGCAATCCAGTAGACATGACCAGAGATGGATAAACTAGTAAGTTGCCTCTTCCATGCCCTGTGTTAAAAGCTATGCCGACAATAAGATAGGTGAGATAGAACCAGCCAGATATAGAGAAGTTTGATTTACACTAGTACCTGTTTTAGAAAACCAATACTGATGATAAGAAAGTCCTCATTCCTAGTAAGTATGAATCCTGATTAGGATGCAAACTCCACTTTATGCTTGAATCCGGATTACAACTTTGGCTCTAATTGTATATCTCAAGGATTTATACCCACGATTCTTGCCCTGTAATATCTTGTGCAAATCCTACATAAAATACTGCACACATTTTAGTTTGCATACTTTCTAATGGGGGAAAAAACTCTCATTTTCCGAAACTCCAAAGGGTACAGTAAATGCACATCCACCAATTAGCACACCAAGCACTATCAACAGTTTTGGGTGGCCATTTATCACACCGATGTGTGCCGAGTCAGAATCAGGACATTCGTGTTTTTAACACATTTTGTACCATTTCCTAAATATTAGTAAAATATTTTAAAGTAACTGACACTTGGACAGCGAAACTAAGGTATTAATGTAGTTGCACACAGACACCACTGGGTTCTCATTGACAAATTATTAGAGGAGATCCCGTCAACATCGATCATCTGGCATACCACTCAGGTGTGAATTTGAAATTGAATTTGGGAAAGAGACAGTCTAAAGAGAAGAGGTGGGCAATAGATCTAAAACTCCTTTTAGATTAAGGCTGACCTGGAAGAAGCCGAAACGGTCTTTAAAAGAAGTAGGTGTGGCAGTCTACACAACACATAATCAGACTATATACTAGAATAAACCTTATGTCCAATGCTGTAGGAAACTGAATTGTTAAGCTGGGGAGCTAAAGCCAGAGCTTCCAGATAGCCTAATCAGTCTGGTTTCTGTTATAAAAACTGTTTTCGCTCAAGAATACCTAGCCCACCCCATTGTAGCTAGCTGTAATAGCAACTCTTCTCTTAAAGAAGTGCCAGCAAGGCATATGTGACAACCGACCGAAAGAGCAATACTGTTAAAAATAAAGAAAGGAAATGATTCAAAACAAATTACTTAAAGTTGAATTCATATTTATTTAGCAAACTGCCCCAAAATGCCGGAATAATGAGCTAGCATTCAAACATTATGGCAAATGGAATTGAAATATTTATTGAACCAAAAATCCGTTTTGCAAGCAAAATAAATCAAAGAAATATGTTGGATGTGGTTCTCAAACCTAGCATCCATAGGACAGCAGTACATTCATTTTTGTCACAGAAAGAAACCAATATCTCTACAGGAATTTGTTTAAGAGGGAACCAGTTCTATGAAAAGTGAGAGTCCTCAAACAAGTCTGCTCACTTGAAGCAGCAACATATTATGTGAGACAGTATTTTGATTAAATATGTCAAAGCATTTAGAACTTTTTCCTTAGACAGCAGTCCATGGCTTACAGTTGCAAGTGGGCTCCACACAAATGCAGTTCACCTCCACAACAAGATGCTGGGTTGCAAATGGTTACAGGATTTCCATCACAGCAGCTCAAATTTGTTCAGTCTGCAGGACCTTCTGTGCTCTCCAGATACAGTGGAGAGATTTTACATGTCCTGTCTAAATAAATACCCAGTTTCCATTGGTCTCCTGGTTTCGCTTCAGGTTGACAGAGCTTCCTCTGTCTCCATTAGATTCATTACTCCTCCACTTGAGGAGAGATGATCCAAAAGGCAAACAATCTGCATTGGGCAGAATCTGGATCCCTTTCTGCTTGTTGGTCAGCAAGAGGCTATCTTCCTTAGTCCTTGGAGCAGTGGTCCAGGAACAGTGATTCAAGATAAAGCTGGAGACAATTCTGTCCACAGACCTATGGCAAGGAGATAGCATCTGTCCACAGTCCTATGGCAAGCAGATAGCATTTACGAAGGGGCAGAATGAAAGTCTTCTTTTCTTTTTCTGACCCAGTCATCTCTCTCAGCCAGAGATTTCTGACAGCAGTTCTTAAAAACAAACTCAATTTCTGATTGGCAAAATCCCTAAGCAAATTTAATGAATGTTTTTCAAGTTTTCCTACCTAACTCATACCATAATGTGAACCAGTTCCTGCTTCAGAAAGATGCTGCAAAAGCAACCCTAGAGCCACCAGGAGTCCTTTGTAGCACAATAAACCAATACAGCAGACAGATTGTTTTCCTAAACTCCTCTCCAGCTCTTCCCTAATTCAACTGATGACCATTCCACTTCTACCTCCAGAAGGTAAGTGAAAACGTCCACCCCTCGGGTCTCATCTTTCCTCCACCTCATGCCAAGGACGTTTCTGCTGTGACTGGGAATCTTTTCCATTAACGGGAATGTCATATTTACTATTGACAGGGGAACTGTGGCTTGAGTGAGGGGCCTGGTCTTCCTAGAGACAGCCCTTGTTCTGTAATCTTAGGCAATTGGCCACTGTGCTTCGGTTATTACAAGGTGTAAATAGGACATATAAGTGTGATCCACAAGAGGTTCTGCAAAAGAAAGAGGAGTAGGCCTTTTGTAAACACTAACTAAAGTCAAGTTGATAAAATGGCCACACGCGAAATAAATTTAAAGAAAGTAAAAATAATAATTTCATGTTTCCATTGAGCTAGTCATATTTGTCTACGCATTTCCAATTTGGACTATGGAGCATTCACCTAACAAGTCAGAAAACAAGATTTAGACCAAATGTTGCATTGTAATGGTACACTCCTACAGCCCTGCCTAGGATATCTGCTTTCAAGAACGTTTCCTTTTAAAATGTGAGTGGGAAAAACATCCCACTCACGTTACATTTTTTAGACTAGAACGTTAGGAACCTGAGCACTATTTTGTGCACAGCTCACAGTTTGCAATATATAATAAAAACAACGTTTTCTTCTGTTTCTGTTTTAAACAGAAACCTACGGGCCTCTTGCTCCAACATATATTTAATTCACCACACTAGGAGCCTTTGAATGAACTGTGAGGAAAAGGTTGATTACATTTGCATTAAAGGTTCCTGTGGGATTGGTAATCTAGGAAAGGAAATGATAACGCAAAAACCATGAGTTTATTTCAGGTAGAAGTGTGTTTATAGCATTTTCCTGAATGAGAAGAGATTCAGATGAGTTCTTAATTGTTTTTTATTTAGCATGCAACATATTAAGGTGGCCGTGGACTGCCTAGATTGCAAAATACCAGACATCTAGAATTTACCCCCTCCCCCCAAAAAAATAATCTAACTAAAAATATTATATTAAATTCGATGATTTCAAAACTGAGTATTTTCCAAGTAGACTAACCACACTCTCATATCATGCAATATGTGCATACTGACAAAAAAACAAGAGCGCTTGACAAACAGCTTCCCTAGCACATGACAACATTTTGGAGAAGGGCTGCAATCAGCATATATCTACAATTGAGAGGTTTTTGTGAAAATGCTACAGACACACTTCTGAGAAAGCACCTAAAACCCCATGGATATAAATGTTATTGACATACACCAAGGAGAGAAAATTTAGGATTTTATAGAACAAAATAGAATTCCTATTATTATCCTTCTCTAATGGGGATGAGATCGAAATTATTTCAGAAACAACAATAGTAATTGATGTTTTTTACTTAAAATGGAAACAAATATTGTGAAAAAAAAATGTTGTTACAAACAACAAACACTTTGGAAGGAGTGAAATGCCTTGTCCTTCTAGCACTGTAGTCTGCTAATAATTCTTGGAAGGGATTGCTAAACCAGGAAGGAAACTATAAATTGAGCCCTTATAGTATATTACTAATGTTTTTGTAAGGTAATTTGTGAAGGGGGTATTTGAGGCCGCACAGGAGGTTTATATGCTGCTAAAGTCTGCAGATTAAAACCAATTAACGGCCTTGCAGAATAGTTCTCGAAGGGTGCGATTCACAAATGTTATTTTATCATTTGCATGAGCACAAATAGAAAAAAAGTGCATTAAATGCATTGCCGAATTCACAAAGTACAATTGTGCGAAGTGGTGTGTGACAAGTAACCCTGGGCATAATACTTTGCTACGCTCACGAAGCATGCAAAGTTTGTGCTACTACGCACTACGCAAATTGCATGTAGCAGAGTGAATAACTGTACTAATAAACGTAGCGTAGCAGGAGTATAATAAACTCCTTCAAATGCTTTGATAAAGCAATTTTTTATGCTAAAAGCATATAACCAATTCACAAAAATGAATGTTGACAATAAAATATCAAGCAATGAGAGGGTGATGATTTTGGAGTCCCCTAACCTAGGGGAGGACCAAGCAGATGCCTTGAACACAAAAAGCATATCATGTGAACGATTCAATGGTGGTCCCTTCCTCCTAGGACCACCCCAAGCTACAGTTATGGGCAAAAATACAATCCCAACCAAAGGCCCTGCAAAGCATTATGGGACGAGATTAGCAGTGGGCAGTGAATATTATAGTGTCCAATATCAAAATAATTCTACAAAGAGCTGCAGTTCAACTAGTCGTCACTGGGTGTCGTCCCTCAAGAGTGAAATGCAAAAGTATTGAAAACCTTTCATGAAGCTTTTGCATTTGACTCGTGAGGGACGACACCCAGTGACGACTAGTTGAACTGCAGCTCTTTGTAGAATTATTTTGATATTGAACACTATAATATTCACTGCCCACTGCTAATCTCGTCCCATAATGCTTTGCAGGGCCTTTGGTTGGGATTGTATTTTTGCCCATAACTGTGCTTGGGGTGGTCCTAAGAGGATGGGACCACCACCTAATCATTCAATAAGATGTGCTTTTGTTTTCAAGACATCTGCTTGGTTCTCTCCCTAAGTTAGCGAGGATACCAAAATCATCACCTCTCTCACTGCTTTTTGTTTTCACTTTAGTGAAATGACTATATGCAATTTTAGCATATAAAGACAGAGATATTTATTTTATCTTAACTTGCACTGTACAAGTTTGCTTTTGGTAATTATTGTACAGTGCAGTGAGTCAAGCACACAGCTAGCACTACGCCCAGGCTTAATAATAATAACAAACTCCTTCAAATGCTTTGATAAAGCAATTTTTATGCTAAAAAGCATATAACCAATTCACAAAAATGAATTTTGACAATAAAATATCAAGCAATGAGAGAGGTGATGATTTTGGAGTCCCCCTAACCTAGGGGAGGACTAAGCAGATGCCTTGAACACAAAAAGCATATCATGTGAACGATTCAATGGTGGTCCCTTCCTCCTAGGATCACCCAAGCACAGTTATGGGCAAAAATACAATCCCAATCAGTAGGCCCTGCAAAGCATTATGGGACCGAGATTGCAGTGGGCAGTGAATATTATAGTGTCAATATCAAAATAATTCTACAAGAGTTGCAGTTCAACTAGTCGTCACTGGTGTCGTCCTCACGAGTCAAATGCAAAAGCTTCATGAAAGGTTTTCAATACTTTTGCATTTCACTCTTGAGGGACGACACCCAGTGACGACTAGTTGAACTGCAGCTCTTTGTAGAATTATTTTGATATTGGACACTATAATATTCACTGCCCACTGCTAATCTCGTCCCCATAATGCTTTGCAGGGCCTTTGGTTGGGATTGTATTTTTGCCCATAACTGTGCTTGGGGTGGTCCTAGGAGGAATCGCTCAATAAGATGTGCTTTTTGTTTTCAAGACATCTGCTTGGTTGTTGGTTCTCTCCCTAAGTTAGTGAGGATACCAAAATCATCACCTCTCTCACTGCTTGTTAACTTTTTGTTTTCACTTTAGTGAAATGACTATATGCATTTTTAGCATATAAAGACAGAGATATTTATTTTATCTTAACTTGCACTGTACAAGTTTGCTTTTGGTAATTATTGTACAGTGCAGTCAAGCACACAGCTACGCACTACGCAATTTGCATAGCTACGTGTAGTTGAAGCTGTACTTAAGTGCTACTACGCAAACTACGCCCGGGCTTAGTGACAAGCAATGTGGAATCTGCACAATCAGCACCTCCTTAATTCACTCTGCTTTAGCGCGTGGTCTTCCTGACCTCGGTTCCCCGGAAACAATTAGGCCATGAAGCAAGATTGCCATGCTATAAAACACAATGCCGAGAGGCGGGAAAACAATCCTTCCATACACTGTCAGCAAACAAACGTACCCGCAAGGTCATTAACAGTGGTGTACGGGATTTGTTCCTAAAAAAAAGGACGTCAGTTACAAATTGCCTCACAGCAAAGTTGGTAGAGGCCTGGGACAATGCTGGAATGGATTGAACTCTGTCCTCCCTCCCCCAGCTCATGTGAACTTATGCATTTTAAAGTAGCAACCAAAGCCATTGCTTTCCTATGCAGGAAGGGTAGGCTGCAAAGGCCTTGTTATACCAGCCGCTCCCCCTACATCCAGGTTTTGTGAGTTTCAGTCTGGGTTTGGGGTGATTCTCATGCACCTGCGAGGAGTAAGATGCTACACGGCCCACTGAGCTCTTCACATTAAACCAGAAATTGCAATATTACAAACTGAGTGGCTTTGTTTAAATTCTGATATGTGTGAAGGGGTTAGGGCATTGGTACTCACAAACGTTTTCTAGGGGTGGTCAAAAAGTACAAACTGGGATGTGCCCAAGGCTGCATTAATGCCATGGCATCCCCAGGGAACAGGGGTGGGGAGAGGTGTGGGATAATAGGGACAGAAAAAACACCTTTTCAAAAGATTACTAAAAATGCTCTCTTTCAGATGTGTTCTGCACATTTTGCAGCAGCCTAGCTTATACTGTGAATAGTCTATACATTTTTTGAAATTGAGTAGCCTATGTTTTACTGTGTGTAATACATTTTTGAACCAACGACTTACATATCCACAGTGCTTAGTGTCACAAAATAGGAACTCATAACACTGTAAATATGCATAACGTTTCCCCATTGTACCAACCTGCATTCGAGCCAGTGACCCTCTTGTTATACACAGAGACGTCTGATGTCTGTAGTGATTGCTTTAATCAACTGACCTATTCTACCAAAACAATGCCTTTCTGTTAGACCTGGCCTCATTGGCGTGGGTTTCCCCTGTATTTTTTGCCTTTGCCTCCTGTGCTTTTGCTGTGTGTTGGACTTCGTTTTGCTGGTCTAGATGCTTTGGGCACTTTGCCACTGCTGTTCAGTGCCAAAGTGCAAGTTCTCCCTTTGTAAATTGTTGTTATGGATTGGTGTTACCATGATTGGCTGATTTGATTTACTAGTCAGTCTCCAGTACAGTGCACTGTGTGTGTCTGGGGCCTGGAAATCAAATGCTGCTAGTGGGCCTGCAGCACTGATTGTGCCACCCACATAAGCAGCCTGTAAATGTAACTCAGGCCTGTCATTGCAGAGCGTGTGTGCAGACTGGTACTGCCATGTCGACCTGGCAAGTGCACTCACTTGCCAGGCCCTAACCTTCCCTTTTCTTACATGTTAGTCACCCCTAAGGTAGGCCCAAGGTACCCCTATGGGCAGGGTGCAGTGTATGTGAAAGGTAGGACATGCCCTGGTGTGTGTGGCATGTCCTGATAGTGAAATACTGCCAATTTAGTTTTTTCACTATGGCAAGGCTATCTGTTCCCCTAGGATGGAATGGGGAGTTTGCTTATAACATCTTATAAGCATAACTACCCCTGGGAACAAGATAGGAAAATAAAGTTTGATATGCCTGAACTCAGAATGTTAAAATGCATCTTTTAGGGAAGGTGATTTTTACATTCTGTGTTTGAAAATACCACTTTTAGAAAGTAGGTATTTTCTTGCTTAGCCAACCAGTGTGCCTCTGCTATGTTTGTGTACTCCATGTCTGGCTTTGGAATGACAGGGGCTGGGGAGGAGCTGTGGCTCCAGAAAGTCTGGATGAGTCAGGGCTGGGCTGAATAGACCTGGGCTGCATTTAGAATAGAGGGAGGAGATTTCCTTTCACCTGAATGGGCCTGGTCTGCCTTCCACAATGCTGTCTCCACCTCCTGCCAGGAAGCTGCACCAGGGAGGACAGAACTGGTTTTGACTGGGCACAGGGCTTCTCTGCCACCAGAGAACCAAGGATTTTGCTGTATAAGTATTGGGGCCTAGACCCCAGAAATTTAGATCACTTCTGGGAATCAAGAGGAACCTTTGCCAAGGAGAATAGCTGGAGAAACTGAGGAGGGATACTTCTCCTGTGCTGTTTGCTGTCTGGGGTTGGCCTGCAGTGGCTACTTTCTGCCAAGGAAAGGGAAAGGACTTTGATGTTTGCTGTGTCCCCTGCTTGAGGAGGATCTCTAAGGATCTCTAAGGACACAAAGACTTCACCACCAGCTCCCCTGAACTCCCTTGCTGGGAGTTCTGACATGCTAATAGGTGCCTGCTGTTGTTTTGGACCTCTGGAGGCTCTATGCCGCTGGGAGCTGGAAAACTAACGCAACTTCGAGAAGCGTGACGCATCCACACCTATTTCCAACGCATCGCCGAAGAAATCATCGCAGCACCTGCCCGCGGCTCGAGAAATCACCGCACGCCACATCGAGTGCACCCATCTCCGAAGTCCGAGATCACCGCACCGATTCCGATGCAAGCCCTGCTGTGCAGCTGCAAGAACCCATGCATCGTCCCGGATCGTCGCATTGCATCAAGGCACCAAGTCTGTCACATCGTTGGGGGACGCAGTAAGAAACTGACGCATCACCTCCCCACGCAGTAAGAAACCGACGCATCACCTTTTCTAACAATTCCCATATGTTAATTGTGCTTGCACTCATTTTTTATTTAAGATGTGTACATTACCTTTCACATTCACTTACAGGTAGGTTAAAGACCAACAAGATAGTTGCAGAATATTTTGCTATTTTTAGCTACCTGTTTGACCCCTTCCCCGCACTCACTGCTCCTGCCCCATTGTACTCATGATCACAAAACCCATTCCATTTTTGTGCACTTCCACAGCCCGCTCAGCTAAGCTTTCATCTATAAGTAAAGCTGCCTCGATGACGTAGAAGCTGAACTGGCTGTAGAAAGAAAGGCCTTAACTAGAAGAGCACAAAAGTGTACTCTTGCAACATCGTTTTCTTTTTTCTGATTATGGGATTAGTTTCTATAGTCATTTCAGCTTGTTCGATGGAACAAAACCCAGATGTAAAAAACAACGATGCAGGAACTCGAGCAACTTTCTCTGCTGCAAATCTTGGTTCCCAGGGGTCCCAGAGGAAGGTCTCTGGGCAGGGCCGGATAGGGAACTCATAGCAACTGGCAATTTTGTCCGACTAGCCCCCCCCTCCCTGGGGGAGGGGGAGGCAAGTGTGAAGCACTGCTGCCTTTTTTACTGGGGGCCGATATTGCAGCACCGCTGCAAAACTGGCCCCCAGTAACAAAATCGGCCCCCACCCTATCAGCCTCCCAGGGAAATGCCTGATGCCTGGTGCGGTCAGTCCAACCCCGTCTCTGGACAGCACGGAAAGGCATGTTGGGCCTCTAGCTGCCAGCGGAGCATACACTAAGTACCACTGGGTTAGGGGCTCACTTACAGTTTGGTAGAATAGGACCTCCACCATAAATGTGTCCTTTCACGCCAAACTTACAGTTCCCTGTCCTATAGAGTTGGGGAATCACAGGGCCCATTGACAGAGCCTCAGCTGGCCCCACTTGTGAAGCCCTTGACTAAGCAGCCTGTCTGCCTCTGGGCCACCAAGTGACTTTGGCAGTCACCCCATCCGTTCTAGTGCAGGCCAACAGTCACTGGGTTTCCCTGCCTGGAACAGCCATGTGAGCAAGGCATTTTGGGCAAGGAAAACAATCAGTGATCCAAGCACATAGGGTCCCTGCACAACAGAGCCTTTCATTTTTGTTTTACTGAAAAATCTTTGGGGGTTAAAGTAAAGCAAACAAGTTTGCTGACTCAGCCCAAGAAAACATGGCTCCCACTCAGCAATCTTCTCTTTCTCCAGAGCATCATCTGCAGTGGTGGATGCACCGAAGCACAGAATTCCCTTCCAGGCTAGTTGGATCTCTCATTAAAGCAGTTCATCCCCTTCTAGGGGTGGGGAGAACAAATCCTCTGATGGTTTGGTGGATGGTGAACTCCCCACCACAGTTAAATGAGGCCTTTTGACTTTAAGTTAGACACTGAATATGTGAGTTTTCAGATCTTTGACATGGCCAGAAGCTTAAATGTTACACCAAATATAAGAAGAAAACAACTGCTTAGACAGATGAATCGTCATATGTACAGAAGATAGAAATACTTAACATTTGCCCACAAATCGTCTGGCGATTGATTCTGTTTGATGTGATTGAAGATATGCACTGATACTTTTAGAAAAGTAGTACATATTTAATGATTTGTTGTAATGGTCTGTTGGAATTTTGTATTAACTATCTATAGATGTGTGCATGATCTATTATAAAATGAAAGACTAAATGAAAAAATAATTTGATCGATGGACAAGCCAATGCGAGACAGTGGAGGTATTAGCAAAGTTCCCGATGAGGGGCTACAAACCTCCCCCATATCATTTTTAAAAGTTATAGAAACTAGTGTTTTCTTTTTCTACTTAGCAGGGACCTCACCTTTTAAAGTCATTACTTTTAAAATGTCAGACATTTTTTGTTTTAATATGTATATTTTGGTGTAGGTTTGCATCTATGAGAAATATATTTCTTTTTATTTGTGTTATAATGATTGTATTGATAACATTTCAAACTACATCAATATTTGATCCCACTATTCTGATTATATCTGAAATACCAAAAATATACATTTCCTAGGACTCTCTAACTAACTACCAGATACATTTCGATGACATTGGAAATGCTGCCCAGATACATTTCTGGGTATACTATAAGCACCTGGCATAAACATCCCTGAAGATATTGCAAACACCTTATAGAAACATTTCAGAGAAGACTGAAAATATTCTGCACATCTGTTTCCAAGAGTGCTGTTAACGTCATACAGACAAATTATTGGGGCCACTGTGGAACATACTACCATTTCAGAGGATGCTCTAAACTACTTATGAATTCATTATTTGATGACACTCTTTAGATTCTACAGACATATAGCTGATAGTGCTGTAAACATCCTTCAGATACATTTCTGGGCATGCTGTGAGCAACCTACTGAAAAAGTTCTCAGGGTACTGTAAACATCCCAAAGATACACTTGGAAGGTACTGTAAGCACCCTACAGATGCATTCCTGAGGACATTAAAAAAAATCTACATTTACTGTTATATGGGCATTGCAAATACCCCATGGATGTATTTATGCGGGTGATTTTGTATAGAATTCTGATAATATTTGGAAACTCCTGCATACAATATCTGAGGATGCCATGAAAACCCTGCAGATACTTTATGAGGATAGTTTTAAACACGCTACATATACAGTTCTAAGAAAGCAATGAACACTTTGCAGATGTATTTTGAGGTTCTAACAAACATCCTACACACATGTTGATAAGGTGTTGTAAAAACCAAAGACTCACAACCTTGTAACATGTATCTGGGAAGGAGTCATGGAGTAAAAAATCCTGCAGATATATGACAGTGTGTCGTAAACACAAGCACATATATTTATTGATAAGGGTAATGTATTTATTTCATTTTTCGTGAAGAGCTTTAGCTGCATTTCTGTTGCTTTGTGTGGCTACAAGTGGAGAGACAAGCCAAAAGCCTTTCAAGAATATATAGGTGACCTGCAGATGGACTTTTAGGGTATGGTGTGAAAACTAAAGATCACAAAATACGGGGATTAGTGCAACGATCACTTCATAGAATACAGTCTTGTAGATACTTTTTTAAAAGAACAGTCCTTGAGCTGGAGCACAGGAGACTATGGACAGTCATAGACATCTGATCCGCAAATATGCGGGACTGGCTGAGTGAAGCATACCAAGACAGGATACTTTCTACCTAGTTCCACAGGGCTGATCCTTATACATGGAGAAATCTTTCACCAGATCTTTTAAGCCTGGATGGCATACAGAAAGTAGATTTAGCAAAGATGACCTCAGGCAACTGGCAGGATGACATCAGAAGATGACTTTCAATCAATCAATCAATCACAAGATTTGTAAAGCGCACTACTTACCCGCGAGGGTCTCAAGGCGCTGAGGGAGAGGAGGGGGGGTGTTTCCGCTACTGGTCGAATAGCCAGGTCTTGAGTCGTCTCCTGAAGGTCAGAAGGTCTTGGGTCTGTCGTAGGTTGAGGGGAAGGGTGTTCCAGATCTTGGCGGTGCGGTGAGAGAAGGATCTTCCTCCGGTGGTGGTTCTCCGGATGCGCGGGACGGTGGCCAGGGAGAGGTCGGCGGAGCGGAGTTGACGGTTGGGAACTTTGGAGAGGTATCCCGAAGCATGACCATGCTGGGATCTTTGCAGTACACAAAAGGATTCACTCCGTGCCTTCTCCTTGAGTGGGAGGCAACGAAGAGTCATAAGGGTGACCTGATATGATCATTCTGTCAATGCTCCTCACGCATGATATAGTGGCATGATTCGGCACCCTTTGTAATTTGTCGACCTTCCTCTTGGGGAGACAGTCTTCTAAGGGAGACTTTTGTACAGTTGCAAGTGGGTAAGCTCAAGTGCTGAGGCATGGTTGTCTTTCTGTGGGAAACAAGTAGGAGATACCTCATACCAGACGTAGGTTGTGGAATCCATCCTTGGTGGCAGCATTCAGTCAAAAGCCAATGACATTCCCAATGACATTCTCAACTGTATATTGTCTGACCTAGTGTGGATGAAGATCTTCCTGCGCGTGCCTAGGTGAAATGGAGAATTGATGACTTCACTGGGCCAAAATGACAATGCCAGTCTATTGGATTTTCAGCTAGAGCATGTTTTATTGTATCGAATGCTCAGTTGAAAATAACGTTATCTTATGTTTATCACTAAAAGAATGAATATGTGAGAATGAGGAATATAAAATAATGGTCTTTTTAACTGGTCAGCTCAACGGTTTATGTGGTTGCTTTTATAAACTGTTATACTGAAGTGTAGTAAATTGTAACTCTGTTTGTTTTTTAGAAAGTTTATAGTGAGTGGCCCTGAGGAAGCAATGCATATGTAGTGAGACACTTCTTGGCCTGTTGTTGTGCACAAAGCAGATGAAATTCGATACTTTTTAAAAATAGTCTTCTCTTTAAGCCCCCCATTATCTGGTTAAAATAATCTAAGGGAATATAAAGCACCCCAGAGAGAGAGTGTTTGGGAGGAAGAAACAATCTATAGCCAGATTTATGTTGTGTGCGTATGACATCCTACAAACTGGTTTATTTTATGGATGTGTAAAACAACATACATGTACATTCATTCAGCGAATGTACGAAGCCCTCTATAGATGCATTGTCCGGATATATGAAGCACTTGACAGACCGATTTAATATCAGAATTTTAGAAGTTCCCGAAAGACAGATTTTTTTTTTTTTTTTTTGCAGATTTATATAGCGCGAACTCGACCCGAAGGTATTGGAGCGCTTTACATGAGCACCAGTTCGTTACACCAGGACACATTCATTTTTTTGGTAGGCACGGGGAGATTAAGTGATTTGCCCAGAATCACAGGATGTGGAGTCGACCCCGAGGCTCGAACCTTGGTATCCCAGCTCCAAAGTCGGCAGTCTAGCCGTGAGGTCACATCCTCTCCCCAAATTTAATTCATAGATTTAATCTATAAATATAGGAAGCACCCTTAAAAAATAGATTTATTCTGTGGGTTTATGAAGTACTTTCCCAAAAAATGTAATCTGTGGGGTGTACAAACGAAGCAATCATGGGTATGTAAGAAGCAATGCACACGTACATTTATTTAATCTATTTGTTTACAGAGCACCATACTCAGATTTAGTATGTGAGTGTACGATGCGCCCTAAAAGGCAGATGTATTCTATAGGTGTCTAATGCTCTCCATAGACACATTCATTCAGTGAATGTGTGAAGCACACTAGCCACAGATTTCCTTCTTGGGGTGTACAAAGCACTCCTCAGCCAGATCTGTGCCACAGACATAAAACTTCAGACACAGTTAATAGTATGAGCATACGAAGCACCATTTAGAGTGATGTACTCTGTTGAAAATATGGCTTTTAAAAAACAGATGTACTTTGTGGGTCTATGAGTCATCTCACAGATAGATTTACTGCATGGGTGTGTATGAGTCATCCCACATACAGGTTTACTATGTGGGTGTATAAAGCAGCCTCCCTTTATTCTATAGGCGGATAATGCATTTCAGATAGACTTTCAGAAGCTGCACCAAGGAAGCACCATGAGCAAGCATTTGTGCAGTGTTTGCAACAGTGAAGGGAACATTTCTTTGTGAATGCCAACATCAATTATAGGTTATTTTGTGTAATAAGCTCCGAATAGGACTGTAGATGTGAAATGGTTTAAAAAATAATTCAGATGTTTTCTAGACTGTTTGAACACCTTACAGAAAAAAAGTATTCTGGAGAGAATGGATCATCATTCAGATGAAAATATTACACGATATGAAACGCACAAAAGGTGATGGGAGGCTCCCTGCAATAAGTCTAAACACCGGCAATCGCTAGGTGTAGCATCCCAACCCACCATTCTTTTGCACACCATGCCACCTCAGTTTAGACCTAGTCATATACAAATGAGTCTTGACCCTGCTCCTCAAGGGAACAGTCCAGCCCGAACTGCCAGGTCAGGTCCTCCCTGAACCGGAACACAAGCAACCCAGGCCCGGTTTCGCCCTAGTTCCAGTCCAGGGTTGCTAGTGTTCAGGTCCAAGAAGGACCTGGTCTGGCAGTCCAGGCTGGACTGTTCCCTTGAGGAGCAGGGTCAAGAGTGGTTTGCATACAGCTGGGTCCAAACTGAGGTGGCATGGTGGGATGGTGGCATTTGGAGGCTATACCCCGAGCGATTGGCGGTGGTTATACTTATTGCAAGCAGCCTCCCATCACCTTTTGTGTGTTTCATATATTACAAGATATGCCCATACACCCCCAGGGGCAGACTGGCATCAGAAGTGGAGGTAGTAAGCTCATATTGGTTTATTCACATGTGAGGCATTCGCCCTATGGAGGGAGAGGTGACAAGGAGTTGGTTGAGAAGAAGGGTAAGCCACTCTGTGTTACTCTCGAAAATCTGGGGCTAGTGACAGACTCTATTAGAAGACAAGAAGTGGTGCTGGGCTTGCAGCCCCTCCACATCCCCCGCCTGCTCCTCTTACATGGTCAGTACAGAGGAACCTGGCTGCCTTTACCACAAGGAGGAACGATGCTCGTGCTTCTGTCTCATCTTAAGGGGGTCCTTAAGGTAAACAAATATCTTTTCATTTATTTTAATTTCCCCTGACAAAGAAAGTATGAATTAGGAAAACAGTACCAGTGAATTAGGCAGGGAGCATACGGAATGTGGACATGAATGGACCAAGAAACCTGACAAATTATGAAGACAGATCTAGCAGAAGATTTTGTGTGGCCTGGTTCAAAAATGTAATGCGGGGCTACACTTCTGAATCACGCAAAATAATTTGTGGGGGAATTTAATGGCAAATAGTGCATTTTAAAGCATATTTAAGTGTGAGCATTATTGGAAAATTGATATGGTGACATAAAAAAGCTTTCAAGTACATTTGAGAATACCCCCATAATAATTTTGGGAAATATATTTTTAAGTGGAGAACACAAATTTAGCCCATAACATTAGGTCCTAAGACTTTACAGATGTTTTTTCAGATTTCCCCCACAAAGGATCATATATATTTGGGGGATCATGTTTATTTGCATGCTAAGAAATCTATATTTGCCTAATTTGGATATAATTTTTTGTTTAATTCTTTATATTGCATCAAAAACAATTTCATAACTACAAAAAAGTGCTCAGCCATTACAACAGAAACTCTGAAGACTGGGAACTGAACTGCTCCACATGCAGAACTATAAATATAAATAAAACATAAAACAATATTTATTGTATTTATTGACTCCATATTCCCTAACTCAGAAGAGATTGAAACAAAGATGGGAGGAGTTGTGGATTCACATTCTTGCAAGTAATAAATCGGTTCAAACAAAACTCAAAAGTTTTTCCCAAAAATGTATAACATGGCTGGAAATCAGATGAGGGTTACTGCTAGTCTTCATTTAGAACAAAGTTACCTCATAACTTTGTCTGGTCCATTTCAGGAAATCAGACAAAATATCAACACAAGCTTCCTTTTGCTCCCAACTCCAAGCAGGCCTTTTGTTCCAATGAACTACACATATACCATGTCATCAGTAAACTTTGCTCATGGCAGTTCCAAAGCTTCTTGTGTGTACCTGCTTCATTTACATTCGCCTATAGTCTACAAATCTCTTTTGTTCAGAAAGCAGTTTCTGCTACCACTGGGGGCTTCTTGCAAGCAGCAAGCATCCCTTTCCATGTTACTTTCATTAGGTTACTTTGGAAAAATTAATCTATGCAGCTTGGACTACAACTACCAGGCCTCTGTTCAATTCAACAGAGCATCCAAAATTAAGCCGTTTTTCTCTAGAAGGAGCGCACTGCCAAAGAAAGGTCCATCAGGGACTCCAGCACCAAATGCCATCTCTGGCCGAGCACCGGGCATTCTCTTCTATGTGTCTGAGGACAATTTCCTCTAATGTTCCTGAAGTCCTCCAGACTTACATATTGGACTGGGTGCCCCCCCGCACTCCCCCCACCACCACCATCACCAACTCCTCCTCACCAAAGCCACATACTCTCCCATTGTGGTTCTCACCTAATGCGCAGAAGTAACTGAATGTAGACACATACTGATCCATAAAGACTATGGATCAAATTTAGAGCTCAGCAGAGCGGTTACTCCATCACACACGGAACGGATATCTTATACGCCATATTACAAGTGCATTATAGTCAATGGCACTTGTAATATGGGGGACAGGATTTTGTCACGTTTATGATAGAGTAACCTGTCCACCGAACTCTAAATGGGTCCCTAAATAATTAATATTAGACAATAATGATTGTGTGTTAAAATAGTGAGGCAAAAATATTGTGTGTCCATCGAAGCCTAAATATCAAAAACCGAAATACAGTGAAGTGCTTACAGGTAAGTATAGATTTACTATCCTTAACCCCACATCTACATACCTTGACAATATATATATTCACTGAAAAAACCATAGGTTTCAGTTGGACATTTCACTCGTACAAAACCAGAGAAATTCCACCGTTATAGTTAGTTCAGCTAACTATAACTCGCGCCCCTGCAATGCACTGCTGATGACGTCACATATTACATCATTCTTGACATGGTCAGTGACATCACTGATGACATCACTGATGACATCATCCAGTGACTGTGTGTTTCTATAAAGTTTAAATATGTTTTATATATATGCCAAGGTGTATTGAAGAATGAGTGGGTGTATAAGTGTCTGGATGGAGAATTTAGTAGGTGCGTGAGTGACTGTATAAGTGAGTGATTAAATGTGTCTTACTGAATGAATGGGTTAGTGACTAAACTGTGTGAATGTCTGTATCAGTCTGTCTGTTGTTGTGTGAGCTGCTGCATGGGTTGGTCAGTAGCTACATGAGTGTCTATATGGGTTATCGATTGGTTGCCTGAGTATTTGTATGGGTGCCTGAGTGTGTGTGTGGGTGGGTGGGAGGTGTGTGACTCTGTGCATAGATGTGTGAGTGGTTGATTCACTGGGTGTATGGGTTCAAGAGTGCATGTGGAAACAGCTGTATGGGTGGGTGAGTGTGCGTATGGGTGTGTTGGTGAGTGAATGGATGTCTCAGTGGTACATGTCGAAGTAACTACATATGTAAAAGGCAGTGTATGTGAGAGTTGGAGTATATAAATGACTATAAGTGAGAGTCAGTGATTGTGAGAGTGGCTGTATGGATGAGTGTGTACTTGTATCAGTGATTGTGTAAGAGAGTAAGTATGTGTTAGAACCGGGGTCTCCAGTTGGCCCGAGTCTGCACCCGAGTCCAAGTAGGGACCACCGATTCCGACAAGGTAGCTTGGCGCGAGGCAGGTAGGCACGCACGAGGCAATGTGTAAAGCGATTGTGCAGCACACTTCCACACTGACACAGTAAAGCACACACAAAAGGCGACGCTACTCCAGTATGTATGCAGACAGAACAAGTATCTTTATCTTAAGTTCAGTATAGAAATCTGCCTTAACAGAAATGCACATATAATCAGGACTTTCACTGTGCCAGATAACCATGAACAAAATACCATAGCTCACGGAGACAATTCTTATACAGCAAGGTAGGACAGATTCAGAGCAATGTAGTACAGTTTCAGGGCAGGCCCTTTAGCAGGATGTACTTAAGATCCAGCTCCTATTTGTGCCCATCCCCTTCATTGCGATGCACGGGCCCTCCTTTCACCCCAGGAGCCCCTGTGGCAAGCCCTGATACCGATCAGATGATTCTACAGTCAGGTGTGAGCCTCAGTCCCCTCGACTCACCATCGCAGTCCCGTGGGGGGTTCCAGGCGCGACGAGGCGGAAGGGGGAAGCATCCGTAGGGCCCCTCCGTGTAGCCCTCTTCGACCCGGCCTCCAGGCAGCTCCTCACCGCAGCCAGCCCTCTCCGTACTTCTCACGGGCTGTTACCGGGGAGGAGGACGAGACCGACTACGTCCACGGGGCTCCCCACAGCAGGGGAACCGGTCCGGGTGGTGCCAGTGGGCTCTAGCGCTGTCCGGGGCTCTTCGCGATGTCGTCTGGGCGAGCCCCCGGGTTGCTGGGCCGCCCTCCGCTCAGGGACCAATCGGTGCGCGGCGCTTCAGGAATGCCGCCGATGGCGCATTGCGGGCCGGAGTCCCGGTTGCTGGGCGACGCTCTCCCGGCCGCTCCAATCTCAGTGCGGCTCCTCAGGAATGCCGCCAGCACTGACGTATCTTGGCTCCCGAGGCGCCCGGCCTGCGGCGGTGATCACTGGGCCTCCCTCACCTCTCAGCCCACACGCAGTTGGAACCCTGGGCAGCGGCGGTGAGTTTCCAGCAATCCTCGCTCCTTCTCCCAGCGTCTTCACAGCACACCGCAGGTGGCCCAGGCATGCGGCGGGTGATGTTACGTTGCACAGCATGAGCAGCGTTCTTCCTCGCAGCTGTGGTCCTCTTGACAGTAGGACAGTTCCTCCGTGGTTGCAGAGGCCCTTGTACTTAGCGTCCCATAACCAGGCAGTCAATCAGCCACGTTTGTGGAGACACACTGGAGATGTTATTCTTGGTTTCCCCTCTTGCAGGGCAAGGTCAACCGGCGGGCAGGGCAACCCAGCTACTTGGGGCAGCAGTTCCTAGGAGCAGTCAGCCTCAGTAGTATAGCAATCCTCCTTGCGCAGCGCCTTCACTCCAGCAGAGAGTCTCCAGGTCCAGTAGTGTAACAGAGATGTGTGGCCAGCAACCCCCCTCTTATACCCTCATAGTTATGTGACCAAAGAAAAGGCGGCAAGTTCTGGCGGCAACCTGGGGGGGTTGGAAGGTTCTGGAAAAATCTAGGGCTCTATGGTGTTCCCTGTCCCCTCTGTCCTGTCTGTCTACGGTGACAAAAGGCGGGGTCGTAAGGGCTACAGTAACATCCAGTCCCAGCCTAATCCAACTACTGGCGCGCAGACAGGACAGTGGCCTCACCGCAGTAGTAGGGGCCTATGGCAACCATGTTTGTAAGAGAGAGCACCTGCACCTCAGCACTGGTTAGCAGCGGTAAGGTGCCCAGAGTCCTATGTCCAACAAAAAGGCGGTCAGTAAAGAGGCACAAAAAGGGGAAAAATGTAGGGGAAGACCACCCCAGGGCTGACAGGTCTAACACGTGTCCCCCCCAGCCGAAAGTGGGGAGAGCTACCCAACCTCTAGGGAGTTCTCGTCACTAAGGCGGAAAAACCTAGAGAGACCGTCAGCATTGGCGTGGTCTACTCCGGGTCGGTGTTCCACCCTGAAGTCCATACCCTGGAGGGAAATGGACCACCTCAACAATTTAGGGTTCTCGCCCCTCATTTGCATGAGCCACCGGAGGGGCCGGTGGTCGATCAGGAAGTGGGAGCCAAAGAGGTATGGCCTCAGCTTCTTCAGAGCCCAGACCACCGCGAAAGCTTCTCTTTCTATCGTACTCCACCGTTGTTCCCGGGGGAGTAGCCTCCTGGAAATGAAGGCCACGGGTTGGTCTAGGCCCCAACTCGTTGAGTTGCGAGAGCACTGCCCCAATGCCATGTTCAGAGGCGTCCATTTGCACAATAAATTCCTTAGCAAAGTCCGGGGCCCTGAGCACCGGAGCAGTGCACACAGCCTGCTTGAGGTACTCAAAAGCTTTCTGGCAAGCTTCGGTCCAAATCACTTTCCTCGGTTGTTTCTTGGAGGTTAGCTCCGTCAAGGGGGCCACAATACTGCCATACCCCTTGACAAACCGGCGGTAATATCCAGTGAGGCCCAGGAAAGCCCTGACCTCCGTCTGGGTCTTGGGGGGCTCCCAGGCGAGGATGGTTTCGATCTTGGCCTGTAGGGGTTGCACCTTACCCCCGCCCACCAGGTGTCCCAGGTAGACTACGGATCCCTGTCCGATCTGACATTTGCTAGCCTTGATGGTCAGGCCCACCTGCTGCAGGGCCTGCAGCACCTCCCGCAGGTGACTCAGATGCTCCTCCCAGCTGCCGCTGAAGAAGGCTATGTCATCCAGGTGTGCAGCGGAGAAGGCCTCTAAACCGGGCAGTACTCGGTTCACCAGCCGCTGGAAGGTGGCAGGAGCGTTTTTTAGTCCAAAGGGCATCACCCTAAACTGGAAGTGGCCTTCTGGGGTGGAGAAAGCGGACTTCTCCTTGGCCCCTTCCGTCAGGGCGATCTGCCAGTACCCTGACGTAAGGTCAAAGGTACTCAAGTATCGGGCAGCCCCCAGCCGATCAATGAGCTCATCCGCCCTAGGGATGGGATGAGCATCCGTCTTGTTCACTGAGTTGAGTCCTCGGTAGTCCACACAGAACCGAAGTTCGGGTGTGGTGCCTGGTGGGGCTGCTTTGGGTACCAAAACCACGGGACTGGCCCAGGGGCTGTTGGAGGGCTCAATCACCCCCAACTCCAGCATCTTTGTAACCTCGCTCTGGATGCTGGCCTTCACTTTATCCGACAGCCTATAAGACTTTGTTTTGACAGGGAGGCTGTCCCCGGTGTCCACATCATGGGTACACAGGTGGGTAATCCCAGGAATGAGAGAGAACAAGGAAGAGTACTGCTCCAATACCTGGCGGCAGTCCCTCTGTTGCTCAAGGGTCAAGGACGGGGAGAGAACCACTCCCTCCACCGATCCATCTTTCTCTTGAGACGCCAGAAGGTCCAGAAGAGGCTCGCTCTCCTCCTCCTCGCTCCGATCAGTCACCATCAGGAGGGTGAGCTCAGACCTCTCCTGGTGTGGCTTGAGGCGGTTGACATGCAACACTCGGTGGGGTTGCCGTGGGGTCTTAAGATCTACCAAGTAAGTGGCCTGGCCCTTCTTCTCCATTATTTCATATGGACCAGTCCATCAGTCCTGGAGGATGCTAAGCTCTCCGGGCTCCATGACCCACACCTTCTGTCCAGTGTCCAGTTCCACAGGGTGGGCATTCCGGTCATACCATTCTTTCATGGCCGCCTGGCTGGCCTCCAAGTTGTCCGATGCCTCTTTTCACAGCTCAGCCATCTGGCTGCGGAACGCCAACATGTAACTCACTACATCTTGGGGGAGCCTCCTAGGAGGCTTCTCCCACCCCTCCTTCACTAGGCTGAGAGGTCCCCTGACAGGGTGTCCGTACAGAAGCTCAAAGGGGCTGAAGCCTACCCCCTTCTGCGGTACCTCCCTGTAGGAAAACAATAGACAGGGCAAGAGGACGTCCCACTTCTTCCTCAAGTCCTCAGGCAGACTCCTGATCATGCCTTTCAGGGTCTTGTTGAATCTTTCAACAAGCCCGTTGGTCTGGGGATGGTAAGGGGTGGAGAACTTGTAGGTCACCCCACACTCCTTCCACATGGCCTGCATATAGGCGGACATAAAGTTGGTGCCCCTGTCCGACACCACCACTTTGGGGAAGCCCACTCGGGTAAAAATCCCCATCAGGGCCCGCGCCACCGCAGGTGCAGTGATGGTCCTCAGAGGGATAGCCTCCGGGTACCGGGTGGCGTGGTCCACCAGGACCAGGATGAACTGGTGACCAGCAGAGGTCGGCGGATCCATCGGCCCCACAATGTCGATGCCCACTCGCTCAAAGGGGGTACCAAAGACCGGTAGTGGTTCCAGGGGGACCTTCAATTTTGTCCCTGTCTTCCCACTAGCTTGACAGGTCACACAGGTCCTGCAAAAGGTATCAGAAGAAACCCTCATCCGGGGCCAATAGAAGTGTGGGACCAGATGAGCAAAAGTTTTGTCTTGGCCCAAGTGTCCCGCCAAGGGGATCTCATGCACTAACTCCAACAAAAAGGCCCGATAGCATTGGGGGACCACTAAGGCCCTAGATGACCCATGCACCGGAGCCTTGGGCTCACTGTAAAGGAGGCCGTCCTCCCAATAAATGTGGTAATTTCCTGAAACATTTCCAGCTGCTTGGGCGTCGGCCTGTCGCCGCATGCCCTCAAGGGTGGGGCACTCCTTCTGTGCCCGACAAAATTCCTCCCGGGTAGGCCCTCCTTCCACCTGCCACTCTGCAGGGGTTGGCAAGTCCTCCACGGGACCAACGTCACCCTCCGTGGACTCCGGTGCGACCACTGCAGGTGCCCCATCCATCTCACGTGGTGCGTTCTCCACAGCGTTTTCCTGGTCTAGCAGCTGGCTGGGCCATTGTCCCAGGCTCCAGCCCTGGTTGACTCCCTTTCCGGGCAGCCATGGACCGGGTATTGACACAGGTCCACTCTGGTAATCCCAGCATCTCGCGCGTGCGCTTTGAGCTCTACCTCCTTCCAGGCAGTGTGCTCAAGATCATTTCCCAACAGACAGTTGATTGGCATGGCAGGGCTTACTGCAACTCTGAGAAGGCCTGAGACCCCTCCCCACTCAAAGGGAACCTGGGCCACGGGATAGTGGCCCTCCCTGTTGTCAGCCATCACAACTGGGTGGAATATATTAGGCACCACCTGCTCCGGGGACACCAGCTGACTCCTTACCATCGTCATGCTGGCCCCTGTGTCCCTCAGAGCCTCCACCCCCGACCATTGAGGCTGACCCACTGCCTATACTTGGTAGTATTTGCGGGCACATGATCGTTGGGACCATCTTCCTGTCTCCCAGGGATACTAGGGTCAACCCTGCCCACTCCCCCCATTATCTAGGGGCAGCTCCTCCCCCAGCGCTACACTCGCCACCCCGAGGTTCTTACCTCCAGTAGGGGCTGGGGTCCTTTTCCGACACTGGGGATCCCCCTTGGAGTGTCCAACCTCCCCACACTCATAGCACCGGACAATTCTGGGCTGCTGACCTTTGTCAGGATAAGTGGGCTTCTGGTAACCAGATTGGGGCTGGGATCCAAATCCTCTCCCTTGCGATCTGTTTTGGGGACCTTTGGAGAACTCCTTCTTTTTATCTCCCCCCTCTCTCTTCTGGGTGAAACCCTGTCCACCCTTTTGGGGGTCCCCCCCAGATCCCCTGTTGGACACCCTGGTACTGACCCAGGTGTCCGCCTCCTCCGCAAGCTCCCTCGGATCAGTCAGCTTACGGTCAACCAAGTGTTGGCGCAGCTCTGGAAAACATTTCTCTAGAAGGTGCTCTCTTAGGAACAAATCATACAGCCCTTCATAATCAGTTACCTCGCTGCCCCGAACCCTACCCTCCAATGCTTTGCGGGCGTAATCCAGGAAATCTACCCAGTTCTGTGTGGGAAGTTTGTGGCTATTCCTAAACTTCTGCCTATACTTCTCAGGGGTAAGACCAAACTTCTTGACTAGCACTTCCCTCATAACAGGATAGTTGGTCTGATCTGCCTTGTCTAGTGTAAGGAGTGTGTCCCTCCCCACCGGAGGCATGTACCTGTACAGGCTACCCCCCCAGTAACTCTCGGGGACCCCATGGGCTTTTAAGGACACCTCATAGGCCGCTAGCCACTTGTCAATATCATCCCCCACATTAAAACTGGCCACAACATCTTTAGGCATATAGAACCTGGACTCACGTGAAGCTTCAGTAGGTACGCTGCCACCATTTGTGTTGCTGTTAGCCCCCATTTGTAGGGCTCTAAGTTCCAGCTCCTTCAGGCGGAGCTCATGGGCAAGTTTTCTTTCCTCCATAGCCAGCCTCTTCTCTTCGCGCTCCTGCTCTACCCTGGCAAGCTGTAGCTTCAGCAGTCTCTCCTCCCTCCTGTCCTCTAATTCTTCTGACGACCAGCTCCTCACTGAGACACTACTGCCTGCCCTTGAACGGCTTCCTGGCCCTGCCAACACATTGTCACTAGCATCTATCTGCAGTAGGTCCAACTCTCCTGGAGCATCATGCTCTACCCGCTCCTCGTCCCTTTCCCCTTCCGGGTGGGCCAATGCCCATGCTCTCAAGGCTTTTTGAAGCTCTTCCCTCTTGGCTCCTCGCTTGAAGAACACCCCTTTTCCCTGGCAGAACTCCTTAAGCTGCGCCACCGTGTACATTTCCAGGTTGGCCAGCTCGAATTCCATCTTGCTAGGTAGGGCCTCAGATGCTCTTAGGGAAAACCACTGGGACTTAGGCAAACAGGCTTTAAACAAGAGTACTTGCAATCAGGCAGTCAGGGAGAGTTTCGAGCTTGCGTTGCGTCAGGTGTAGGATTGTGGCGCACACTGGGTCACTGCAGGGTGTTGCACAAGCCCACCGCTGAACACCAATGTTAGAACCGGGGTCTCCAGTTGGCCCGAGTCTGCACCCGAGTCCAAGTAGGGACCACCGATTCCGACAAGGTAGCTTGGCGCGAGGCAGGTAGGCACACACGAGGCAATGTGTAAAGCGATTGTGCAGCACACTTCCACACTGACACAGTAAAGCACACACAAGAAGGCGACACTACTCCAGTATTATGCAGAAGAACAAGTATCTTTATCTTAAGTTCTAGAAGAAATCTGCAACTTAACGAAATGCACATATAATCAGGACTTTCACTGTGCCAGATAACCATGAACAAAATCACATAGCTCACGGAGACAATTCTTATACAGCGCTGTAGGGCAGATTCAGAGCAATGTCGTACAGTTCCAGGGCAATGTAGTACAGTTTCAGGGCATTAATACAGTTTCAGGAAGGCCCTTCAGCAGGGTGTACTTAAGATCCGGCTCCTACTTGTGCCCATCCCCTTCATTGTGATGCACGGGCCCTCCTTTCCCACCCCAGGAGCCCCTGGGGCAAGCCCTGATACCGATCAGATGATTCTACAGTCAGGTGTGAGCCTCAGTCCCCTCGACTCACCATCGCAGTCCCGTGGGGGGTTCCAGGCGCGACGAGGCAGAAGGGAGAAGCATCCGTAGGGCCCCTCCGTGTAGCCCTCTTCGTCCCGGCCTCCAGGCAGCTCCTCCCGCAGCCAGCCCTCTCCGTACTTCTCACGGGCTGTTACCGGGGGAGGAGGACGAGACCGACTACGTCCCCGGGGCTCCCCACAGCAGGGGAACCGGTCCGGGGGTGCCAGTGGGCTCTAGCGCTGTCCGGGGGCTCTTCGCGATGTCGTCTGGGCGAGCCCCCGGGTTGCTGGGCCGCCCTCCGTTCAGGGACCAATTGGTTCCGCGGCGCTTCAGGAATGCCGCCGATGACGCGGCGGGCCGGAGTCCCGGTTGCTGAGCGACGCTCTCCCGGCCGCTCCAATCTCAGCGCAGCTCCTCAGGAATGCTGCCGATTACGTACCTCGGCTCCCGAGGTGCCCGGCCTGCGGTGGTGATCACTGGGCCTCCCTCACCTCTCAGCCCACACGCAGTTGGAACCCTGGGCAGCGGCGGTGAGTTTCCAGCAATCCTCGCTTCTTCTCCCAGCGCTTCACAGCACACCCAGGTCCCAGGCAGTGGCGGTGATGTTACGGCCACATAGCGCTTCTTCCTCGCAGCTGGGTTACAGGGACAGTCCGTGTAGGTTGTACAGCGTCCCCTAACCAGGCAGTCAATTAGCCACGTTTGTGGAGACACACTGGAGATGTTATTTTTGGTTCCCCTCTTGCAGGGCAAGGTCAACCGGCGGGCAGGGCAACCCAGCTACTTGGGGCAGCAGTTCCTAGGAGCAGTCAGCCTCAGTAGTATAGCAATCCTCCTTGCGCAGCGCCTTCACTCCAGCAGAGAGTCTCCAGGTCCAGTAGTGTAACAGAGATGTGTGGCCAGCAACCCCCCTTTTATACCCTCATAGTCATGTGACCAAAGAAAAGGCAGCAAGTTCTGGCAGCAACCTGGGGGGGTTGGAAGGTTCTAGAAAAATCTAGGGCTCTATGGTGTTCCCTGTCCCCTCTGTCCTGTCTGTCTACGGTGACAAGAGGTGGGGTCGTAAGGGCTACAGTAACATCCAGTCCCAGCCTAATCCAACTACTGGCGCGCAGACAGGACAGTGGCCTCACCGCAGTAGCAGGGGCCTATGGCAACCATGTTTGTAAGAGAGAGCACCTGCACCTCAGCACTGGTTAGCAGCGGAAGGTGCCCAGAGTCCTATGTCCAACAAAAAGGCGGTCAGTAAAGAGGCACAAAAAGGGGAAAAATGTAGGGGAAGACCACCCCAGGGCTGACAGGTCTAACAGTATGCGTTAGTATCTGTATGAGTAAGTGATGTGGTGTGTGTATAACTGTATAGGTCAGTAAATGGAAGTGTGATTGATTCTTTGCATGACTGACTAGGTGTGTGAGTAACTCTGGATGAGTGGTGGTGTGTGAGTGTCTGTATAGGTGTATGAGTGCATATGATAGTGTTGTATTAATGAGTGACTGCATCTATGAGTGGCTGTATGGGTGAATGAGTGGACGTGTGTGTAGACCTAGGAATCAGTGAGTGGGTATGTAGTAACTGGTATTGGTGTGTCTATGGTTTCGAAAATGGTAGTCTGTATTTTAGAGTGGGTGTATGAAAGGTTATATTAGGGTGTGAGGAGGTGCCACAGATTATCACGTGGATGATGTCATCAGTGATGTCATCAGTGATGTCATTTGAGATGTCATCAGTGATGTCATCAGTGATGTCACTGACCATGTCATGAATGATGTAATATGTGACGTCATCAGCAGTGCATTGCGGGGGCGCGAGTTATAGTTAGCTGAACTAACTATAACGGTGGAATTTCTCTGGTTTTGTATGAGTGAAATGTCCAACTAACTATAACGTTCCTGAAACCTATGGTTTTTTCTGTGAATTTCAAAGGTTTTTTAAATGCTAATTTTAATCTATAACATCCCTATTAAGTCCCCTTGAATCCTTAGGGTCCCTGGGGGCCAACTAGCCCACCAGGTACCTCCAGTAAGCGCCACAGAGCTGCGTTGCAGAGTGGTGTAAAAAGTGGCGTGGCTTCGGACCACCTCTCTGCAACGCAGCTCTGTGGCACTTACTGGAGGTACCTGGTGGGCTAGTTGGCCCTTAGAGACCCTCAGTATTGAATGCGACTTAATCCCCCAATTTACAATGTGCCAGGGGGTACATTTGCACACTTGTTTTGTTAGGCTCCTCCCCCTCCCTGCACACTGTGCAAACGCGCTCCTGGCGCGTTAGAAATTGGGGCATTAATTTCCTTGAGTCCTGAGGGTCTCTGGGCCCAACTAGCCCACCAGGTACCTCCAGTAAGCGCCACAAGCCCGCGTTGCAGAGAGGTGGTCCGAGGCCACACCCCTTTTTACACCTCTCTGCAACGCAGCTCTGTGGCGCTTACTGGAGGTACCTGGTGGGCTAGTTGGCCCCCAGAGAACCTCAGGATTGAAGGGGACTTAATCCCCCAAGTTACAACGCGCCAGGGGGTGCGTTTGCACAGTTCCCATATCAGGCCCCGCCCCCTCCCTGCACCACTGTGCAAACACACCCCCTGGCGCATTGTAACTTGGAAGATTAAGTCCCCTTGAATCCTGAGGGTCCCTGGGGGCCAACTAACCCACCAGGTACCTCCAGTAAGCGCCACTGAGCTGCGTTGCAGAGAGGTGTAAAAAGGGGCGTGGCCTCAGATCACCTCTCTGCAACGCAGCCCTGTGGCGCATTCTGGAGGTACCTGGTGGGCTAGTTGGCCCCCAGGGACCCACAGTATTCAAGGGGAATTAATTCCCCAACTTACAATGCGCCAGGGGGTGCGTTTGCTGAGTAATGCAGGGAGGGGGCGGGGCCTCCGGCGCAATGCCGGCTTTTTTTTTTATTTTATTTTTTTCGAAGGGGGCTGTGTGGCCCCCCTTTTTTTACAATATTTTGGGCCCTGGGGACCCCATCCCCCAGGGCCTGACCCGTTTTTGTACTTTAAAAAAAAAAACTGGAAGGGGGCCAATTTCGGCCCCAGGGACCCCATCCCCCGGGGCCGATGTTTCCTTTTTAAAAAAAAAATATATATATTATTTTATTACGGGGGAGGGGGGCCACTTCTGGCCCCGGGGACCCCATCCCCCGGGGCCGGCCCTCTCCGTTAAGGACCGTGGGGGGAGCCACAATGCCCCCACGGTCCCAGCCAGCTCCCCGCCTCCTGCGGGAGCCGGCATTGCTTTTCCACACGGGGAGCTGCTGACATGCAGCTCCCCTTGTGGAAAAGCAATCTGGTTTGGATTTTGAAGCGAGAGCAGGTTTCCTGCTCTCGCTTTCAAAATCCAAACCAGTGTTTGCTATGACAGGGCGGGAGCCGCACGGCTCCTGCCCTGTCATAGCAAACAGCAGTGTCCCGGGGGTGGGCACCCCGGGACACTGCAAGGAGCCGGCCCTGGGGGGTGGCGGTCACCAGGGCCATGGAGGGCTCCAGGAGGGGGGCCGTGCGGCCCCCCTCCCTATGAGTGCAAAGCCATGGGGAGGTGGTGGTCCCCGGGGCATGTGGGGGGGCTCGAGCCCCCCCACACATGTTTTAGAAAAAAAAAAGAGAAAGTCCCGGGGAGGTGGCAGTCCCCGGGGCTAAGGGGGGCCACGTGCCCCCCGCATTTAATGTGCAAAGCCCCGGGGAGGTGATGGTCCCCGGGGCATGTGGGGGGGCTCGAACCCTCCCACACATGTTTTTTTTTTAAAAAAGAGAAAGGCCCGGGGAGGTGGTGTTCCCCGGGGCTGCGTGGGGGCTGTGTGCCCCCCGCAAATCATAAATGAAGCCCCGGGGAGGTGGTGGTCCCCGGGGCTGCGGGGGCCCCCGCAACATAATTACTCATGCCCCCGGGACCTGGCCCACCCGGGGGCTTAAATACAACAAAGCGCGGGAGCCCGCGCTTCATTTTTTAAAAATTTTATCAGCAGGATTCGCACACCCAGCGCGAATTCTGCCGTTTAAAAAAATATATATATGCTTTTTTTTGGCCCTGGGGGGGGACCCCCTGAGCAGGCCTAGGGGGTCAGGGTGTTTCTACCCTGCCCCCTTTTCTTGTTTTTCACATTTTTTTTTCTGATTTCTTGTGATTCGGTTACCGAGTCACAAGATGGCTGCCAACACTTTCTGGTTTGGAGTGTTGGCAGCCAATTAGAATGAAGCTCGTGGTCGGAAGGGTTCGCGAATCCACCGCGGCCATAGATATCGAAACTTTTTCTTTCTTTAATTTCTCAGCAACTACTGAACGGATTTACACCATTTAACAAAAAGGGCTCTTTCTGAACCAAGACCTACCTTTTTGCCAAATTTGGTGTAATTCCGTTCAGCAGTTCGGGCTGTAGCTTTGTCTAAAGTTTCGTATGGAAAATTACATTGGGAAAATGCGTTTTGGGACCCCCCTTTTTTCTCGGCCCCCACTTGACAAATCACCCTGAAACTTTCAAGACAGGAGCTGCCCGGAGCGCCCCACTAGTTTTGAACATTTCGCGAAGATTCGTCAAACGGCGCCAAAGTTATTGGGAAAACAAAAAAAGCTTTTCCTATGGAAACTAGGTCCTTACTATAATTACCTACTGGCGACCACCAGTAGGTAATATATATATATAGACAGATAGATAGATAGATAGATAGATAGATAGATAGATAGATAGATAGATAGATAGATAGATAGATAGATGGATAGATGGATAGATAGCTAGATAGATATTATTTTTTTAAACTTTTTTCAATGTACACACAGACACACATATATATATATATATTCACTGAAAAAAACATATGTTTCAGGGACGTTATAGTTAGAAATTAGCATTTAAATAACCTTAGAAATTCACTGAAAAAACCACAGGTTTCAGGGATGTTATAGTTAGTTGGATATTTCACTCTTACAAAACCAGAGAAATTCGGCCGTTATAGTTAGTTGAGCTAACTATAACTCGCGCCGCCGCAATACACTGCTGATGACGTCACATATTACATCACTCATGACATGGTCAGTGACATCACTGATGACATCCCTGATGACATCTCAAATGACATCACTGATGACATCATCCACTTAATTTCTGATGCACCTCCTCACACCCTAATATAACCTTTCATACACCCACTCTAAAATGCAGACTACCATTCTCAAAACCATGGACACACCAATACCAGTTAGTACATACCCACCCACTGATTAATAGGTCTACACACATCCACTCACTCACCGATTCAGTCACTCATACACGCAGTCCCTCATCAATACAGCCTCTGATATATGCACTCATACACCTATACAGATACTCACACACCACCACTCACCCATAAAGTTACTCACACACCTAGTCAGCCACCCAAAGACTCAATCACAGTGCCATTTACTCGCCAATACAGTTATACACACACCACCTCACGTTTTCATACAGATACTAACATATACTTACTCTCTAATACAATCACTGACACAAGCATACACTCATCCATACAGCCACTCTCACAATCACTCACTCTCACATATATCATCACTTATATACTCCAACACTCACATATAATGCCTTTCACATATGTAGTTACTCACACATATACCACTGAGACACCCATTCACTCTCCAACACAGCCATACGCACATTTACTCACCCATAGAGCCCCTCGCAGATGTACTCATGAACCCATACATCCACTGAATCACCCACTCACACATCCATGCAGGGAGTTTCACCTCCCCCCACCCACACAGACACTCAGGCACCCATACAGTGACTCAGACAACCAATCATTAACCCATATAGACACTCATGTAGCTACTCACCAACCCATGCAGCCACTTACATACCAACTGACAGACTGATACAGACATTCACACAGATTAGTCACTAAGACACATTTAATCACTCACTTACACAGTCAGTCACGCACCCACTAAATCATCCATTCAGACACTCATACACCCACTCATTCTTCAATACACCTTGGCGTACATATATATATCACATTCTTAAACTTTTGAGAAACACTCACAGTCACTGGATGATGTCATCAGTGATGTCATTTGAGATGTCATCAGTGATGTCATTAGTGATGTCACTGACCATGTCATGAGTGATGTAATATGTGACGTCATCAGCAGTGCATTGCGGGAGCGTGAGTTATAGTTAGCTCAACTAACTATAACGGCCAAATTTCTCTGGTTTTGTAAGAGTGAAATGTCCAACTAACTATAACGTCCCTGAAACCTGTGTTTTTTTCAGTGAATTTCTAAGGGTTTTTAAATTCTAATTTCTAACTATAACGTTCCTGAAACCTATGGTTTTTTCAGTGAATTTCAAAGGTTTTTTAAATGCTAATTTCTAACTATAACGTCCCTGAAACCTATGGTTTTTTCAGTGAATATATATATATATATATGTCATAACATCTATCAATCATCATTAGCAATCAATAATCTTATATATGATAAGAAATATTGTTTGCGACTGGATGAGTAAACTGTACATTCTGCGAGTAACACTCTGAAAACCATGGAAGGTGGCGATGGTCCGGAAGACCTGTGAAGAGTAACACTGCAAATGGAATTCCCTCGGGATGGCTCTGGCCTTAACACAATTGTTGGTTATGGTTACAGCGCTAAGCACTAGTGCTGCGCAGTCTGTTTCCAAGCGCATTCAATAATGGCTGATAGGGGGACAGGGAGAGCCAGATATTTGCCCGGAACCACACTATTTTGGGACAGTGGAGAATCTGAAATTGTATCCCAGGTTCTAAAAGTTCTAAATTGAGAAGTTTGCTGATAGATTACACATCCTGTTTGGGAAAGAGGCCGTAAATCTGGGGTTTCTAGACTAAGTACAGGGGGGCTGCATTCATGCTAGGTTTTCAGGATATTCACATACAATGCAATTACATACAATTAATCTAAATATAACTCATTTATGACTGTGCGAAGCATCGGCGATGGTTAAAACGACCTCTGACCTTATGCATGTCTCCTCCCACCTCCCAACCACCGAAGTCCACCGATTGCCTCGTGTTTTTAAAACTATTCCAACCGTCAAACACCGTAAGCTAAATAAATACATTATGTACATCTTGCTAGAAACATATATTTTGTGTTTCAATAGCAAACATTGTATTTGCCTATAATGTTACTGCAAGATGTTTTTAAAATACATAACACGATCATTTTCTAGCCACAAGCAACTAATTCTATAATAAACAGGTTTATTAACTATGCACGCCCGATAACAGATAAATAACTGCACACACCTCCACGTTAATGGTCTATTTAAAGTCTTCTAATAACTTCAAGCTGACTTAAATCAACCAGTTTCTATCTCCTCTTCTAAAATTCTATTTAAATTTTGCTTAGCCTGTAAAAGGACATGCAAATGTCTCGACTGAGGGGAACCGTGACAAAAAAGAAAAAAAAATGCAATGGATGTTTTAAAAATTTTCAGTTGTTTAAATTGACTTACATTCAGCAAAAGAAGATATTGTTCACTTGGATTGTCAATAGAGCTCTAATCTCCTTTCTACTATTTGTCTAATAAGTACATGTTTTTTCTCCAATAATAATACCGTCTGTTAAACGAGCTAATAGTCAATTGAGTCCTTCATATTACATGTTTTTCACTTAATGCTGGTGATATCCTGTATACCGCTCTCTTATTGTTGGCTGAGGCGGTGGTAGAGTGAGGCGGGGATAAAGGAGTGAAACACATGGATACAAAATGGCTTGCCGAGTATCACACAAAATTAAATCCGAAAGGAAGCAGGGTGGCTCCTTCCTGCACAGCCCTCAGTTTAGCTCCTAGCGTGCATCTCTCCTGTAGCTGCCTCATCAGGCTGGTACCCTGGACACCTGCTTTGGAAGCTAGATCAACCTGCTGCCTACCCACCTCGCCACAAACACCTGACAATAAATCGGCGCACCCCTAACCTACCCCAGCAAGTGAGCACCGCAGGCGGTAGCAAGGGTGTGGTGCTGCCTTGGTAGAACAATGCAGGAATATTCAGGGTTTAAGGAGGCCCTCGGGTCTCTGCCCCCGGTGCCACTGCACCTGCTGCATTATTGATAGCTACGCCTCTGAATCGTCACAACCAACTTTAATTTACAACCAGTCAACAAGTGTTGAAGGAGTACACAACGGTTAAATAAGACGCCCTTACAGAACCCCCACTTGAACCCCTACTTGAGGAATACAATTACAATTAAAATCTCCCCAATATTGTTATCAAACTAACTGAGCTAAAAAAACATACAGACACGACCGCCCACACTTCACAGGACACAGAGGGGCACCCACCGCATCATAAGTGACAACCATTCCAACTGAGCAGCCACCCCACCCTCAGTACTCACCAGGCTGGCTGAAATCTGAGATGCCGGGATGGGCAGGGGGAGAGCCTTTAAATGCCCTCAAGCCCCTCCAAGGGGGGGAGGAGGAGGCTGGCAGGAAAGATGGTGAGTGTCACCGCAATCGGAGGAGGCTGGGAATTACTTCTGATAACATTCCTAATAACAGATGCTGAGGTCTGTGGGTAACAATGCACACGGACGGGATGGAACACTGGGATGGCACACAGACTCCCTCTCCCCCCACCTGGAGCCAGGCCGCCTGACACTGCACAGATGCGTGCACACCAGAGAATGATGCTAGCGTTCCACTGACTGCAGACCTTAAAATAGAGGGGGTGTCTGTTCCAAAGTCACAAGGACGCTCTTTACAAGCAGCCTTGTGAATGCGGGGCGAGTCACACTCCACGTTTTCACGTCTTTGTAATGTTTCATAGCCGTGGGATGCGGCTGGCACAGACCCCCGTCCTCCAGCGCCCCGTGGAGCTGCGTGCGCCCCAACTTCTCGTCGCGTGAATCATGCCTCCATCATTGCTACCTTTAAAAGACGACACCTCGTCCTGAACATTCCATCCTCCATGCAGGCTTGTTGGCATGAATAACCACAGCAAGCCCTCACAAGTCACTTTGACTCTGATTCATTTTCTTCAGTGGACTTTTCGTGAGCGCTTCTCACCACCAAGGAGGCCTCATGGCGCTATGAAGGATTAACTGCCCAATTAAGACCGGAAGGTAACAAATGTCGCTGAAGCTGAAGAAAGAGACTATTACATGATGCATCGGAAAGAGAAATTAGTCTCAAGTGGCATCATCTGAAGAGGGGCAGAATTCCAGAGGCAATCATTAAATATCATATAATTTCCTCATTGCCCCCGGGACCTGGCCCACCCGGGGCTTATTAAAACGAAGCGTGGAAGCCCGCGCTACATTTTTTTTGTCCGGATTCGCGCACCCAGCCCGAATTCGGACGAAAATATAAAAATATGCTTTTTTTGCCGCTGGGGGTCCCTGTGGGACCCCCTGAGCAGGCCCCCAGGGGGTCAGGGTGTTTCTACCCTGCCCCCTTTTCTTGTTTTTTATCTTTTTTTTAATGTTCTCTTGTGACTCGGTAAGATGGCTGCCAAAACTTCCTGGTTTGGAGTGTTGACAGCCAATCAAAATGAAGCTTGTGCTCGGGAGGAGTCGCGAATCCTCCTCGGTGCTAAGATATCAATATTTTTATTTTTTTAATTTCTCAACAACTACTGAACGGATTTACACCATTTAAAAAATGGGCGCTTTCTGAACCAAGAGCTACCTTTTTGCCAAATTTGGTGTCATTCCGTTCAGCAGTTCAGGCTGTAGCCATGTCTAAAGTTCTATGGAAATTAACATGGGGAAAACGTGTTTGGGATCCCCTTTTTTCTCTGCCCCCGCTTGATGAATCACCCCAAAACTTTCAAAACAGGAGCTGACCGGAGTGCCCCACCATTAGTTTTGAAAATTTCGCGAAGATTTGTCAAACGGCGCCAAAGATATTGGCAAATCAAAAAACGCTTTTCCTATGGAAACTCGGTCCTAACTATAACTGCCCACTGGCGACTGCAAGTAGGTAATATATATATATATATATATATATATATATATATATATATATATATATATATATATATATATATATATATATATATATCGTAGAAAATCCTTTTCCAACGAATTTTGGTAAGGAAGGAGCCACTCCACATTTAGATGCTTCAAAAGCTAGGTTTATTTGGCAGAGAAACAAGACGCGTTTCGACTTCACACGGGGTCTTGGTCACATGACCTTGTTTACACAGCTGTGGTCTTTTAAGGCCGTTTAACATCACGGACGTGTCATAGACATAGACAAAAGGTGCATTAAATATTTACAAGTGAACAAAAGAGTTATATTTGAATTAAAATACTTTTTTATACTTTTTACCATTTTCTTTAAAAGAAATTCAAGTAAGAATGTGCACTAAGTCTCATGTATCTCAAATTGAACACTTTGTGTCGCACGTTGTTTTTAAGTTGGAAAACATGTAGTATGCGAAAATTAAGTTACATTGTTTGTACTTGATTATTTTACTTTTCATGATTAATTAAATTGTTACATTGTTATTCATCACCCTCAATACAGTTTTTAATCATTTAGAATTACGTCCATTGCGTTTGTGTGTATCACACTGGTTCAAATGAGTAAAGTACTTCAAAATTTAATGGACGTGATTTGTACATGCATCTTATATCGAATTTCAAGGCGATATTGTGAAGATTTGGGTATAGTACCCCTAAGAGACAATGTTTATGTCTAGGTTATAATTCATGATCACACGACATGGTTGTGCAGTGGAATAAAGGCATTACGGTATAGTACCAATATTAAACAATTAACATATTGATATTTCCATTCTGATCAAGGAGTGACGGTTGTTATATATATATATATTGTTACACAAAGCAATTCCTCTTCACAGCGCGCGCAGATCATCCGGTGCTGACGTTGATAGGACCGAATCCAGCCCTCAAGTAATATTTAAGAACAAAAAGGATGTCGCACTCCAGTAATATTGCTATTTAGAGTTTTTTATTCTCCACTACCACCAACGCATTTCACCATACAGGCTTGTTCACCGTTGGTGGTAGTGGAGAATAAAAACCTCTAAATAGCAATTTTACTGGAGTGCGACCGTCTTTGTTCTTAAATATATATATATTCAGCATTCAGCAAATTTTTTTACCCTGCCAATACTGCTGTTGGAGTGTGACTACACGCAGATAGCGCTACTTACTTAAGTGGTGCTTCCAGGAATGAAATGTGACTTTAGCGGTGGGGTGCGAGTCCTGGGCCAAATCGTGAATTTTACCATCAAGATCCAGGTAGGCGGGAAAAAGAAGCAGGCACCGCCCACTGGGGCCAGTACTGACATTGAGTGACTGCTTCATGCGGGACTCGGAGTGCCGAGCCCACCGCAACTCCGCCCCTGCCTGTCAGCACGCCTCGACCAATCGTAATGAGGCATTCTGTATTTTAAAGTGGTAACTTTCAAGCATTCAGCAATGAGCGGCATTTGAAAAAGGCATTACGCCGAAACGCGTCATGCCGTACTGAATAAAGAGCGAATTTCCCAGTGGACTCCTGTGGGCTCCAATTTCTTTCTCAGTGGGAAGGAGTTATGGACAGTGATATTGGTGTGCGGCCACATGCACACGAGAGCCCCCACCCCCAAGCAGATCGGCGGTATCAGTGGCATCTTTGGATATCCAAAAACGTTTTGGGAAACGCCGAACCACCGCATTCAGCTAATTTTTTTACCCTGCCAATACTGTTGTTGGAGTGTGACTACACGCAGATAGCGCTACTTACTTAAGTGGTGCTTCCAGGAATGAAATGTGACTTTAGCGGTGGGGTGCGAGTCCTGGGCCAAATCGTGAATTTTACCATCAAGATCCAGGTAGGCGGGAAAAAGAAGCAGGCACCGCCCACTGGGGCCAGTACTGACATTGAGTGACTGCTTCATGCGGACTCGGAGTGCCGAGCCCACCGCAACTCCGCCCCTGCCTGTCAGCACGCCTCGACCAATCGTAATGAGGCATTCTGTATTTTAAAGTGGTAACTTTCAAGCATTCAGCAATGAGCGGCATTTGAAAAAGGCATTACGCCGAAACGCGTCATGCCGTACTGAATAAAGAGCGAATTTCCCAGTGGACTCCTGTGGGCTCAATTTCTTTCTCAGTGGGAAGGAGTGTGGACAGTGATATATATATATATATATATATATATATATATACATATACATATATATATATAGACTTAGGTACAGCCAACCTATATTTACCATATATATATATATATATATGAGACACGTACAGCCAACCTATATACTATACTTCCCTTGTCAACAATTTGGCCTGAATATTTTAGCCCCTGGATATTTTTTCCTCGATATTCTGGAGTTAAACTAGAACGGAAGCCGTATGCTGCTAAAAATATTGCACGAGGTGATGTACAAGCACATGTAAATATTATGTGGGCTGTAGCGCACAACCAGAAGATATTAATATGATACAGGGGAACTGAAAATGCCACGCAGATGTAAACATGAAATGTTTAAATGTGGCATATGACATTCGTGCATATATATTTGTTACTTAGTACATAGACAGCCCCATGAGTGACACACTGAAGCAAATATTAAAGGTTTGCAGGAGCCTAGGTATGAATATCACGGTAGGTATGGAAAATACTTTGCCAACATACAGTTTAACTGAGGTGTTCAATTCACAACTTTATTCGATCTTTTATAAGAAAACAGACCATAAAAGTACAAATTCATCCTAAAATTTCAACACTGATATGTAGCTATAAATACAAAAACTAAGAAAGAAGAGAGAAAAGACCGATATGACCAATTTACCTATTAGATAGTGAGCAAGTTAAAAACAAGTTAAAAACAAGTTAAAAACAATTAAATGAAAAATTCATATTGGTTATTGCAGCCTAAATATCATCCCGTTTCCTCTTTTTAAAACAAGCCCACAAGAATGAAGCTACGGAAAAACATACAAATAAATCCGGTAAGGATTTTAAAAAGTAAACTGCCACCCGACACTGCGTGAATCTATGGTACCTCAGAATTGGAAGGATAAATGTTTTCCTTTCTTCAGTATACTTCTTATAGAAAAGTATTAAATGGAGGTCTGACTGCGGTGAGTGGTTGTTACAAGGACAGGGTGACAGATCTGCCAATTTGTAACATTTTCTAGGATACCCTAGAAGTAATGGAATCATATTCAGACGAAAGCGGAGTAGAATAAATCTATGTTGTGCATTATTAATGCGAGAAAGATAGAAAAAGCCTTCCCCTGGTCTTGGTGGGACCAGGTCATAGGCAATGGTTGAGTTTTGGAAATGATTCATTGCCCGTTGTGCATAGTTTGCTCTCTGCATAAATAGTTCAGTTATCCTATTCTTTGTGACCTTCTTACAGGATTTGGGATCCTGAAATAATTCAGCCCAGCCCTAGATCATTCAGTTGGGCCTCAACATATTTTAACCATCCAATCCTCTTGTAGTGGTCCAGCTTACAGCAATCTTGATAATACTTTGGGTCAGGTCAACTGTGGTCCTCCGCCATATAGATATCCACAGTAAAATTGGTGCCAATCTAATACAGTCGGTCAGGTGAGGAAGCCCCAATTCAAGATGTAAAATATGATTTGGGGCAGATTGAGGTAAGGATACTCGGTTTTTGAAAAATCTATCTTCCGCTTGCTGGAGGGGCTTGGCGTCAACCATCCCCCAGACTCCTGCCCCATATATTGCCGCGGACTTAGTTTTAGCAGAATAGATGTTTTTAATTATTTCTGGGGGACTGCCTGCTAACTTTATTGCAAACCTTCTAATAGCTTGGAGACTCCTTTCCATACCCTGGGCCCTTCCCAATACCAATTTAGACCAGGAATAATCTTTGTCTAAAAGAACCCCAAGGTATGAAAAGTAGTCAACCACCTCAATTTTTTTTCCTGCCAACTGAAAATGTGGATGTTTCTCACCTCTAGCAGCTCCTACCACAATTATAAAGGATTTAGATTTATTTACTTTTAGGTCAAGGGAAGTCATAAAAGTGGAGTAAGCTGTAATTAGGGATTGTAAGGCTAGCCCTGATCTGGCCATTAATACTGCATCGTCAGCGTACGCCAAAAGTGGAAGGGGGGTATGATCAAATTTAGGCACGTGCAGAGGTGGAGCGGACAGGGCGGCCTCAACCCCGTTTGTATAGAGTGAAAAAAGAAACGGGGAGAGAACACACCCCTGTCTAACTCCCTTTTTGATTTTAAAAGGACGTGTGCACTCCCCCTTCCTGCCATACCGTACACAGGCAGTGGCATTGGTGTACAGCTGGCGGATAAAGCCAATTATCGGCGGATCAATGCCCATCCCCTCCAACATAGACCACAGCCTCTGATGAGAGACACAGTCAAAGGCTGCGGTCAAATCCATAAAGGCCATATAAAGCTTTCCATTTTTAGCCTTGGTTTATTTCTCTATGGATAAAGAGAGGTTTAGGCATTGATCCACCGTCCCCATTCCTCTTCTAAAGCCATATTGTGCTTTCATAAAGATACCATGGGTTTCAGCCCACTCCTCCAATCTAGCTAAAAGAACCCGTCCCATGAGTTTGGCTGTTGTGTCAAGGAGAGAAATAGGGCGATAATTACTTGGGGACCCCCTATCCCTTTTTTATAAATAGGCACAATTATGCTCTGACTCCAAGATGAAGGGGGCCCACTAACTGAATATTATTGAAAACATTTGTTAAAAGGGGGACCCACATGTCATAATTGTCCTGAAAAAGATCTATTGGAACGCCGTCCGGCCCTGGCGCCTTACCAGGGACACAGGCTTCCAACGCCTTTCTGACCTCACAGACAGAAAACCTTAACCCACCCTGAGATGTAGATTCTGAGCCAATTAGTGGAAGATTTGAGGAGGATATTAGACCAAAGACTTTCTCAAAGAAGTCCACCCATACCTCTTCATCTATATGTGTATCAAGCGATGAATCGGTGGGCTCTTTAAAGTGAGGGGCATTCACGATTTTTCAGAAATCCCTGCTATGTCCTGAAATAGCTGCTTTTTCCAGGTCTTCCCAGGCCTGCGTCCTGAGGTTCTTTTCTCTAACCCTCCTCGCTGTTTTATAGTCCTTACGTAAAGCCCGAATCTTGTTAGGGTCTCTAGGATATGTTTTTAATGCACTTACAAGGGCTTTCTTTGCTGAAGAACAGGCAGTATCAAACCATCCACAAATTGCAGTGGCATTTGATGACTTTGGATGAGTGAGTGCTGTTTTTATTTTTGCCAAAAGGGCACAGAACTGGGTAACAAGGAATAAAGGCGATGAATGCTCTCCCAGGCATAATATTATTTCTTCCTTGACCTGAGCTATAATATCAGGGACTAAGTTTAGCTTGTGGGCCTGTGACCATTTCAATTGATAGTCATTTCTCCTAGTCAGGTTCAGGTCCTCAACTGTCTGCTTGTGGTCTTTAGCCTTATGCAGGCTGCTAAGGTGGATAAATATAATGACATGATCGCTATGAGTCGAGAAGCGAGTGCCCTTATGGACCACTTTCCCATGTAAGTGTGCCGACACTAAAATAAAATCAATGGTAGACTCTTGGTTTCCCCTTCTAAAAGTACTCTCTTTCTCTCCCTCTTTCACTTCATTTATTATCCCCAAGTTCCATGTGTATAATGAGCTATTTAGGGTTTCACCGTACTCATTATGTACGAAATGTTGAAGGGGATTGTCATAAGGGTCACCCACTCCACAAACCCCAGTCCCGTTAAACTTGCAAAGATGAATATTAAAGTCCCCCACCCAAATAAGATTTATAGAGTCCCTGTTTCCAGCCTTATTGAGTTTCTCGATCTCATTCACTAAAACGTCTACCACAGCCTTCATGTTTCCCCCGAACTCATTATTATAATAATTAACCAGTGTCCACATTTCTTGCTTCCTGTGGGCTAGCTGAATAATCTGGAAAGTACTATTTATGGGGCCCACCTGACTAACTTCAGAAGGTATAGTGTTAGAAATTAGGGTTAGTAGGCCCCCTTTCGCCCTTCCGGAAGGTGATGGAGTTGCAGGACAAAAGAAAGTGCGGAACCCAGAGAAAAAGACTGGGTCTTTAGCCCAGGTCTCCTGGAAAAATACTATTTCCATAGATTGCCACTTATTTAGCCAATGGATATTTTCCATTTTAGAAGATATACCTGCCACATTCCATGATATCATATTGGGCCTAATTCTCTCTATGTCAGGCAAAGGAGGTTGAATACTCGACCCATTCTCCTGCGAGATCATGATAGGAGGTACTACTATAGGGGGGCTATTGGGAGATGTTATAGTGGCTGATGACTCTGGTAGGCTGAACTCTGTAGGGGCCACAATGGTTGCCTTCACTAATGGTAAAAGAACTGGAGGAGTTAGTCAGTCACACCCATCCAAATTCGAAAGGCTGTGAATCTGTTTTGCAGTCTAATCCCAAAAGGAGTATTAGGGCCCTCATTTCCTCTCAGGCCTGAAAAAACTGGAGTTTTGTTGACCCTATAAACACTTCCCAGTTGCACCCTGAACATTATAAAAGTGCTCCAATGGTAGGGGTGTAATCTGTGATTTCCTTTGAGAATATCTATAGAGGTTATTCAAAGGGAGAGACCCGTGTGGGCATTGTCAAAATTAATGACTACACAGTCACCAGGATAGGATTTTCTTGATTCACCCACCCACCCTACTCTCCTGGCCATAATAATTTCGTTGGCTAGTTGAACACTCCCAATTTCTGAAACCTTAACATTATTTAATAACCAATGGAGACTTTTATCCATTAACTGTCTCGTAGATTCACTCTGGTCAGCTCAGAGGGGGGGAACATTTGCCAAAACCAGTACCAGTGGGGCAGCGGCAGGTGGGAGATGGAGGGATTGATACAGTTCACTTTCAGATGCTCCCATGCGGGTTCCAATTGCCCCTGCTGAGAGATGAGCCCCCTTATTTCCTCTTGTAGTAATGGTGGCTGCCCCAGTGGGTCCCTTGTACCTCCTTGTACTCCTCTCTTGACGAATCCAGTCATTCCGTGGATTTGAATTAGATATAGCATTTGGGGGCTGTGTTGGAGCACTTGAAGAGGTATATGTTTGAGTCGTCATTGACATTGTCAATGTCAAAGGAACGGATGGCGCCCGTGGTTCCCTTGATTGCACAGTCACTCTAGTTGTAGGTGCTTCCAAAAGAAAATCATTTGGGGGGACCATTCATGCCAGTAATAGCTGGTTCTGTGTCTTTAAGTCCGTCAGGCGAGATTCGATTTGAGTTAGCTTGGCTAAGATAGGGGCCATTATGTTGTTTATCCTAACTGTCATTTCTGGCCAGATAGAGTCTTCTGGGGCCACTTGGGGCCACAAGATATTTGGAGACCCCGAGGGTGCTAATATTTCAGAATTCATTGGGAGCAGCCTTGTCTTTGGACCCTTAGGTTTAGGGTGGCGAGATGTCTTGGGATCTTTTGGTTTCAAGTTAATAGCGGCCCCTGCTCTGGTACGCTTAGCCGGTGGATTCGGCGAGGGGTCCTTTGGGAAAACATGCTAGGGGGAAAGATCTATCCCCCTTCTTAGAGGAGGCACAGTAGTTGTGTTAGAGGGTGAAAATCCAACTTGGCCATGCGCAGAATCAGATGAATTTAACGGTAGTAATTGCTGCTTATGAGGGGGGTTCCCTCTGGTCAGACCCGGTGGAGGAATATTAGGTTCCAGGGATAGTCGCCTTTCGGTCAGCTCTATCTCATGTGACAAAACACTAGCCGCTCTCAACAGAAATGAGTCCAGGGTAGCTACCGCCCCACCTGTGAACTGGTGGAGAGGTGTGGTGCAGCGGCCAGGGCAACTGACTTCAAAGCACAGGGCTCACGGTTCGATCCCCGGCTCCGGCGGCAGCTCAGCTCAGCACCATGTGACTCTGGGCAATAGCTCAGTTAATTTCCACGACGGCCCCCAGCGCCTTGAGACCCGTAATGGTGAGTAGTTCGCGCTTTACAAATACGGATATACCTCCGGTCTTTTCCATTAGACCCTTTCTTTTAGCCATAAGTATAACTAACAAGACAGCAGTACCTTACTTCCAGTTGCAGATGTAAGTGAGGGGGCCCAGCCCAGCCTCCTCCAGGCTCCGACGGGCGTGGACGGGCCCGCCCTTGGCCCGGGCCGACCTGAGCGCGTCCCGCCGTGGGCCGGCGTCTTCCTTTTAGCGCTCCCTCTGCGCTAGGGGCTCTGGGAAGTGTAGTCCCGCTGGTGCTTCCGGGTTCCAGTCCCGGCTCCTGGCGTTCTTCCAAACCCGAGGGAGGCGAGCAAAAGTGCGGAAGGGAGAAGCTCCACGCAGCTTCAGGCACAGTGACCCCACCAGTAGCAGTAGGTGAGTAATTGAGGTGTTAATAACACCAGGCTACTATAAATAGAACACTGGGTATCTATGACATAATGCTAATATGAATATTAAATAGGGTATACAAACTGCAATGCCTATAAATTAGAACACGGTATGTAGACAACGTACAGCTATAAATGCTACAACACCTATACAGACATAAATGTTAAATTAAATGCACAGAACGAAATGTCAATATTAATATGACACGGTGTGCATAAGACACCACACTCTTATAAACATTTAATGATGTGTGCGGAGCACCAGCAGATTTTAATATTTTATGGGGTGTTTGGTCATCACGTTGAAAGAAGCATTTCCTGGTATGCATATAATACCATGTCACCCACCAGGAAACATGGTGCACACATTTGCAGTGCGAACTCTGTGCATCGCAAAAGTGCTTGACACTTTATGTGCGAGCAGAACATAGATCACAGATGGGACATGCTTGTAAAAGGAGGGGCAAGTGGCAACGGAACTGCACTGTCTTGCAGACTGTTGCAGCCTCGCCCATGGATATTCCTGTACACCGATTTTTCGTGTACTTTGATAGACAAAGAAGGAAGAAGACATAGATTTCCTCTATCTGCTTTGTGTCTTCTCTTGGAAAAGACAGGCCTGAGGTCAGGAATGACGGAGAATTTGAAAACCTAGGGTGAGCGCAGAGTGTGCTACATGCCGTCCGTGAGAAGTGGGTCAGCCCCAGGGCCGGACTGGCCATTCCGGGCATCGGGCGTTTTTCCGGTGGGCTGGAGGCCAGGGGCTTGATTTTCACCTATCAGGGCCGATCTTGCTAAAGGCTTGGACGGGACACACTAATTCCAGCAGCGAAGTGGGATGAAAATACAAGCCTCAGCGCAGCTGAATGGAGCTGCCTGAGACTGACTGTGCAGTGAGGGGACTGGTCTGAAAAGGTTTGCCAGGGCTGCTTTTGGCTCTCAGTCTGGCCTTGGTCAGCCCTGTGCCTGCCACATCTCCTGCATCGCTCCCAGTGCAAACTCTGGTGTGAGAGGAAATACGTGGTCAAAACAGAGGTTGTGCACTCACAGCACATGCATCAGATTTAGCATGAGTTTGCAGATGAGCAGTGTGTAAATATGGCATGATTTGTGTGCACTGCCACCATAACTGGGCTATTGCAGTGGTTTTGTGGGGAAAGGTAACTCTAGTGGTTGGGTAATCTGAATCTACAAGGTTGCTGGGTCTGCTTTAGGCTTTTTGAGGACGGGGTATCACAGAAAAAGTCTTGAGCAAAAAAGGAGTGAATGATTTCCAGCCATTAGGGCAGGAGGGCGTCGATGTGCCCCTTAGCAAGAGGCAGTGATATAGGGTTTGCGTAGGGAGAGGGCTTGGCATTTGAGACGGTACCTTTAAGTAATTTTTGGTAATTGGATAGTAACAGGACCAGATGGCAGAGATAGATTTCGTGGAAAGAGAAACGTAATTAGGGTAAGAAATGTGTGCTGGATAGTCAATGTCCTGTCTGATCTTCAGAATTTTTTGTAAGAAAAGGTTGGCTAACTTATCACAATTTGGAACTATAAAAAGAGTAATTTTTGTCTTGTGATTGTTCCTGTGCAACTCTAAAATGTTCTTCTGTTCTTTTTATGATCGCTCTAACGTGTCTGAGGAAGGAAAATTTATTTTGTCTGGACTAGATGTTGGTGTGGGCTTTTGGCTCTTTTAGAGAAGTCAGCTTGGAGTGGACTAATGGTTCACTCCATCTTTTTTGATATGCATGTAGAGTCTTTTTCTGATTGTTGATCTCAGTATTTAATCATAGTTCAGTTTTTAGGGGATCAGAAGTTGTACTTAAATTATGCTGAACATCTCAACAATTTTATCACTGGAAAAGCAATTATGCAAAACATCTCAACAATGTTGTCACTGTAATGGTGTATTAGTGCAGAGGACGCAGGAAGTAGATCTGTGGTTATACTCACTGACTAAGTCATGGTCAATGTTTTCTAAGTCTCAAAGAGACGTTATCTCCTTACTTTGTGTGTGGGGCGGGGTGGGGGGGTCTAAGGCATTTAAAGAGTATCAAGAAGAGTGAGGGACTGATCTGACCATACATCAGGTTATTGGGTTATCATATATGTCAATGTTTTTTCCAAAAACAAGTGGTATAGGATTTCTATTCATGTTCATTGAGGGTTATTCTCAATTGAAGCAGACAGTGAATGTTGGAGCGGGGTATGCCCAGACGTGGGTCCCTTGCTCACTTTGCCACTGGATTCAAGATAGCCTGGCTGATGAGGGTTTTGAACCCGAAACCGGTCCCAGGATGCTTGTTTCCGGTCCAGGGAAGACATGGGGTGGTGGAGTGAGCTAAAGAATGATGATGGATTAAACCCAGATCAGTTGACTGGGGGTGAGTGTTTGATTTGCTCTAATGCTCCGTCCATCATCCCCTTTGGTATCGCTTTGTTCGCCCTAAGTTGGCGGGGTATGCCCAGACGTGGGTCCCTTGCTCACTTTGCCACTGGATTCAAGATAGCCTGGCTGATGAGGGTTTTGAACCCGAAACCGGTCCCAGGATGCTTGTTTCCGGTCCAGGGAAGACATGGCTTGGCAGTTCGGGCTGGACTGTTCCCATGAGGCACAGGGTCAGACTGATTTGCATATAGCCATGTCTGAACTGGGGTGGTGGAGTGAGCTAAAGAATGATGATGGATTAAACCCAGATCAGTTGACTGGGGGTGAGTGTTTGATTTGCTCTAATGCTCCGTCCATCATCCCCTTTGGTATCGCTTTGTTCGCCCTAAGTTGGCGGGGTATGCCCAGACGTGGGTCCCTTGCTCACTTTGCCACTGGATTCAAGATAGCCTGGCTGATGAGGGTTTTGAACCCGAAACCGGTCCCAGGATGCTTGTTTCCGGTCCAGGGAAGACATGGCTTGGCAGTTCGGGCTGGACTGTTCCCATGAGGCACAGGGTCAGACTGATTTGCATATAGCCATGTCTGAACTGGGGTGGTGGAGTGAGCTAAAGAATGATGATGGATTAAACCCAGATCAGTTGACTGGGGGTGAGTGTTTGATTTGCTCTAATGCTCCGTCCATCATCCCCTTTGGTATCGCTTTGTTCGCCCTAAGTTGGCGGGGTATGCCCAGACGTGGGTCCCTTGCTCACTTTGCCACTGGATTCAAGATAGCCTGGCTGATGAGGGTTTTGAACCCGAAACCGGTCCCAGGATGCTTGTTTCCGGTCCAGGGAAGACATGGCTTGGCAGTTCGGGCTGGACTGTTCCCATGAGGCACAGGGTCAGACTGATTTGCATATAGCCATGTCTGAACTGGGGTGGTGGAGTGAGCTAAAGAATGATGATGGATTAAACCCAGATCAGTTGACTGGGGGTGAGTGTTTGATTTGCTCTAATGCTCCGTCCATCATCCCCTTTGGTATCGCTTTGTTCGCCCTAAGTTGGCGGGGTATGCCCAGACGTTGGTCCCTTGCTCACTTTGCCACTGGATTCAAGATAGCCTGGCTGATGAGGGTTTGAACCCGAAACCGGTCCCAGGATGCTTGTTTCCGGTC
>CAWUFW010009701.1:600000-761656 GCA_963921515.1 Calotriton arnoldi | reverse complement strand
GCATCGCAACCCTGGTCTCACCGTGGCGACGTCCGACGCCGCCAACATCGAGCCGCTGCTTGCACCGTGACCTGTGGGCACCGCAGTTCGCATCGCATCGCTTCACTGGGCCAGCCGGACCAGACCGACACTGTCGCTGCAACTGGCTCAAGAGTCGAGACCGCACCGCATTTTGGGCACCGCTCGCACGTCTGCGACGCACCGCTCCGACTCGCACCGCTGTCCGACGCCAGCTCCCGCACTCCGGCTAGGTCGCCTGCATCGCAACCTGTCAGCACCGCATCGAGCATCGTCTCACCCTGCATCGCACGCCTTGGACTCACCGACTCCGTCTGCACGACGCTCATCGAGCCGCTGCCTGCACCGCATCGAGGGACACCACACCTTGCATCGCTTCGTCTTGCACCGCAACCGCGACGAACGCCGACCGGCTCGTACACTCCGTACCAGCCACAACGAGAAAAGGTACTGTGACCGAGTCTGTTCATGACTCTGCTGGCCCGTATCGACGCGGTCGGCTGGAACTGTTAGACTCTGTGGTTTTCAGCATCACGGTAGGCTCGGACGGAGCTACCGACTCGTACGAACTTTGCTTTTGTGCTATTCCTGCAAAGAAGAAGTTACCGTATCAAGCATTCATTCGTAAAGTATAGTATTGTGGATTTTTGTCGTAATTGGTCTTGTCTTGAGTATATAAAATATTGGTTATTTTTCTAAACTGGTGTGGTGTCCGTTTGTAGTGCTTACACTGTATTACTGTTGGTTATGTGCAAATGCTTTACACACTGCCTCTGAATTAAGCCTGACTGCTCGTGCCAAGCTACCACGAGGGTGAGCAGGGGTTACTTCACGAGTGTAACAACCCTTACCCTGACTAGGAAGAAGGGTCCCTACTTGGACAAAGGTGCAAGCCCTTGCCAACTAGAGATCCCATTTCTAACATAACAACCATGACCCCCACAGGTAGTGGCCCCACTTGCCACGGCAGGACAGACATGGACGTCTGTGACACACACACGCACAACATCAAAGTCCATGCACACACAACCTGGATGTGGAGACTGTCTCCCATTGTGCACATGAAATCAGAGACATTGTAAACACTACATGCACAAAGACTGTGGAGGACCATCACTATTGTGCCACTGGGACACCCTGGCTCAAACATACCGTCCCACATGGGACTCACGGGGTATGTGACATGACATACACATTCACCACCGTGAAATGTGACCATGGCACATGCACAGATCTGAACAGTTGCACATCACAGTGGTCATGTACACGTAACACCCAGGATCCTGTCCCCATGAACACGTGCACAGCCTGGGGGTGGCTGCCCACAGGTGACATCCACAGGACAACATGTACACCAACATACACACAATAGGAAATGCCGCCTTACATGCCTTATGATAAAGTTTGGACAGGCTGTCGTGATGTAGGTGTGCCCCTCACTCCCTGGGAGCTATCTGTGGCTGGCATATGTCCATCTGAGACAGGCATGCTGACATATGCCAGTCACATGTACAGTGATGCGTTGTACTGCAATGGACCGGTCGGTGCCCCCGGCCGGCCCATTTCATTCAATGTGTGCGGGTACGCGTTGTACCCCTGTACGCGTTGTACTGCAATGGACCGATCGGTGCCTCCGGCCGGCCCATTGCATTCAATGTGTGCGGGTACGCGTTGTACCCTGTACGCGTTGTACTGCAATGGACCGATCGGTGCCTCCGGCCGGCCCATTGCATTCAATGTGTGCGGGTACGCGTTGTACCCCTGTACGCGTTGTACCGCAATGGACCGATCGGTGCCTCCGGCCGGCCCATTGCATTCAATGTGTGCGGTTACGCATTGTACCCCTGTACGGGTTGTACTGCAATGGACCGATCGGTGCCTCCGGCTGGCCCATTGCATTCAATGTGTGCGGGTACGCGTTGTACCCCTGTACGCGTTGTACCGCAATGGACCGATCGGTGCCTCCGGCCGGCCCATTGCATTCAATGTGTGCGGGTACGCGTTGTACCCCTGTACGCGTTGTACTGCAATGGACCGATCGGTGCCTCCGGCCGGCCCATTGCATTCAATGTGTGCGGGTACGCGTTGTACCCCTGTACGCGTTGTACCGCAATGGACCGATCGGTGCGCACCCATTGACAATGGGCTTGCCTGGCAACTGCCTGTGTACATCATGTGCCCCTGTGATTGAGACATGTATATACAACTGTGTCATGCACGGATATGTTGCATGTGTAGTAATGGCCTTTTCACTTTGTCATCCTGACAGGTTAATGCCCATCGGAAGCAGGAGATCTGGAAGGACATCGTCCGGGCCGTCCGGTCCGTGGGGGTCGACAAGCGCCGGATCCGCAACTGCCAGAAGAGGTGGCAGGACCTTCGGGGCTGGACCCGGAGGATTGCACGGGTCCAGCTGAAGCTGTCGCCTCCTCGGAGGAGGGGCGGAACACGGACCCTGACCCCCACATGCTCCAGATCCTGGCGGTGGTGTTTCCAGACCTGGATGGGCAGCTGAAGGCCAGACAGCAGCAAGGAGGGGGTGAGTCAAAGACTGCACTGTGAACTCTGTATTACATGCTTTGTGCCCTCCTCTGGCCTGGTTCAACTGCCACAGTGCAGCAGTCATGTTGTCCAGGAGCCATGTCCCTCTATTGTGCACTGCCCACTGCTCATCTGATACCCAGGTGTGGCCCTTACATTCAGGGAATTGTGTCACTTGGGACTGTGTCCTTGCAGTTTGCTTCACTAAAGGTGGGGGACAGCATCTGTTTCCCTAACTCTGTTGTGGGCATCATGGGTGGGTCCATTGTTCACACAACGCCTGTGTTTGGACATGTGATCTGCGTGTTGCTTTGATATGCGGTCCACTTGCTGAGCTGAGCCACCACATGTGCCTGGGGTATGTGGCACACGCCCATGCAGCGGGTGGGAACAATGTTTGGGCCCCAGGAGTGTGCAGATTACGTGTGTCACACATACATAGCCAGCTATCCACTGTCCAGGGCACATCCCTCATTCATGTGGAGCAGGACAGTCATGCCTACTCCAGGCCATGCAATGCACTCTGTACTCCCACTCCCGTGTATCAGCTGACACATTGTGCACAGTGATTTGACCCCTCAGGTGTCTGCCTCTGTGTCAGTGTGCTGTGGATTAGTTGCCAGGACTGCTGGGGTGTTTCTTGGTAGGGGCTCAGCATGCCCCTGGAGATGTGACCATAGGAGACGATACTTGTGTGTCACATAGGTGTTTGATCAGCTGCCCGTGCAGACTGGGGTATGCGAATGTGAAGTTCAGGCAGCTGTTCCCCATTCACAGCAAATTGTGAGGGGCTCAGGTTCAGAGGGTAGTGTCACAGGTCTCCCATATGTCCAATAGGTATGACCTGGACAGATGAGGGTTAAGATGATGTGTTGTGTGGGGGATGTACATGTGCACTTGTGCAGCTCCAGGACTTGCATTCCCCATGACCTACTATTGTGACACAGTGCATAGTGTTGTTGTCTGGCTGCCAAGTCATACATCACTGAGACAGTGATGTATGACTTAGCAGTCATGCCTCTGCCATGGCATGTGTCAACTTATTGGTGGTCCTGCAGGGGAGTGACATGTGCTACATGCACACCATTGTGGCGATGGCTATCAGGACATGGGTGCATCATGGTGTCTGTCGCTGGTATGCATCACATGCATTTCCTATTTGACTCTGGGCATCCCTTTCATCCGGAAACCTGGACTGACTCAGTGGCAAGAGCTGTGATGTGTGCATGTCCACATGCCACACCGTGTCCTCTGCACTGTCCAACTACTGTGTACTTGGTGCATGTGTCCACACTGGGGTGTTGCAATCCAACAGACACCAGACAGATGGGTGCAAGGCCATGTGGGATGTGAGTGCCATGCTTGGCATCAGACTGACAATTGGCTTCTCCTGTTCAGTTAGGGCACTTTTAGCAATGTACAACTAATGATGCCAGGGCTTGCTCTGTAATGTGCTGTGCTCACAGTGGTGTGTGCGTTTGGTGCAGGTGACTGATGTCTGTCTGTTTCCCCATTGTTTGCAGATACATCCACGGCCACGGAAGGGGACAGCTCCACGGACCAGGAGGAGCCAGAGAGCCAGACTGGGTCAGCAGCCGAGGAGTGGTCGGAGGGACCCAGTGGCACGGAGGGCAAGGGGAGCCACACCGAGGAGTCCTCAGCACCATCCACCTCAGCTGAGGACCAGAGCAACTCGGAGGATGACTCCCTTGTGGAGGCGGGTGTCAGCAGCCACCACACCCCAGCTAGTGTTGCTGTCCCCGCCACCACCAGCACCACCACCGCCCTCCCATCGGCTCCCATTCCCCAGGTCCGTGGAGGCTCCCATGTTCGGGAGCGTGTCTCCTTTGGGCCAGGCACCGCACCCCTGCCCCTGTGTCCCCTGCTGCCCTGAGTGAGGAGTCTGTGTACCTCCTTCGCCAGCTCCATGTAGGGCAGACAGCCATGCTGAGTGTCCTCCATGCGCACACCGCACTGTTGACTCAGCTGGTGTCGTTCATGGAGGACATCTCATCGGGCATGTCTGACCTACAGAGGGGCAATAGGTCCATGGACTCCTCCCTGACGGCAGCAGTGTCCCTCCTCAGACAGTCCCTCACCCCTCCTGCCTCTGCTCCATCCACACTCCCCAGCACCTTACCCGCCCCAAGCACACACACACCGGCACAGGCACACACCAGCACACACACGTCCAGCAAACAGACACACACGCCACAAACAAAACGCACACGCACGCACAGTCAGGGGACTGAAACCAGACTCACAGGGGATGGGGCCCTGGTACACACACACACGCATCCATGGGCACTGCGCAGTCCTCAGTTGCCTCTCCCTCCAAAGCACCCTCCTTGCCTCACCTGCAACCCCAAAGACCCAGCGCCTCTTCCTCAGTGACCTCGGCCTCTTCCCCTCCGATCCAGCTGCTCCAGCATCCAGGGTGAAGAGGAAGCCCCCCACACGGAGCAGAGTGCCCTCGCCCCCGGACACCCTCCCCCAGGCGCAGACAGACTGAGGCCCCCACCCGCAAGTCCCCCGGGAGTGGTAAGAGCAAGACCCCGCCGCCGCCCTGCAGCTCAAGCACCAGGTCTCCTTCCTCCATCCCTCAGGCCCCCACTCCACAGGTGCCCCCACCACACCCTGCCCCAGGTTCCCCCACCCACAGATATACCATCCCCAAGAGGCTCCGGCCTTCTCCCCCTGCCACTTGCTCTCCCGGCACCACACCCCCTCTGCGCTTGTCTGTGCCACTGATGTGGTGAGGGTGTCCTCCCCCTCTGTCCAGCCCACCTTGCCTGTTCCCCATTCTCCTCCCCTGGTGGTAGGCACTGCAGTGGAGTCCACTACCACCCTGTCTGACTTGGGCACTGCAGTGGCGGACCTGTCCACTCCATCTGCAGGGTCCACTGCAGTCGTGCCGGCACCCACAACATCTGAGCCATGCCCCCAGTTGTGCCGGCACAGACCATGTCAGACACCTCCACTGCAGTTGTCAGTGGCTCTCCAGCACCCACCACCCCTTCCCTGTTTCCTCCTGGTGAGCCCTGATCCTGTCCCTGCGGTGCCTGGCCTACCCCCCGGTTGCCCCTCCTAGTGGATTGTGCCTGGTTTTGTGCAGGCATGTGTAGGGTGGCATCTGCCACTGTCACCCACTTGTGACTTTGTTGATGGACTGGCCATTGGCCTTTGTTTATGTTCTACCGGACTTCTACTTTTAATGCCACATATGCTGAATAAAGCAACTTTCTGTTCTCTAGTGCTTTTGCTTCTGATGTACATGATGTTGATGATGCTAACCATGCCCTTGCTGCAGTGGTGGTGATATTTGGTCTCATGATAATGAAGTGTTACTGTGCAGGAACCCATGTGGTCCAGGGGGAATGTGTCCTATCCTGTGGTGTATCCATGTCATCCATAGCAGCATCTGAGGGTGTCATGTGTTCAGTATTTGGCAATGGGATTTCCTACTTAGATTGGCTATTTCACATCTGTGGCTTCCACCCCTGCACATCTGTTGTGCCTGCCATTGTTCAATTCGTCTACTTCCCTGACCGTGTGGCCATCTCCAGTGGACATGCAGGTTTGGGCATCAATGGGGAAGGACTCATCTGTGTTGTCAGTGCAACATTGCTATACAAGTGTGTTGGATCTGTGCTGATGATTCCGTTGGCACTTCCATGACCAGGCTGATGTGACGGGAGCCCTCATTTGGTGCTAATTGTTGATTGTGTGACCAAGTGCTCAGCTGACATGATGGGGCCCTACTGAGGCAACATATGGCACAGCTTTCCTCACACAGGAGTGGAGTCCCCTCATGGCAGTGTGTACTCCTGTGACATTGCCTGCGCCCAAGGTGTGTGTTGTATGTGCATGTCTGTGTGTTCACTTCCGTTTAGCTGTGCATGCTGTGATCCCTAGTGTTGTATCTGTTTGTGATGCTAGCTGAGTTGAGCTATGTTCCCCCAAAGTCTTCTCCCTGGGTTCTCTGTGATGTGGGTGCATGGCACATTACTGGTCATCAGGGTGTCACCCATAGGTGTGTTTGCTGTCAGGGCTGAGTTTGTGTGCAGACGCAGATGGGTCACAGTCAGGTTTCCCCTTGGCACTTGTTGTTTGCCCCTGTCATGTGATTTCCAGTTTGTGTTATCTTTCAGTGATTGTGACACGTTGTGTGTGTGACTGCTGGCACTCCTCAGGGTCCGGGCTGCAATGTTGGTTGTTGTCTATGTGTGTTCTTTGTGGGTGACCTTGGCTTCTTCATTGGTGTGTGACTGTGGCTGGGATCCCATTGGTTGGTGTGGTATTGCCGTCATGTCCATGTACAGCGTAGTGTGCAGTGTGTCAGACATTCAGGAGTCTTGTTGAGTGTCCATGTGTGATGTGTTTCTGCACCTTGGTTCCCACCCACCACCCTGGAATAGTCATGGGTGCATGTGCAATGTCACCAGTGCATGTGTGCTTCACTGCTGCACATTGTTGGAGGTCGAGGGGTGTGGTGTTGAGTGTGTGCAGATGAGAGTTGTTGCCCGGCTAGGCCCCTGCCTCCATGTTGGCCTTGGCTTACTGGCCATGCTGTTTGATTTGTGCTTGTGTAGGTGTGATGGTAGTTAGTTGCTCAGTACACATGACTGTGGTTCACAGTGTGAACCACATTTAGCTTTGTCATCACAGTGGGATTGTAATGCAGCCCAGGGTCACCACATTGTGGGGGCCCTGGGGGTGGTGCTGTGGTGTGTCTGTGTCTTGCTGTGTCAGTTGCTGTCCCTACGTGCCTGTGTGACATGTGTGATTTGTGCTCCCTCTCATCTGACAATGCCTGCTTGCCCACATAGGGGTTTGGATCCATGAGTTACCTTTGTGTGGCACTGTATGCACATCTGTATGATTGGTATTCAGGTCTCCTCATGTGTTGTGTGGTTGCCTGGGGACACTGGCACCCCCTCACCTGTTGTGTATGATGTGCAGTGTGGGTCTGCCTGTTTGTGTTTGTGCATCTGCACCACTGCATTGGCATATCTTGGGTGTGCCATTGGCTGTATGTAGTTTGGTGGGTTTCCCTGCTGTCCCTGGGACTCCTAGGTCATCGGTCAGCACAATGATCATGGTTTGTGTGTCCCATTGCTGCCATGGTATGGTATCTGTTCACCTCACATCTGCAGTCTCCACAGGGTATCTGCATGTGTGTGCCCATTGGTGCAAATATGTGGGTCTGCATTCTGATGGTCACTTCTGTCATTGTGTCATTGATGATTGTTGACGGTGTCAGCCCCCATGGGTGTTGTTTGTCTGCACATGGCCAAAGGTATGTCTTATTTGCACTGCAGGATTTGGCTCCCCCAATTTATGTTGCAATGGGACACATACACTACTTTGCCACTGATGTGTTTGTTGTTCTGTGACCAGGAATCATCCATGCAGTTTGGCAGTTGCACCTCTTTCTTTGTCAACACTTACCTTTTGGTCACTGTGATGATGGGGGTTTGGACCCCATTGCCACAATGTTCGAAATGTGCTTCAGCTATGGACCCCACACTTACATTTTGGTCACTGTGATGATGGGGGTTTGGACCCCATTGCCACAATGTTCAAAATGTGCTTCAGCTATGGACCCCACACTTACATTTTGGTCACTGTGATGATGGGGGTTTGGACCCCATTGCCACATTGTTCAAAGTGTGCTTCAGCTATGGAACCCACACTTACATTTTGGTCACTGTGATGATGGGGGTTTGGACCCCATTGCCACAATGTTCGAAATGTGCTTCAGCTATGGACCCCACACTTACATTTTGGTCACTGTGATGATGGGGGTTTGGACCCCATTGCCACAATGTTCAAAATGTGCTTCAGCTATGGACCCCACACTTACATTTTGGTCACTGTGATGATGGGGGTTTGGACCCCATTGCCACATTGTTCAAAGTGTGCTTCAGCTATGGACCCCGCACTTACATTTTGGTCACTGTGATGATGGGGGTTTGGACCCCATTGCCACAATGGTCATGGCCTGCTTGCATTGTGGGTGCCACACACATATGTGTGGCACATGTGCTAGGGGGTCACATTGTATGTTCAAAGTCATGTTCGGTGTTGTAGGCATTTGACACAGTCTACACACGCTTGTCATGGTGTTGGGGGGATGTCTTCTTCTTGCATTCCCTAGGTTGTGGTGTGCTGGTTGTGTCATGCATTGTCCATCCTATGAGTGGGGGTGGTGGTAGTAGTGGTAGGCATCCAGCCCCCCCTGGCTAAGGGTGGTAGTAGTGGTAGGCATCCAGCCCCCCTGGGTGAGGGTGGTAGTAGTGGTAGGCATCCAGCCCCCCCTGGGTAAGGGTGGTAGTAGTGGTAGGCATCCAGCCCCCCTGGGTGAGGGTGGTAGTAGTGGTAGGCATCCTGCCCCCCTGGGTGAGGGTGGTAGTGGTGGTAGGCATCCAGCCCCCTGGCTAAGGGTGGTGGTAGGCATCCTGCCCCCCTGGCTAAGGGTGGTAGTAGTGGTAGGCATCCTGCCCCCTGGTTAAGGGTGGTAGTAGTGGTAGGCATCCTGCCCCCCTGGGTAAGGGTGGTAGTAGTGGTAGGCATCCTGCCCCCCTGGGTGAGGGTGGTAGTGGTGGTAGGCATCCAGCCCCCTGGCTAAGGGTGGTAGTAGTGGTAGGCATCCAGCCCCCCTGGGTGAGGGTGGTAGTAGTGGTAGGCATCCTGCCCCCCTGGGTAAGGGTGGTAGTAGTGGTAGGCATCCAGCCCCCCTGGGTGAGGGTGGTAGTAGTGGTAGGCATCCTGCCCCCTGGGTAAGGGTGGTAGTAGTGGTAGGCATCCTGCCCCCCTGGCTAAGGGTGGTAGTAGTGGTAGGCATCCAGCCCCCCTGGGTGAGGGTGGTAGTAGTGGTAGGCATCCAGCCCCCTGGGTGAGGGTGGTAGTAGTGGTAGGCATCCAGCCCCCCTGGGTGAGGGTGGTAGTAGTGGTAGGCATCCTGCCCCCCTGGGTAAGGGTGGTAGTAGTGGTAGGCATCCTGCCCCCCTGGGTAAGGGTGGTAGTAGTGGTAGGCATCCAGCCCCCTGGCTAAGGGTGGTGGTAGGCATCCAGCCCCCCTGGGTGAGGGTGGTAGTAGTGGTAGGCATCCAGCCCCCCTGGGTAAGGGTGGTAGTGGTGGTAGGCATCCAGCCCCCCTGGGTGAGGGTGGTAGTAGTGGTAGGCATCCAGCCCCCTGGCTAAGGGTGGTAGTAGTGGTAGGCATCCAGCCCCCCTGGGTGAGGGTGGTAGTAGTGGTAGGCATCCTGCCCCCCTGGGTAAGGGTGGTAGTAGTGGTAGGCATCCAGCCCCCTGGGTGAGGGTGGTAGTAGTGGTAGGCATCCTGCCCCCCTGGGTAAGGGTGGTGGTAGGCATCCAGCCCCCCCCTGGGTGAGGGTGGTAGTAGTGGTAGGCATCCAGCCCCCCCTGGGTAAGGGTGGTAGTGGTGGTAGGCATCCAGCCCCCCTGGGTGAGGGTGGTAGTAGTGGTAGGCATCCAGCCCCCTGGCTAAGGGTGGTAGTAGTGGTAGGCATCCAGCCCCCCTGGGTGAGGGTGGTAGTAGTGGTAGGCATCCTGCCCCCCTGGGTAAGGGTGGTAGTAGTGGTAGGCATCCAGCCCCCCTGGGTGAGGGTGGTAGTAGTGGTAGGCATCCTGCCCCCTGGGTAAGGGTGGTAGTAGTGGTAGGCATCCTGCCCCCTGGCTAAGGGTGGTAGTAGTGGTAGGCATCCAGCCCCCTGGGTGAGGGTGGTAGTAGTGGTAGGCATCCAGCCCCCCTGGCTAAGGGTGGTGGTAGGCATCCAGCCCCCTGGGTGAGGGTGGTAGTAGTGGTAGGCATCCTGCCCCCCTGGGTAAGGGTGGTAGTAGTGGTAGGCATCCTGCCCCCCTGGGTAAAGGTGGTAGTAGTGGTAGGCATCCAGCCCCCCTTGGCTAAGGTTGGTGGTAGGCATCCTGCCCCCCCTGGGTAAGGGTGGTAGTAGTGGTAGGCATCCTGCCCCCCCTGGGTGAGGGTGGTAGTGGTGGTAGGCATCCAGCCCCCCCTGGATAGGGGTGGTGGTGCGCATTCAGGCCCCTGTGTGCATATGTGGCATTGGTGATGGGCATCCCGCCCCTATGGTGCTGCTGTTGCTGGTGTAAGTATATTCTGCATCCCTCTGTGTGTGTGTGATGTGTCGTGTACGTGTTGTATGTGTTTTGTGGTTGGTGTCTGGCTTACCTTCTGCGCCGTACGCGTCCGTGCCTGTTCCGGTAGTAAATGTAGAATATTGGTATGATCGGGACGAAGGGATTCATGGTTGGTTCGTGTCGTTCGTCCTTCTCGTTGCTTCACGTCGTCCTCGTCGCTTCGCCTCGTCCTCGCCGCCTCGCGTCGTCCTCGTCGCTGCCGTGTTCGTCTCGGAGCCGTGGATCGTGTTGTGGCGCGAATCGGAGCTTATGTGCGCCTCTCCCGGATGCTTTGACGTGCCGTGCGTAGCGACGGGTTCGGCGCGTACGGAAAGCGCATCGTACTCGTTCGGCCGGACGGAGCTGCATTTTCCCTTCTGTGCAACTCGATTCAGCGTTTCTGGATTCGCCTCGGTCGGGGAACAGGACCTGGTTTGGGTGAGTACGGCTCGGCCGGATTCTTTGCTGTTGTGCGCATCGTACTTACTCGTTCGGTGTGCTGTACGGATCGGTCGGGAAACAGGCTTTCGCATGGCTTTTTTCCCGACCGAATGGTGTTGGGTGCGCTTCCGACCAAGATCGGAATCGGCCCCAAAGTATTGGATCGTTGGGAGGGGAGACCAAATTTTTTGATGAAGGACACTCGGCAAGATAAATCTGAAGACTGCTGCTTTTTGTTAATGATCACTTCCGGTCTGGACAAACAAGAGCCGCAAAGGTGGCAAGCTGCTTTGGCTCAGACGGTGCAGAGGGTGGGAGTCGGGTGTGCTTGTGGGGCGGGTGCTGGCATGGTTACCAGACCACACCTCAGAGCCCCAACTTTATACAATATACCTTCGATTGACACAATCTTCTGCACCAAAAAAGCACAATAATCAAATAAAGATAATGAAGTGCAACATAGCATGTGAAGCTCAGCAGAAGAAGGTTCAGAGCAGGGTAAGGATTGCCAGACACCTTGTGGAGCGTGGAATAGATTTGGCGCCTCTATTCCTGGCCCCCTGCCAAGGGCAGAAAGTGTGTATCCAAGCAGGAGCCAGGGCGGTTGTTTAGGCTTCGGAGGGTGGCATCGGAGTTCTTCCTTCTGGGTGAAGTGTATTTAGATAAAAGCTCACCTCGGATGCCTCGTCCTCTTTTTCATTTACCTTATATGCACACACTTGCACACCCTCCTTGATTTTGTATTGCGTTATTACTGTAATCTATTTTATATTCAGTATATACATAGGGAGCATCATGAAATAAGTTGTCTTGTGACATTTGAATTACGTGGTAATTGTACTGAAGGGAATGATGCTTGGTCGACCTGAGAATGATTAAAGCCTGAGATGTGGGTGGTCCGGCCCTGTCATCAGCAGGGTACTGTAGATCTTCAGTGGGAGCTCACCTGATGAACTTTTTTTAATGGACTGTGGTGTTCTCTTTCTTTCCTCAAGTGATGCCTACACAAACAATGATCTTCTCCGCTCCTTCGGCCCACCCAACCTCGGGTCTTCCATCCCCACCTCCCGCTCTCTGCCTTTCTTTGCTCCCTTTCTTTGATCTCTTTCTTTCAGTTTGCTGCTGTATGCTCGTTTGTCCACTTCCTCACATCTGCCTCTCTCTTTTCTTTGCATTCACTCTTTTCTATCTCTTTATCTCACCCTCTCACCCTCTCTCCTATACTCGCATTCCTATGCTGTTTTTTCACTTTCCCTAACTTTTTCTCCCTGTTTTGTTTTCCGGTTTTCCATTCTCTCTCCTCTCTTTTTCTTACTTTTTACTTTCTCTATCTTTTCCTCCCTGTTTTATTTTCCGGTTTTCCATTCTCTCTCCTGTCTTTTTCTCGTTTTCTTACTTCTTCCCCACCTTTCTTGGAGTCTTGTGAAGGCTCAAGTGATACCTACTCAAAACCTGATCCTCTCCCCTTCTTCATCCCACCCAACCTCGGGTGTTGCATCCCCAAGTCCAGTGGGTGCTCCCAAAGGCCCAATTAAAAAAAAAAAATCTGAACAATAACACAGTTAAATGTTGATTAAGATTCATGAGCCTTTCAAAGGTCCTCTGATGAGCCATAACCATCCAGTCAAAGACAAGATGAGTTGTCTGAGTGAAGGGAAAAAGGGTAATATTTCTATATTGGCTTCTAATTTCGGTACAACCTGTTAAGCTGAATGATGTGGGCCCTGTGCTGCCATCGACCCGCCCGCCTGCCCCGTGGCGATGGCAGAAGGTGGACTGACTTCTATGGTCTTGGATAGCATGACCTCTATAGGAATCCGTTCCAAGACGCGAGATGTACATTGAGTCCAGGACCAAGGACCATATGCCCTTTTTGGTAAAAGGAAAAATCCTGTGAAGTCAGTTGTACGTCAGAATATTGTTAATTAAGATAACATCTGCCATAGATATTGTGCCCTAAATATTGCTTACAAAAACATCATCCTATTTGGTGCTGATTTTGTTTTATTACCTCGAACGGCACTATTATTTTGCAAATAAAATTTAGAACAAGATAATTTTGTCAGCCGATATTTAATAAACAGTATTCTGGTCCCATATCTTTGAGTCACAGGGACAGCTTTGCTTCTATTGGTCGGTTTGTTGGAGAAGAGGACCAGTGCACATGGGGAGGACAGGTTCACCAAAGTTAGAATCACCTCACTTCACTAACACGTGAAAAAATCCCTGCATAGTGGGAGCTCCACAGCTTCATCTGTGCTGCTGTTTGGTGGAAAGGGCGCGCTCAGCCCTCTGGTATCCGTCACTGTGGGTGGCTCTCTTGAATGTAAGGTGGCAGTGCAAAGAGAGATGCTGATGGATGTAATGATGAGAAGGACCAAATTGTTCTGGTGTTCCTTCATTGCACGCATAGCCAAGCATGATTTACGCATGCCTGGGCGTTAGCCCTACAGAGGTGAGGATGTAGAGGAGTACATAGGCATGAGAAGCAGTGGTCTGTCAGAGGAAGGGTTTAGACGAGGACCCCTGTGAGAAAGTGATGTCCCACCTGTGAAAAAAGATAACGCTGTTGAGTGAAGTATACTATAGAAAGGGGGATTAACTGCATCCCTCAAACTGTTGTTCAAGGCAGTGATCTTGAACATATATCAAATGGAATGTAGATGGAGCCCATTATCATATATGTCTTACTCCATATTCATACAGTAAACACTAAAGAGTTGGGTGGCTATGCTTGCATGGCAGTAAACAGGGAATTGTTGATAGCCAAACTGGGCAGGTAATTTCTGTGAGGCAAATGTGCATGAGTGCGGACTGTGTCTTGTTGAAGGATATTACGTTTTGGGCTACTCTTGAGCCTGGGAATCAGATGGGTTGGTGAAAATCCAACCAAGGACATATTCGGATTTATATTACCTTTTTGGGGGTATTGAGTACAGACTTATTGAGCTGCATTGGTAGAGCTGTGTGTTGTGCTTTGTTCTTTCACTCCATTGGTGACTTCCTGCTACAATAGTTAGATGTGCTGGTACCAAGATGGCAGCCCATTGGCAGAGCAGTGTGCAGAGAGATCTTTGAAAGGGTGCCATTAATCAGGCTTGAGGTTGATTGTCAAGACAAAACCATGACCTGCAGGAGGTTTGCCGTGGGTCAGAAATGTGCAAAGAGGGATTGCAATTGTGTGCTGTATTGATTTACAGCCCACTGGTCTAATAACTTGAACTGTAATAATATTAAAAAAGAATTGTTTGCAGAACCGTGCATTTTGAATCCCTTTGGGCAGGATCATTTGTAAAACATGGCTCCCCCTTCACTATTTCTGTTTCATTGGTTCCCAAAATTTCTCTTTCTCCTTCTTCACTCCTTTTCCAACTTTCTATCTCTCGTGCTCTAGGTCAAAGCCCGATGTTGAAAAATAAGTACTAGTCCGCAAGAACGAGTGCACTTATAATTGGGGCAGATCACTAAGAATAAAGCACTTAAAACAAGCATTTGCAATACAATAGGTCTCGCATTTCAGTTTGTGCTATTGGCATTGTAAATGACAATGCCTTTTATTCATTTGTTTTGAAAACCTAAAAGCGGTGCATAAACACGCACTTTGTACATATAGTCCTTGCTTACTAGAAGCAAGGCTGGCAGTAAAAGAGACTGCCAGCCTTGCTTCTCATAAGCAAGGACTATAAGTACAAAGTGCTTGTTTACGCACAGCTTGCAGGTTTTCAAAACAAATGAATAAAAGGCATTGTCATTTACAATGCCAATAGCTCAAACTCTCGCAAATGTGAGACCTATTGCATTGCAAATGCTTGTTTTGGACACGAAGGGATTAGCCTGCACTTAACATGGCTGAGTCAGTACTTGAAAACGAAAGCACGGTCCAGCCTTTCAGAGAAGACTCGGTTAAAAAAACAAAAACGATGCAGCAACGTAACAGAGTATGATTAAAAGGTAAACTCCACAGAAGAGCAATAAATACACGAGCGACAGAAGCATCGAATTTGGGCTGTGATATGATGAGACTGCTTGCTCCACTCTGGAACAAAGGGATAGATGAGGGGAAGGAAGGACTAACTGATTGTGTTTGGATACATAAACACTGCCTTATCCGAACCCTGCTAGTTGTGCTCGTCGCGGAAGAGCAGAACCACGCTTTCTCAACATAGGGAGGAGGAGGAGGAAGCAGCTGCAGCCCATTAGAGGGAGCGAAGAGCAGCTGTTCTGGGAGGCACAGGAGATTGAGGGGCATATTCACAAGGAGCTATTGCCGAATTAACGGCACTTTATCGCAGCCAAAGTCGTGATAAATTTACCTCCCCATTCACAAGTTGGTGTTAACAGCCCACAGCACCAGTTTACCCGCGATAGCAGCCGCAAAAAACATCACCACAGAGGACCCCCGCAAATATCGCTAATGAGATGCAGAGTAGGCGTTCCCGTGACAAAAGCCGAGACAACAGCACACCTCAACATTCACAACGACTAGCCACATCCGCGATAAAAACACAAAACAGGCGATAAGGCGCGATAGCACCAGGAAATCTACACCTGCTCTGACCTGGTGTAAAGTCGGACGGCAGCCAGCACCACAAAAGGGAGCACAGTCCAGGGCCACATCCGAAGGGCAACAGATGCCATGGAGCCACTCATCATGCAGCCCGGACACCCAAGAGGGCCACAACACCCACCTCCACCACCCCAGGACCCCAACCCACACCCGGAACACCCCCCCTCCCCGGACCACCCCAGACGCAGCACAGACAAAGACAGCGGAACCCCAGGAAACGTACCAGCCACACAGACCCAACATCTGACAATGTCACCGTCCACTACAGGCTGAAAGGGACAACCAACCTACACATCCTGACCATCATCGCCCAACAGGCCTACGGCAACAACACAGCGGACAACCAACATCCCACCCCACACAAAGCTGATGGCGTGGCTGCACCTGTTGGCCCCTGGGACCCCCATCCAACACCCGCCAGAGTCGGAGGAGTCTCACAGCCAGCCACATCCAAGTCCCCCACACCGGTCCTGGACATCACCATCACCCTGGTACCCCAGTCACCATACGTACAACACAATGCGCAGGATCCGCTGGAGACCAAGCAAGGACCATACGCCCAAGCAGGATGTACGCACGTGTTGGGGGCAATACACAGCACACATGTACCACCTGTGCCCCCTGGCACAGGTGGTACAATCACCGCAACAGGAAGCACACGTCTCGCATCAATGTGCAGGCAACAACAGAACACCGTGGAACTCCCAACAATGTCGCCTTCAAATACACAGCCAGTGTGCATGTTACCTTCATCCTCCGACAGTCCATCATCACCCAGCGTTCCCCGGATGGCAACAAGGGAATAGCACAGCCCCTTGGCAACATACAAATGAACACCCCACACACCTCAACTCCACAACCATGCAAATCACAACTCTGGCAATGCACACGTCACAGAATCACATACAACAGGCACAACAACATGCCCACCCACCAGACACGACAGAACAACTTACAATGTACACATGGGCAAGCCCTGAACATGAGCCAGCAATGGCATGGCACCTCAGCCACATAATAGCCGAATGTGGGGAGAGGTGGCAACCAGGCATGTGTGAAGGATGCAGTAGAACCATGATTGGGAAAGTACACAATGCCAAGAGTGCCGGAGATATGCTGGACACACCGCAGTATGCAGAACACACCCATATCCATGGCAACATACACCGCTTGTGTATGGAGTGTAGTGGACAGTGGACGCCACCATGTCACCACAGCCAGTGGGGGACCTCGCGGAAATGTTGCCTGTTACGCCCCCTAAGCATCACCGGAGTGGGATGGCCCGGCGTACGCTACGCCAGCGTAGGGGTGTGAATAAAAAGCACGTAGGCTTGGGCGTGGTCCTCTTCCTGAAAGACCCACGTCTCTGCCAGGGCGGCGCCTTCCACCATGCCACGAGGCCGATGCCGTCCCCGTGTGCGGAGTTGCCTGCGATGCTGTGCGCCTGCCGGACCCCGGCACGCTGGACCACGAACCCGTCAGGCCCGCCCCTGCGCATCCAGGCCACACTGATCACCTGCCGACACCGGCGTGTGTCAAGGACGGCCCACCACGTGCCGTCGCAAGCTCCAAGCCCGAGGCCCGCGACCTTGGCAGCCACCTCAGACCATCACGGCCTCCACGACACAGGCCAGCTTTATTCCTTTTTCGTTGACGTACTCTACTGCCGCCTTCGGCCTACTCTTCGGACCAGTAGGTCCCATATGTGAAACTGTGTCCTGAGTCATGAATGGCAGTGACCCCAAATCCGGGCCAGCGGCCACAGCACCAGACCCCCCCGATCAGTGAGGCATAGTTCCATATGGGCATCTTGCGACATGTGGTGCCACTAACCCTGTTCAACGCCAGCTGGCTACACGTGGTGCCACTAACCCTGTTCAACGCCAGCCGGCTACACGTGGTGCCACTAACCCTGTTCAACGCCAGCCGGCTACACGTGGTGCCACTAACCCTGTTCAACGCCAGCCGGCTACACGTAGTGCCACTAACCCTGTTCAACACCAGCTGGTTACACGTGGTGCCACTGAACCTGAACCACGCAGGCGGGTGGGGCCATCCAACCTATGCCAGCGACACTCGGTGAATGGGCCACTGCTGACCGCTGCCTCCGGCCTACAATGCGGTCCAGTAGGTCACAGCGCCTTGATTTGGCATTCTTGGAGTTCACATCTGTGTACAGGCATCATCGCAGACTGCATCCCCTCCCAGCACCTGTGCCACTGAGTTTGTTCCCCGACATTCATGGACACTCACTGGTCGTACATTGGTGGCGTTTGAGTCTATGGACTCGGGGGTAGTTTTCATCCTCATGTAGCTGATCCCGAATTGTTGGTGCAAACGAGAGTTGCGCTTTCCACTCCTCCATTTGCTGCTTCCAGATAACATCAGACCTTCCGCATCATGCCCTGGAGGACACCTTGCACTGTCCCCCGAAACCCTCCGCAACATACACCTCGGACATTGATGGGGACCCGCTCAGGTCGCATGGCCCATCTGACTGCACCACAAGTCACCGTCCCGTGGCTGGGTGCCTGTGCTGGCCGCAGTGCATCGGGGGCCACTGACTCTGTGCTGCTCCGGCCTGGGACCCCTTCTTCTGAGACATTGAATGGCCTCTGTAGCGATGGTCTTGGGGTCATCAACGCCATGTGTCTGTGGCCCTGCGCTGTCCGCCTCCTCCGGCCCCAACTGCGGGCCACAAGGGCCCACACATGGCATCGAGTCTTGACCGGCACGGACGTCCCATCACCGCAGGAGGCACACGCCACCACCGCAAGGACCACCTCCAACCGCCATCTGCCAGAGTCGAAAGGGTGGTCCTGAAAGACCTACGGAGTTGCTCAGACCTGTCGTGGATGCCATCATCGGCCTGCTGCCCTGCTCAGCACTCCAGGTGCCCGTGACTCAGTGCACCACAAGCCATTGTCCGTTACTGATTGAATTTTGTGCTGTTGTGAGGTTGCGCAGCAGTGTCACCTCATGCAGTGGGGAAGGCCTGGGTCCATGAGGAGGAGGATGTGTCAAGTGTGCAGACGGGAGAAGGCACAGACAATGGGAGGGCAGGAGGCAACAGCCCCAAGGCAGGAATGCAGACTGGTGGCAGTAGTCAAGCTACACACCCGGATCTAATACTGGATATTGCGCTGTGGACTGCGGACGCAACTGTCACCTCAGGCAGTGCGGGAGACCTGGGACGTTGATGAGGAATTTGATGCAGGTGTACCACACCCCACTGCATCTGCATCAGGACTAACCCGAAGGGACACAATCCTAGCAATTCCTTCACATGAGCGCGCTCTTCTCTAGTGCCCCTACCTCAGTGCACTGCAACTCACGGAACGTTCAGACTGAATATTGGGTGACCTCTGTCCTTACTCCGGATCCCTCCATGTTGCTCTGCATTTGACTCTGTTATGCTGGTGTTTTCTGTTTCCATTACACTGGTGTCCACTGTTCAGGTTGTTGCCAGCACCAAGCACTCCGTGCGGGCTGGCTTATACTCACCCCACACACATCCAGCACAGGTGTCACTGTACATGTGGCCCTGCCAATAAAGGGGCCGGGCGCACGTGCCCGTAGCCAGTTCAACATGATATGTGCATGTGTCTCTGTGGAGGTGTGGGTCTCCTTTGTGGGGTGTAGGTGGTCCCTGAAGGGTATTGGACACCCACGTATGTGTCCTAGTTCGCATTCCATGGGTTAAGCAACACCCTCACCTGTTGGGCCACCTCCTTTTGGCATTCTGCCACCTGGCATTGGGGTGCCATGTGTGGGTGGGTGAGGTGTTGTGAGGCAGCCGTGATTGCGGGTGCTTCATGCTGTGTGGTCTGTTGCAGTGTCTGGGTTCTCCTCGGAGTAGCTTGTGTGCCCTGGTCCTGGTGGTGGGTTGTGTGGGATGTCCATGGGCTGTTGTAGGGCGTCGGTGTCGGGGGTGTGGTGTTCGTCTTGGGCATCACTGATGGGTTGTCTGTTCTGACCTGCTGGAGGTGTTGTTTGTCCCTCTGCATTGTGAAGGGGAGGTGCATGTTGGCATTGTGTTGGCGCCTTGTTCTTGTCGACATGCAGACTGTGTGACAATGTACATTGTGACTGTTTGGGCGGTGGTGGCTATTTGAGTTGGGACAGTGTACATTTGGCCTACATGGCTGATGTGGGGTTGTAGCCGTAGATGTGCATCTCACAGTTCCCTGCTCTGTCCAATGTGATTGTTCTGTTTCTGCGCCTGGGTGGACCCAGTCATGTCCCCTGTTCTGCAGTGTGGGTGTTGCACTTTGTGCCACTTTGTCATGGTATGTGCTGTGATTGCTATGTGTGTGTGTGCTGCAGTGTGTTACAGGGATGGGGGACATGTCCCTGGGTAAATGTGGGTGTGCAGTGTGTTACACCTCATTGTGCATGTGTGGCATTGTGCCCATCACCCCCGTCCCCCCAGTCCCTGTTGTATCCTCACCCTGTTGTTGTTGTGTCAGGTCCTGTCGAGCTGTGTCCGTACTCCCTACTCCTTGCACCCTCTCCACACTGATGACTGTGGCCTGGGTTTCCTCCTGCTCCTCCTGTGTCGCTGGACTGCCACCTCCTGTCGCCGTTGCGGCCTTCCTGTTGGCAGCGGGTTTGTACCTGGTTTAGGTTGTCACATCCTGCCGGCGCCTCTTGGCCTCCTGGATTGGCCTCCTGGGCACTCGGACTGCATTCCAGGTGGTCTGCTTGTGGGTCAGTTGCTGGTAGTGTTCTGTCGCCTCCGTGACCTTGGTCTTGTTTTCCTGCGGTCTGCACCCAGACTTCCTCTTCCTTTTCTCCTTGGCCTTCCCCGACCCCGTTGTTCCTTGCTGGTGGTCTGTGGGGGTTGTGGGGTTCGCGTTGCCCTCTGTGCTGGGTCAGGGTGCATCCATGTTGCTACGTGCTTTGGCTTGTTTCTGGTGTGTTGTGTCTGTGGTTTTTATGGTGCAATTTCCTGCCAGGCGCGTGGGATTTGCAGGCCTGAGGCTGGTTTTCGCTACTTTTTGTACCGCGATTGGCCTCATCGCATGATTTGTCGCGTTTCGCATTTTTTCGGCGTGGCGTTGATTTTCACGCTGACATTTGACGCGTTATCTGGTGACTATTGCATTGTACCGCCTTGCTGTGAATTCCACGTTGACACGGGGATATTTTCCCACGATAGGCTGCGATATTGGAAGTTGCGTTACGCTACTCTTGCGGTAGTTATCACACGTTCTTGTGAATATACCCCTGAATGTACTGGGAGCAGCAGCGAGGACAGAACGAAAGACAAAGTAGTGCCTAAAGGACAACATATGGCCCATAGTGAAAGGATTCAAGTACTAGGGTCAGTCTCCAGGGCAGAACAAAAGGAGGGACTACTAAGAGTATTTACCAATGGTAAGCCAGCATTTCTAAAGGGCTGTTAGAGGAACCAAAGAAAAAATTGGTTTTTTTTTGAAGCCCATATCTTAGATACTACATGTCTCTTCGAGACAGCGCATGCAACACATGCGCTGTCTAGGCGAGACCTAAAAATGGAGCAATACATACAGGACGCTGGAAGAGGGCGAGGAAGTGAGAGAGAGAAACAGGTTAGACAATAAACTACATTTTGAAATTCCAAACAGGTGTGTCTCCAAGGCTTGCTTGAAGGAACTTGAGATTAGATGATATTGGTGGGGGTCTGTGAGAGGGAGGGGTTGGAAGACTTTCCAACTGAACATAGACAGGATGGGATGAGGAGAGCTGGGGTGATGGCGTTAGCATGTTGGGATCTTGTGACAGATTTTTTCAAAGAATAATTTGTTGATTGCTGTGGGCCTGTAAGCTGATGATGGCATATATACATCATGCGTTATGCCATGCTTCTTCTGTTGCTGCTACACCTGTACAATGAGATTGACAGGCTTAGTTCACATGAACCCCACCTCTTAGGGGCACATGTGGGCAGATACCTAAAGCTCTAGGAGGAATTTTATGTAGTGTGCCCTCTTCGGGGAAAAGAAGAAAGGAAAGGTGTCTCACCTCACAGCTAAGGTGTGTTAGCAGCCACACAATCCCGTCAGAGTAACTCTCATCTGCAGGAGAAGTATTGTATATAAATACAGATATCCACCGTGCCCTCTTGTAACAGTAGACACACACAATTGTTAGTATTTTACAATAAAAGGTTATTTATTAAGCATCATTTGTGCATAAATCTTATGGATCAGAATGACCGTAATTATTACAGTAGTCTCAGCAGTCATAAAATACAACAAAGTGAATATTTGAAATATCTCAAACATTTTACATCATACATCGCTACTTTCTCTGTTAGACTAGTTTAGCCCCTACCCAATATCTACATATACGTCATCAGCCTCAAGGTTACTGTGTTGGCTATATTATTAATAGAATTCCCTAAGTACTTATATGCCAAGCCATGCAAGCAGCCCAACATACCTCAGAAAGCCACCAGGTCTGCAGGTGGATAGTTGTACTTTTGCATGTCCTTCTGATGGTCGGCCCTCTTGTTTGCCCCATCCAGATCCTTGATACACTTTATACATTCTCTTTCAATGTTTTGCTATGGAGACAGTAAGAGGACCTTCTCATATCATCAGTCTGGAACTGTAGCAATACCTCTGCCACAGAAGCACACGGAAGGCAGGGATATGTTGCAGTTTCTTTTGCTTTTCAAGCCTTATTTGTGCGAGGCTGGATTCTAGGCAGAATGCAACACACATGCAAAGAGGAAGATGCAAGGAGACATAAATATATTTCTCCTCAGTTGGCACACCATTTTGGCACAAGCCTATGCTACTGTCTCCGTAAATATGGGTTTGTGTCACAGTACATGGATGGATCCACAGGAATGCTCATACTCCACCCATGTAATAAATTCCCCTGTGCTGCCTTGTGTTATTTTATAAAATCACACTGAAAAACCTTGATAGATCTCAATAAGGAATTTGCGTCTGGACTGGGCCACTAAAGCAAAATCTTGGCAAATCTGGGCCTAAGTAACCACGCCGATGACTCAATTACGTCTTTGTTTGGATGGTTCAAAGGCAGCTCAGATTGAATTTCAAAACACTCATCTACATCTGGAGTTGGATGAGCAATAACCAACTAAATTGAATGCTGACAAAACAGGGATAGTAATCGACTTAGGGCACAACCTTTATTGGCCTGCAAAAACGGGAGTACCCCCTGCTGAAAAAACTGCATCAAGCGGTCTCGGGGTAACCGTAGATGATTGTCTTTCCATGAAACCACAGATTGGGAATGTTGCTTCCTAATGTATATATCTGTTAAAAACGATAAAGAAGATAGCCCCTTTCCTCCCTTAAAGTTTTATATAGGGCATCAGAACGCTTTTCAAAGTATGTATATACAGCATTTACAAGGAGTACACTAAAAAAATATGTCTACATACAGCAACATATATAAAGGGAAATAATATACAAGGGGTGGAAAAGTGGTCAATATAGTTCGGGAGTTGCAATGTTAAGATGTAACAAGCGTTGGTGGGATGATTGAGTAGTTGTTTCGGAAGTAGAAATGTATGGACTCTTCAACGGAGGGAGGGGAGGTGCATCTAAGCAAATTGATTATTTTAGGAGAGTTGGTTCAGGTATTTGTTGAGAAGATGTTTAAGGTTTTTCTTGAAGTGAAGACATGATTGATTGTCACGTAGTTCTCGAGGTAGAGCGTTCCAAATTCTGTGTGCGTTCCCAGAGAAGGGATGGGCGAGTGATTTATTTGTCTTGAATTTCGGCGGAATCAAGACCAGAGTGTTTGAGCTTCACAGAGGCTTCATTCGGCCAGCTTTTGAAAGTTTGCTAGTGAGGTAAGCAGGATTTCCAGTGTAGAGCACTTTGTGGGTTATGCAAGCAGTTTTAAAAATGTTTCTCACTTTAATTGGTAGGCAGTTGAGTTTCTTGAGTGTGGGAGTGATGTGGTCATGTTGCATCACCCCAGAGAGAAGTCTGGCTGCTGCGTTGAGTGTGGATTTCACAGGTATTAGGTGGATTTTTGGAGTACCTGTGATTGTTGCGTTGCCGTAATCCAGTTTGGAGAGGACTAGGGTTTGCACTAGTTTTTAGATCTTCAAGGGGGATGATGGGTTTGATTTTTTTTAGGTGTTTCAGCCTGTAGAAGGCACTTTTTGCCGAGGTACTAATATGTTCTTTCGTGTTCCAGTTATTTTGAAGAGTAATCCTAAATGACTTTACAGAGTCAGAGATGGATAGTTTAGTGCGTTTAGGATGTCAAGCCAGTTATGGATAGGATATGACTTTCCTTGAGGCTAGATGAAGAGAAGAGAAGTTTTGTTGCGGTTAAGTTGTAAGTGGTTGTTGGTTAGTCAGGTTTGTACCATCGAGAGAGTGTTGTTTAGGTGTTGGATGTCTTTAGATGATGAGATTTTGATGTAGAGTTGGGTGTCATTCGCATAGAGATGGTAGGCAATTCTGACCTATTTTAGAATCACTGCAAGAGGGTCCATATGGAGGTAGAACAAGGCAGGGGACAAGATTGATACTTGGGGAACTCCTTACTGCTGGGGAGATGAAATTATTTAGTTTGATTAGGTGGAATCTTTGATTCAAGTATGAGGCGGACCACTGCAGGACAATTCCGTTGATGCCAGCATGCTGTGAGAGGGTGTTTAGGAGAATGTTGTGGTTAAGGGTATCAAAGGCGACTGAGAGATCCAGGAGGATTAAGCAGCAGGCATCACCATCATCGAGAGATCTGTGTAAGTCATCAGTGATGTTCAGGATTACAGTCTCTGTACTGCAGCCTTTCCTGAACTGGGATTGGATTGTGTCATGTAGGTTGAATTTTTCAATGTGGTTGTTAAGTTGATAGAGCACACATTTTTCTATAGTTTTGGCAAGGAGAGGGAGGTTAGTTATAGGTCCGAATTTAAAATCGCTCTGGTTGGCGTCTGGCTTTTTGACGAGGGGGGCGACTTGGCCAAGTTTAAGAGAGGCCGACATAGAGCCACTGGACAGGGAGGAGTTAGAGATTTTAGTCCAAGTTGGGTAAATTATGACTGAGATTTTTGAGGAGATATGAGGGAAGACGGCCAAATAGGTGGGCTATTGGCTTCACGCATTAAAGTATTTCAAGGACTTTTTTTTCAGAGACATTTTCAAACTTGGTCTAGGTTGCAGTTTTTGTCAGTTGTAGGTGATTGATATTGGTGTGCTAGCAGTGGCGGCTGGTGACATTTGAAAGTGGTGAGGTGTAAAATTATTGCCGTACTGCACTGTGGCGAGCGAGCGTAGGGTGAGAGTCCAAACAACCTATGGGCGGTTCGGGGGGGTTCTCCCCCGAGAAAATTTTGAAAAAAAAGTGGCTAAATGGTGCATTTTCAAGCAAATTTGAGGAAGCAGGAAGGTTAATAAGGCAATACGAATAAATTATTTATCATTTAAGAAATTGCCAATTTTTATGAGCTATAGAGGACAATCTTTGCGTATGCTGATGTTATCATTTGCCCATATTAACTTTTGAACACACTGATAACTTGTAATGGTTTTAACTATACAATAAATACATTCATTGACTGTGCAGTGCTGTACATCAATATGATGACACTATTTCCTTAAATTAATTTTCTGTTTTCATGCAAGAAACGCCATTTAAAAAAAAAAAGTGCAACAGTGACTTCACTACAACATTCTGAATCTGTTTTAGGTGACACCATTGCATAGCAGGAAGTCCACAATACAGACCGTGACTATAGTGAAAGCACAATTAAATGTTAGGATTGATTACAGGTGATCTTCCAATCAGGAAGTGTCAGTTCCACTGTGCCACCCAAACTCCTAAATTGATTACTTAAGGAGCAGGCTGAACTATCACTGACTTGCCAACGTCCACTATGAGGGGACCCTTGCAGCACAGGAAACGCCCTAAACTAAATATTCTAAAATGGCCGCAAGGGGACAGGTATAGGTAATATACAAAGTTGTTAAGTAAATACATTTTATCAGGCACATAAAAAAATGCTAAATGCATTAGAAAGATTTACAGTGGAAGAAGAATTTACCTACCAAAGAGAACACCCAGTAAATATGTAAAACTAGATCCTTCGCTATATAGACCTGTATGGGACTAAGGGCTATGGAGGTCAGGTAGAGGTTTCACCACCAAACATCAATAACTGTCTACCTGACCTCCATAGCCTTAGTCCCATACAGGTCTATATAGCGAAGGACGAGATCACATGCTACGCTGGCCTGCTCTAACCCCAGTACATAGTATGTACTCACTCCCATTAGGGAAAAAAGACATAAGGCCGGTAGTAATATGATAACATTCACACTAGTGGTGGTTCCTGATACCAACCATCCCGGAGGCAGCGCCAACAACATTTACAGAAAGGCAGCACTATACAAAGAACAACGCGTACTTATATGGGGAACATTAAACATATGCTACGTCAACAAACAAGAATGACTGGAGACAGTATGGTTAGGCTATTCGGACTATTCCATACACAAAACGTACAAACAAAACAGGCATCACTCAGAGAAAATGTCGTGGTAAAACAGATATCAGATATGTGCAAAGCTTGAATACCTTGGTCTCGAGGTGTTCCAGCCTCTAGAGAGGCTCACCTTCTTGCGCACCCGCACGAAGAATCCCTCACAAGCCTCTGTGTGCAACCACCTCTGTGGGGCAAACTGCACCTCTTAAAAGTGCTGGTGCTGCACCTGTTGAGAAGTTACTGAGACAACTGTGCATACGCATGTCTGTACACAAGAGGCCTAGAGCTAGTAGGTGAGGGGGTAGACATAGGCCTATGAATGTACACGAGAGGCCTAATGCGCAGGATGTGAGGGGGTAAGCGCGTGCTCGTACTGACATCCACCATGCTTGCTTACCCTGGCTGTTCTCCGCCTGCCAGCTTAGCTAACTGACGTCTATGCACATTACAGGATAACCCAACCACCATGTTACTCCACCAGCAATTGACTGCATTAATTGAAAAGGCTACTTTCGTCACGTCTCCTCCCAGGACAGAATTTCTTTTGTTGCATTTCATTGTCATTGTTCGAAGTCAAAAGCGAATCACAAGGCCCTTTTGACTTGCGACCAGTGGGTGCGCAGCGGACACGACACGCGGCATGACTCGAGAAAGGCACAATATGCATTGATGGTGCAAATCAATATTCATTAAACCCTTTTTATGTGCTCTTCCGTCCACATTTTTTAAACAATGTATTGTGTTCCGTCCCTACCCCATCTGACGAGCAGCGCTGTCGTCGCCATTCACCGTGTCACCTTCCTGCGATCAAGAAATCTTAGAGGGCAGGGTGTGAGGCCGGGATAACCTGCAGGTCACGATGCCAGAAAGAAAGCTTAAAGGGTGAATTGTGAATTCAGCTACTGCACAAACATTTGAAAGAGCGACACTGAGTAGATGTTAACTATTTTTGTGGTATGCATTTCGTACTAAGTCAACAAAGCTCATGCACCACACAGACCATGTTTACGTCAGCAGGAGAATATTAAACGTGATTTGCTGTTCATCAGTCGCGGCTCGCAATACTCGCGCGGGGGGTGTCGCGCTGGAGTTACCACGGGGGGGGGCTAAGGTTTGGGTAAAATAAAAATAAATCTTACCTGACCGGGTCCGCGCCGCCTCTGCACCTGGGCCGGGTTCTTGCTCCTGAACAGGAACAGGCATGCTCCCTCCCCTCCTGTAAGCCAATCATAACGCTGCAATGGAATGGCAGCATTGTGATTGGTGTGGAGTCCCGGACAGCGCCCAGCCGGGCACCTGTAGGGAGGCCATTTTCTCTATGTAGGCTGCATGCAGCCTACATAGAGAAAATGTAGAGTGCGCATGACTGCTTTGGTCGGCCCCAGGGCCGACCAAACAGTCAGGGTACTCAGAGTGGTGCAAGCCACTCCTCCCCGCCGCGCCCACCCACCCGCTCCCAACCAGGCATACACTCCCGCCCGCCCCCATCCAGGCATACCCCTGCCTTCTGCTTTCTCGCAGCGCGAGAAGCAGAAAATAAAATGGTATTTAAAATACCATTTTATTTTCTGCTTCTCGCACTGCGAGAAAGCAGTGGGGCTGCTCTCCTCCGCCCCAATGGAGGAGCCGCCCCTGTGTGCTAGTTTCCTGAGGGGGTGCGTTTGGGGGGACCATTAGTTGGGGAGGTATAGATTGGAGGGCCTTCTTTGCAGGGACATCGCAAGGATTTTGGGGTCCCTGGGCCGAACCTATTTTGGGGGCCCCTGTTCAGAACAGGTTTGAATTTATGATTCAATTTCAGCTCTTTCATGCCCTCTTAGTCCAGGTCACTGACAGTATACAGGCGCAATTATCCAAATTCTAAATGTGTTTACATCTAATGTTCAGGGATAGTGATGTGTGTTATCAATATAGTAACACATCAGCAGTTTACTAATATTACTGCAAATAATATCTGTGACACACTCCCATTTCTCATATGTTTGGTCCTATTGCGATCTAAAAGAAACCTTTTTATGGATGTTGCATGAAAAATAAACACATTTCTCTGCAAAATGTCTATAATAGACTCTCACACATCACTCACTTAAAAAATAAATTTAAGGAAAACGTATTCAAAACATTCTGTTTAGTAATTATTCAAGGTAATCTGGGCAAAACTATCAGGGGCCCTCCTGAAAGGCTGGGGCCCTGGGCCAGAGCCCACTTTGGCCATGCCTTAAAACGTTTATTTTTATTTGGTAGAAGGGCCAACTTTGGCAGCGGAGGAGGAAGTGGTGTGGTCTAGAGAGAGTCAGATGTTAGTTATTTTGTCTGAAAAAATATTGGCGAATTCTTCACAGCGCTTGGTAGAGACAACTGTAGGATGTAGTGGGATAGAGGAAGTTTGGTGTTTGTTGATGTTGAAAAGGTATTTGTCTGTTTTTGGAGTGGTCAATTTTGGCTCGGAAGAAGGACGATTTTTCTCTGTAGATATGTTTTCTGTATTTGAAGCGTTCAGCTTGGAGGAGGAAGAGATGGATCAATGAGGGTTGTTTTCTCCAGGTTCGTTCAGCCATTCTCAGTTGAAGTCTCTCCTTACTACGGTCTTTATTAAACCAGGATCTGGAAGGGATGCTTCTTGATTTCTTGAGTTTTAGGGGGGCGGCGATGTCGAGGAGTTCTGTCATTTTAGAGTTCTAGTGGGAGGTGAGGTAGTCAGTGGTAGAAAGGTTTGGCGGAGGGAGAATTGATTAGGAATTCTAACTCTGAGGGATTTGATGTATGTTCTTTGTCCAGTGCTTAGGACAATAGGATTGGGTGGGGATATTAGGTTGTTTGGCACTGAGTTTGAATTGAATTAAGTGGTGGTCAGTCCAGTTGATGGGAAGGATGGAATGGAGGGAGATGGTATTGTGATTGGTAATGATTGTGTCGAGGGTAGAGCCTTTCTTGTGGGTTTGCTTTTTGCAGTGTTGAAGGAGATATTTTGATTCAAAGAGGGTGGATAAGGCTTGTACTGTTGTATCGCCAGCATCATTCATGTGCAAGTTTAGGTCCCCTAGAATAATGTCAGTGGAGTCCTTCATAGAGTTTAGTGTATTAGGTATTTTAAATCCTCAAACAATAACAATTTCTCGCCTAGTGGGTGATAGATGGCATGGAATTCAATGGGGTTGCAGCCTTTGGAGGAGAGATCGACTCCTAGGTAGTTGAAGGTGGCAAATTCAGCCATGTGGAAGGGCTTTAGGCACAGATCATTATTGTGTATGATAGCTAATCCACCACCGATAAGATCTTTATGGTCGCGGACAATGATAGAGAAGCCTGGTGGGGTGAGGAGATCGATAATGAGGGTTGAGTGGTCATTTAGCCAGGTTTCAGTCAGAAAACAGTTGATTTTATGAAGTAGGATGGTTTCCGCTATTTCAGTGGCATGTGTGACTGCTGCTGATCTACAGACAGTTCAATAACATACAGTTTAGTTTGGGTGATGTTTTTGGTCCAGATTGAGAAGGCTGGATGGTAGTGAGTTGGATTGGTGGCCTGGGAGGGTGATTAGTGCAAGGGATCTGATTAGGACAGAGGATAAACTGAATCGCAGGGTTGGCTAGGAGCATTGACGTATGTGTGGCTCAGCAGTACCACTTCCAACTGTGACATTCCATTTGTACTGCGTCTGGGGTTAAGGTGGTACTGAGTATAGGAGATAGTAGGCCATGTGGTAAGGTGTGAGGAGCCAGAGTGTATGAATGTAGCAGGATCTGTGTTTGTCTTGGTTGTGAGAGTATGAGACGAGTTGGGGCAGATCTTGATGTTTTTTCGTAGTGAGATGAGTTCTGCCAGTATGGTGTTGATTTTAAGTTCCAGACGGGTGATTATGGGGATCAGTTGAGATTATGTTGGCTCTAAGCTAGTGAAAAGGGTAGACTGGCAGTCATCGTAAGCTATAGTAGGGGCTAAGTTTGGATTTGGCCTGAGGTGGTTCGGAGACTGTTAGGAATCAGGTGATTATTATGGCAATCATCACCTCAAGAATTGACTACTCTAATGTTGTCTATGATTGGTTATTTGAATAATACGTTTATAGAGCGCTTAACAGTTTCCTACAGAAGGAAGTGTCCTGGCGCTTAAAAAGCTGATCAGATTAAGAAAATAATGCACAACGTGTCAGATTCGAATATCGGGGCCTGGTCTTATACATCATTAGAAAAGAGTGTAGATCCAATGGAAGTTTGTTCCAGGATTTGGCTGTGATCAGGGCAAGGGAGAAGCCCACTGTTCTCACTTTCTGGAAGGTCAATCAATCAATCATGTGTTTGTTAAGCGCGACTACTCACCCGTAAGGGACTCAAGGCGCTGGGGGGGGGGGTGCAGGTTCCAGTCCATGAAGGAGGGGGGTCTGTCGAAGAGCCAAGTTTTGAGGTTTCTTGTGAAGATGGGGAGTGATGTTGTCTGTCTGAGGTGGAGTGGTAGCGCGTTCCAGGCTCTGGCCGCGAGGAAGGAGAAGGAGCGGCTTCCCGATCTGGTCTTTCTGGTGCGGGGGACCACGGCGTAGGAGAGCTGGGCTGATTGTAGGGTCCTTTGGGGTGCGTGGAATTTGAGTCGGCTGTTCAGGTATGCTGGTCCGGTGTTGTGGAGGGCCTTGTGTGCGTGGGTGAGAATCTTGAAGGTGATTATAGCCTCGATGGGGAGCCAGTGGAGTGTGCGCAGGTGTTGGGAGATATGGCAGTGTCTTGGCAGGTTGAGGACAAGTCTTGCGACGGCGTTCTGGATGTTTTGTAGCTTGTGGGTGAGGTTTTTGTTTATTCCGGCGTAGAGTGCGTTGCCATAGTCGAGTCTGCTGGTGAAGAGGGCATGAGTGATGGTCTTTCTGTGCTCGAGGGGGATCCATTTGAAGGTCTTACGTAGGAGGCGGAGGGTGTAGAAGCAGGAGGATGCAACGGAGTTGATCTGGCGGTCCATTTTGAGCTCGAAGTCCAGGATGATTCCAAGGTTGCGTGCGTGGTCCGTGGGGGTGGGTGGGCTTCCGAGGGCGGGAGGCCACCAGGTGTCGTTCCAGGTGTCGGGGTTTGGGCCCATGATGAGTACTTCTGTTTTGTCGATGTTGAGTTGTAGGCAGCTGCTTTTCATCCATTTGGCGACAGCTTCCATGCCTTCTTGAAAGTTGTGTTTGGCTGTGTTGGGTTCGCTGGATAGGGAGAGGATGAGTTGGGTGTCGTCTGCGTATGACACAATGTTGAGTCCGTGGGTTCTGACGATGGGGGCGAGCGGAGCCATGTAGACGTTGAAGAGCGTGGGGCTGAGGGAGGACCCCTGGGGGACTCCGCAGGTGGTTGGTGTAGGGTCCGAGAGGAAAGGAGGGAGTCTGATCCGCTGCGTTCTGCCGGAGAGGAAGGAGTGGATCCAGTCGAGGGCCTTGTCCCAGATCCCTGCGTTGTGGAGTCTGCGTGTTAGGGTGCGGTGGGAGACTGTCGAAGGCCGCTGAGAGGTCGAGGAGGATGAGGGCTACTGTTTCTCCTCTGTCCAGTAGGGAGCGGATGTCGTCTGTTGCGGCGAGGAGGGCGGTTTTTGTGCTGTGGTTTTTTCTGAAGCAGGATTGGGAGGAGTCGAGGATGTTGTGCTCTTCGATGAAGGTGGCGAATTGGCTGTTGATGGCTTTCTCGATGACTTTCGCTGGGAACCGGAGCAGGGAGATGGGTCTGTAGTTTTTGAGGTCGGTGGGGTCCGCCGAGGGCTTCTTCAGGAGGGGGTTGATCTCAGCGTGTTTCCAGTCGTCGGGGAAGGAGGCGTTCGCCAGGGAGCAGTTGATGGTGTGGCGGAGCATGGGTGCGATGGTGTCGGCGGCTCTGTTGAAGATGTGGTGGGGGCAGGGGTCCATGAGGGCCCCGGAGTAGATTGACTTCATTGTCTTCAGTGTGTCTTCGGTGGTGAGGGCTGTCCAGTTGTCAATCGTTGGCTTCAGGGTGTCAGGGTGGCTGGTGAGGGTTCAGTGTGTTGGCTGTCTTCGTCGAAGTTGTCGTAGATGTTCTTGATTTTGTGGTGGAAGAAGGTGCTGAGTTTGTTGCAGAGGTCTTGTGAGGGAGGAATGTCAGTAGACTCGCTGGAGGGTTGGGCGAACTCCTTGATGATGCTGAAGAGTTCTTTGCTGTTGTGCGCGTGTGTGGAGATTCTGTCTTCGATCGCTTTTTTCCTAATTTTTCTGATGAGTTGGTGGTGGGCGTTGGTGGCGGCTCTGAAGTTGTTGTGGGCTTCTGTGGATTTGGAGTTCCTCCAGGCCTTTTCGAGGCGGCGGCATGTGCGTCTGGACTATCGAAGTTCGGTGGTAAACCATCTGGCTTTCTTGGCGTGTGTGTTGTTGTTCTTCTTGAGGGGGGCTATGGTGTTGGCGCTTTCGGAGATCCATCTGTGCAGAGTTCGGGCTGCGGTGTTGGGGTCGTCGTCTTCCGCGGTGGTTGGGGTGGAGTTGCTGAGTGAGGAGGTGAGCTGGTCGTCGGTGATTTTGGTCCAGTTTCTTCGTGGGAGCAGGTGCTGGTGTCTGTGGATGGTGGGTGTTCTGAAGGTGAAGTGGACGCATCGGTGGTCTGTCCATGGGAGTTCGGTGGTGTGGCTGAAAGTGATGGAGTTTCCTGTTGTGAAGAGGGGGTCGAGGGTGTGTCCTGCTGAGTGCGTGGGTTCGGTCACGATCTAGCGGAGTCCAATGTTGTGGAGGTTGTCTAGGAGAGCTGTGGTGTTGGGGTCTAGTTGGTTGTCGAGGTGGAAGTTGAGGTCTCCCAGCAGGGTGTAGTTGGTGGATGCGATGGCTTGCGGGGAGATGATATCCGTGATGGAGATGGTGAAAGGTCCGCAGGGTCCGGGGGGTCGGTATATGAGAGTTCCTCAGAGGGTGGTGGTAGGGCTGGCCTGTATCTTGAAGTGTAGGTGTTCCATCAGGTCTGTGGGCTCGTTGGGGAGTGTGCTCAGCCGGAGGTTGGATTTGTGGACGATGGCGATTCCTCCTCCCGGGCGGGTGGGTCGGTCCTTCCGAGAGATCTTGTATCCTTAGGGGATGGCGATGTCCGATCCCGAGGTGATGTTGGTCCAGGTTTCGGTGAAGAATGCTACGTCCGGAGTGGTGCTGTCGAGGAGGTCCCAGATTTCGGTGGTGTGCTTGTGGAGTGATCGGACGTTGAGGAGGATGCATTGCAGCGTCTTCGGTTCGGTTGTGTTCTTGCGGGCGGGTTGTGCTGGGTCCGTGTTCCTGGCGGTGCTGCAGGTGTGCCGGAAGTGGTGACAGCTGAAGGGTCCGTGGGTGTCGGCTGGTGATGCTAGCTTGCAGTTGTTGTTGCGGCCTGGGTTGAGTGTGTGGAGTGCCGCTGGGTTGTAGCGTTGGCGGTGCGGAGGTCCAGGGTTTGGCCTTTGGCACGCCAGTGGCACGGCCGCCATTAAGTAGGGGTCGGGGAGGGCTGGACAGCTGGGAGGCGGGGAGGGGAACTGGCTCGGGTTGGTCGTGCTGGGGGGGGAGGGGCCGCGGGGGCAGCCGTAGAGGGAAAAACAGGGGGAAAGCAAGCAATAAAAGAAGAGGAACAAAAGAGTAAAAGGGTGAAAATTAAAGGAAAAAAGATATAAAGAGTACAAGGATGAGAAGAATAAAGGGTGAAACATTAGGTAGGTACTTTAACCAAACAGGTGGTACCCCTGAGTGGGGTGGTACAAAGAGAAAAGAGCATTCATGTGGGAACCTGGGTTCTTGCTGTAGATGGATTTGTCAGTGTAGCACTTTTAACTCATTACTTATTGAGGCGGATTTCCTGCGTCCTAGTACCAGCCTAGCAGCTGCGTTTTGTAGGACTTCAATTTTTTGTATTAGGTATCTACTTAATCCCACCAAAAGGGAATTACAATAATTCAATCTTAAAAGGATTAAAGCCAAGACAAGGCCCTTTATTACTGTGCTTGGGATAGAAGGAAAAAGATCTTCCTAACAATTCTTAAAAGAGCAAAACTAGTGGAGCAAAGTTTTTTGATATGTGCAGTGAAGGATAGTTTTGAATCTACAATAACCCAGAGATTTTGCGCTTGTTGAACCGGAGTGGGTGCTATGCCAAGCTCTTGGGGCCACCAGTCGTCGGGCCAATCTTTAGTTACCATTCAAGGACAATGAGTTAACATTCATCTATTTGGCAATGTTACTGAGGCAACAGTTTAAATTGGACATGGTCTCACGTGGGCTTTCATCCATCTAATAATCAAGTGTCAGGCTGAGTCCTGAGGGGCACCAAACAGGATGGGCTTAGGAGAAGATCTAAATTCGCCCATGGCGACTGTATGTGCCCAGCCCTATAGAAACAACATAAGCCATGAAAGAACTGCCCCAAGCATTTCAACAGCCTCGAGCCTACGGAGTAGGATGGTGTGGGAGGTAGAAATGAAGTATGCAGATAAGTCTAATAGTATCATTCCATTATAATCCTAAAGAGGCCTAATTTCACACTTTGTTGAGAGCACCTTACAGAAACCAGAATAGGCATTATGCAATAACCTGTGTGATTCCAGGTGATTAGAAAGCAAATTGTAGACTTCAATTTCTGTCATCTTACAAAAACAAGAGAAAGAAGGAAAATAGGACGGAAAATTACCAGGATGCCCGGGTCAAGTAAGGTTTTGTTATTTATTTTTTATTTCAACAAAGGAGAAGCCATACTTGGGTGAGATCTGGCAAAAGTGTGTTACTGAATTTTTTTTGGGAGTTGATGGACTGGGCAAACACCCAGCGAAGATGAAGAGCCAGTCTTGCTAAAATATTTTGAGGCAATGACTTCCAAAATGGGAGTAGAAACTGTCCAACTGATGTCAGAAGAGGGTTCAATATCTATGACCTTTTCACCTCTGTCTTGCAGACTGTTTCCTACAATGTCTGTGATCTTTTTATGAAAGAAATGGATAGGTTATCACGTAGAGTTTGAGATGACTGTAGAGTGATACTATCAGCTTCCAGGCAGAAGAATTTCTTGCACAGCTGAAAGTCTTCTCTAACTACAAAATAAAGAAAGAAATGTATGGGAGGCCATAGCTTCTATGTTGAAGCTTCTGCTCTATGAAACTTCCATCCAGATCATTTACAACATGAAAACAATGTTATACAGTTTAGAAAACACCTAAAAACAGCTTTAAAAAAAAAGCATACCATTGCTAATGTCTTCTTTTTTCATTACTTTCATCAATCTCTAGATCACTCAGCATTAAGAAACTAGTGGTGAACGTGTGCTTAAACAAGTTTAGTTAACATAACATTTTGGTTTTAAACCGAAAATGCCAATTTTAACGCAAACATAATTGATTGTAATATTTCTCCTAACAATTGTGACCACTTTTTACTTAAACTAGATTCCTTATAACTAGCTATATAATGAAAACGAGAGAACAGACCTGCAATGGCTAGTGCAGTACCACAGAGCGGCTACCACCAGCTTTTTTCACTATCAACTACACCATGCATCTTTCTGCAACAGTATTTGCTAAAACAGAGGTCAAGGCTTGTTTCTGCCAGGCAGAATGAGTTCTATTTTGTATCAGGAAGATAATTTTCACTAAAGGTCTTGTATACTTTTTTTTCCAACCTTAATGTTTTTGGGGAAGACTTGGATGTCTGCTATGGTAATTGTTGGTATTATGGAATAATCCTGAGATCTGAGGTGTGTGAGAAGTTGGCCTGGCATATGCTGTCCACTAATTATAGTGGGCACCTTGCACCTGTCCAAACAACCACTTATTGGAGATAGGTTAAAGACAACCTTTATTGAAAGCTATCCTAGTGGTAGCTATGGAGAGCAGCCTTCAGGCTAAGTCTTGAAGGAATGTAAAGCAGCTTGTTTTACCAGTCTATAATCTCTTGAGTGACCAAATGAAAGAGCACCACACCAGGTATATATTCAAAATATATGTATTTATTGCTAAACACACCCCTCTAGTCTCTTTATGAGGCTAGAGTTCGAAATACACAAGTTATAAGTTATTTAAACACAGTAATAGCACAAATACACGTTTGGGCCCTAGGGGCGTACCAAACCATATACCAATAAAGTGGTATAAGAACCACGACTGAACTAGACACTAGGCCTAGAGCCTCTAGAAGTGCTTGGACCACAAGGAACCACCCAAGGTAGTGACACAGGGGACCCACGGGGGACGCGTGCAGTGTAAATACACAACCGCGATACGCCGTTAACTTCTATGGGGAAAGTCGCGATTAGGAAATTAAAGAAAAGGGACACTTAAAGGAGGACTTGGAGCAAACCCTTTGAGAACTAGTACGTTGAAGAGTCTCTACCCACGGGAGCACCGGAGTACTCGTGTTACCTCACCCAGGGAAGCCGGGTGCATAGGTGTCTTTCGGGGTCGGGTTTCGTCGTCGATTTGAATGGCGATCTGCTGCAAAGTGCTGCTGGCGACCAAGTGGAAAGTGTCCGGTTGGATCCAAGAGTGGATCGGAGATCTGAAGAACCTGAAAGCAGAGGGGACAGAGTCTGGGTCACTAGCCAGTGACCAGGATGGCGATGAGCGGATGCCCACCGATGTCGAGTGCTTCAGGTGCGTTGATGGTCGTGTTGACTCTTCAGCAACGAGGTCCAGGAGGCGTTGTCGGCAACCAGGAGCAGGATTCGGGCTGGTACACGATGTCTGTCGAGTGCTAAGGTGTCGGCGACCGGATTGGACCCAACAAGCCTTGGCAACGGCAAGTCTCGGTGAAGATAAAGATCGTCGATGGTGCAGACCAGCAAGGTCTGAGGAACTCACCCAGCGAGGGTAAGTGAGGGCAGGCCTCGAGCAACCAGGATGCCCAAGAAGAAAAAGATTGGCCTTCGTGAAGGGCTACTAGCCAACGGGCTAGCGACCGCGAAGGAGCCTCGAGACGTCGCACGTGGATCTGGCTCACAGGACACTCGTGGAGTGGAGGCCAGTGATCTTTGGTGCAGTTGGTGCTGGAGGCTAGGGCTACTCGGAGCCCAAAGCACGACTTCGTGGGAGACCCAGAAGAGGATGCACTTGCAAATGTGCTCGGTGTCCAGGGGTCATGGTCTCACGTTACCCACGATAGCTACGGGCCTCAGCTTTGCTGGGGACTCAGGGTAGCCTCGGGGAAGTCTGAGAATCCACCTCTGGTGATGCGAAGACTTCGGTGTCCGACGGGAGCTTCAGAAATGCAGACCGGACAGATGCGTCTTTGGTGCCTGCCAAGCAGGGGAGTCACTCCTTGACCCCAAGGGAGATTCTTCTGTCCTCTAGTCTTGAGTAGAGCGTCGAAGGTCCAGGATTCTGTTTCAGAGTTTCGTCCAGGGATAATCTAAAGTCCTAAGGACTGGGTTCCTACTCTTATACCAAGTTTAGGGGTTGGACTACTCTGTGGCCCCACCTATGGGTGGGTCAGGGCAGAGGGGTGGCTACACCCCTTTCCCTTTGTCCAGTTCGCGCCAAAGCAGGGGCTGCAAGCCCCTGATCCGGTTTGAACTGGGGTATGCACTAGGGACACCAAATGTGCCCCCAGTGCAGGACTTCAAAGCACCCGAAAGTGCTCCCGCCCAGCCCCAATACACATTATCCTGTCTGGGGAGGTGGTCACACCTCCTTGGGACAGGAAACCTATTGTCCAGGCCTCCCCTGCCAGAGTTTCGTCCAGCAGCAGGAGGCCAGACTCGTGTCTGTGGCAGCAGCATCCATTTTGTGATGCCAGGGCTTTAGAAAGAAGTTACCGGGCTAGCCAGAGTTAACATGTCTTTCCCTCTAGAAGGGTGGAATGCTACCCCCGCCGCCAGAATTGGCGGGGGTAGTATTCCAAGATGTTTGACACCAAACACGACATGTTTAGGTGCAGCCATTCCAAAGTTAGCATTTAACGCGAGGTTATAATGCGCTTAAGAGTATATGGTCAGGCTGCACTACAAACAGCATCAGAGAAGGGTCTCCGAACGCTGCAGAGGGGCCCTGCTCATGCAGGGGCAACCTCTCACATAGGAACCACGCACTCTGCCTTCAGGATTGATAAGGCCTGCCATAGGAGTGACTTATAGGTTTATATGTGTGTATGTATTTAGTGATATAGGTAACCTATATCACAGTAAGGGGTGCATGCACCACCTTACCCAGGCTGCAGTATCAGACCTGTGGTGTCAGTTTGGATGGCCTTCCAGGGGTGGCATAATACATGCTGCAGCCCCTGGTAGGCCTCTGAGGTACCTATGCCCTTGGTACATAGTATACCATATACTAGGGACTTATAAGGGCACTCCAGATTCCAATCAGTGATGTGCCTAAGGCACATGGAAACCATTTTAGAGAGGAAGCAGCTAGGCTGGGGTGGGGTTCTGATTAGCAGGGCCCCAGCCAGACTAATGTCGAAAAACAGTGAAGCATCAGCAAAAAGTGGGGGTACCCATGTGAAGCAGATCCTACTCTCCTACACAACCCCCCCCCCAAACGTAGGGACATTAAACTAACCTTGCCCAGTTAAGTCTTCATGTTCTAAGTGGAAGTACCTAGAGAGTCCATCTGCATTGGCATGGTTACTCCCAGGTCTATGTTCCACTGTAAAGTCCATCCCCTGTAGGGAAATGGACCACCTAAGCAGTTTGGGGTTTTCACCCTTCATTTGTTTTAGCCATAAGAGGGGCTTATGGTCTGTCTGAACCAGGAAGTGGGTACCAAACAAGTATGGCCTCAACTTCTTCAGAGCCCAGACCACAGCAAAGGCCTCCCTCTCTATGGCTGACCAATGTTTCTCTCTAGGGGTCAGCCTTCTGCTAATAAAAGCTACTGGCTGATCCTGACCTTCTTCATTCAATTGTGACAGTACAGCCCCTACCCCCAATTCAGATGCATCAGTTTGAACAATGAACTTCTTGGAGTAATCAGGACTCTGTAGAATGGGAGCAGTGCACATGGCCTGCTTCAGGTCATCAAATGCCTTTTGACAGCTAACTGTCCACTGAACCTTTTGGGCATTTTCTTAGAAGTTAAGTCATTCAGGGAGTCACTATTGATCCATACCCCTTGACAAATCTCCTATAGTACCCAGTCAGGCCTAAGAAGGCTCTCACCTGAGTCTGGGTAGTGGGAGCAGTCCAGTCCATGATAGTCTGGATCTTGCTCTGCAAAGGTTGAACCTGGCCTCCACCCACAAGGTGGCCCAGGTACACAACCTGACTCTGCCCTATCTGGCACTTAGTGGCCTTGATAGTCAGGCCTGCCTTTTGCAGGGCCTGTAAAACATTCCTGAGGTGGACCAGGTGATCCTCCCAGGTGGAGCTAAAGACAGCAATATCATCTAGATATGCTGCACTATAGGCTTCCAGACCTGTGAGAACTGTATTCACCAACCTCTGGAAAGTGGCAGGTGCATTCTTCAGACCAAAGGGCATCACCACAAATTGATAATGCCCACTAGGGGTTGAGAATGCTGTTTTGGGCTTTGCAGTATCAGCTAGTCTGATCTGCCAGTAGCCAGCTGTCAAGTCAAATGTGCTGAGATATTTGGCTGAGGCCAAAGTATCTATGAGCTCATCTGCCCTTGGTATTGGATGGGCATCAGTCCTAGTGACTGCATTGAGACCCCTGTAGTCCACACAAAACCTCATCTCTCTTTTTCCACCACTGGTGTGAGGTTTTGGCACAAGGACCACTGGACTAGCCCAAGGGCTATCTGAGGGTTCAATAACTTCCAATTCCAACATTTTCTGGACTTCAGTCCTGATACAGTCCCTGACATGGTCAGGTTGCCTATAAATCTTATTTTTAATAGGCAGACTGTCCCCAGTGTCCACTTCATGAGTGCACCAGGTGGTCTGACTGGGTGTCAGTGAAAACATGTGTCTAAACTGATTGAGCACCTGTCTACAATCAGTTTGTTGCTGGGTAGTGAGGCTGCCTGCCAAGGCTACACCATCTACTGACCCATCGTCAGGGTTCTGTGAGAGCAGGTCAGGGAGTGGGTCACTCTCTTCCTCCTGCCCTTCATCAGTAGCCATGAGCAAGCCCATGTCTGCCCTGTCCACATATGGTTTTAACCTGTTGACATGGAGAACCCTGTGGGGACTCCTGGGTGTTCCTAGGTCTACTAAGTAGGTAACCTCACCCTTCTGCTCAACAATAGTGTGGGGTCCACTCCATTTGTCTTGGAGAGCTGCTGGGGCCACTGGCTCCAACACCCACACCTTCTGTCCTGGCTGGTAAACAGTCAGAACAGCCTTTTGGTCATGCCAGGCCTTTTGAAGTTCCTGGCTAGCCTCAAGGTTTTTGGTTGCCTTTTTCATATACTCAGCCATCCGGGAGCGGAGACCAAGTACATAGTCCACTATGTCTTGCTTTGGGGGCTTGAGAGGTAACTCCCATCCTTCCTTCACCAAGCACAGTGGACCCCTGACAGGGTGGCCAAACAGAAGTTCAAAAGGGCTGTAACCAACCCCCTTCTGAGGCACCTCCCTATATGCAAATAAAAGGCAGGGCAAGAGTATGTCCCATCTTCGCCTAAGCTTTTCTGGGAGCCCTTTAATCATGCCCTTCAAGGTTTTGTTGAATCCCTCAACTAAACCATTGCATTGTGGGTGATAGGGTGTGGTGAACTTATAAGTCACTCCACACTCCTTCCACATTGCTTTTAAGTACCCAGACATGAAGTTAGCACCCCTGTCTGATACTACCTCCTTAGGAAAGCCCACTCTTGAGAAAATTCCCAGGAGGGCCCTTGCCACCACAGGTGCTGTAGTGGTCCTGAGGGGAATAGCTTCTGGGTACCTGGTGGCATGATCCACTACCACCAGGATAAACCTGTGCCCAGAGGCTGTTTGGGGATCCATGGGACCAACAATGTCAATCCCTACCCTTTCAAAGGGCACCCCCACCACAGGTAGTGGTATCAGGGGGCCTTTGTAGTGCCACCTGCCTTGCCACTGGCCTGGCAGGTTACACAGGAGCGACAAAACTCCTTGGTGTCTTCAGACATGTGGGGCCAGTGAAAGTGAGGGACAATTCTGTCCCAAGTCTTGTTCTGGCCCAGGTGACCTGCCAAGGGAATATCATGGGCTAGGGTCAATAGGAAGCCCCTGAACTTCAGAGGTATAACCAACCTCCTGGTAGCACCAGGCTTGGGGTCTCTACTCTCTGAGTACAGGAGTCCATCATCCCAATACACTGTATGGAGATCACTAGCTTTCCCAGCAGCCTCAGCAGCAGCTTGCTGTCTGAGGGGTTCAAGGAGGGGCAGCTCTGCTGCTCCTGGCTCAGATCTGCCCTGGAAGGTCCCCCTGTCCCCAAGAACTCAACCTGGTCAGGTTCAAGTTCCTCTGGGACAGTTCCTTCTTCAGGACTGAGATCATCCCCCTCAAGGGACTGATCTTCTTCCTGAGCCAAGGGGGAAGGCACTGCCTTACCCCTACTACTCCTCCTCTTGGAAGGCACTTGGTCCATTATTCCAGAATCCAAGGCCTGTTCAGTGCTAGACATTTTGGCTTGTGACCTGGTCACAGCAAACACATCTGCAGGGATCCCCAGCATTTCTGCATGGGTCCTGAGCTCCACTTCTGCCCAAGCAGAAGTCTCTAAGTCATTGCCAAGCAAGCATTCGACTGGTAGGTTTGCATTTACCACAACCTTCTTAAGGCCAGTTACCCCTCCCCAGGAGAAGTTAACAACTGCCAGAGTATGGTCTGTTCTGACGTTGCTAGCATTGGTCACTTGGTACATCTCACCAAGTATAACTTGCCCAGGATTCACAAGGCCTTGTGTCACCATTGTGACACTTGCCCGTGTCCCTAAATGCCAAAGCCTCTCATCCATTGATTAAAGGCTGTTGTCTGTACTTGCCCAGATTACTGGGACTCATAGAGGAGGGCACATCCATGCCTCCATCACAGACTAACACAGCCTGAGTCAGTTCTCTGACTAGGTCAGAGCCCAACTCAGTACCCAGGGTGAACCCTACTAAACCCTTGGCTGGAGCACTCCCACCAACTGTAACTGTACTAGGGGGAACAGGTGCCTTAGGGGCATTGGTGGGTGCTGGACTCGAGTCTTTGGACTTGGTGCAATCACTGGTCCAGTGGGTCTTTTGCTTACAGACCTTGCACCATGGTTTTCTTTGGCCTTTCCCTTTTGTAGACTGTGAATCCCCACCTGAAGAAGATGTTTGGGGGCCTGATGAAGACTTTTGATCTTTACCCTTCTCCCCACCCTTTTCAGAGTTCTTAGCATCTTGCTTCTTAGTGTCCCCACCTTGGTTCTGTACTTTCTGCTTCACCCTGGTTCTGACCCATTTGTCTGCCTTCTTTCCCAATTCTTGGGGAGAGGTCAGATCAGAGTCTACCAGGTATTGATGCAACAGCTGATTTTGACAGTTATTAAGAATCTGCTCCCTCATTATCAGATTGTACAATCCTGAGAAGTCACACACCTTACTGCCCATCAACCAGCCTTCCAGAGCCTTGGCAGAACAATCCACATAGTCTACCCAGTCTTGAGTCTGTGCTTTTTGGGTATCTCTGAACTTCAACCTGTACTGTTCAGTGGTTAGGCCAAACCCATCAATAAGAGCACTCTTCAAGACCTTGTAATTATCAGCATCCTCCTCTCTAACAGTGAGGAGCTTATCTCTACCTTTGTCAGCAAAGGAGAGCCACAAGATCGCTGCCCACTGCTCCTGAGGGACCTTCTGTACTTTACAGGCCCTCTCTAGAGCAGTCATCCACTTGTGGATGTCATCCCCACTCTGGTAGGGAGGGACAATCTTGCTCAGGTTCCTATGGTCATAGGACCTTTCCCTATCTCTAGGGACATGGCTGCCACCATGGGACTCTAGTCCCAACTTTCTTTTCTCTCTAAAGCGATCTAGGGACTCCCTGTCTAAGGCTACTTGCTTCCTTCTGAGTTCAAGCTGAGCTTCCTCATATTGAATCAGCCTTGTTCTCCTCTCATGAGAGGATTCCCTCCTATGAGATGAGACAGAGCTCCCTATTGAGGTGCCAGAGTGGTTAGACTCCTGAGAAGGAGATCTAGACTTTCTGGGCACACTCATAATCCTTCCTGGGGGGACAAAGAGGGCATCATCCTGATCATCCTCTTCATCTTCCACAGGAGGGATTGGGTTATCCAGGTCAGGGTCATTGTCACCCTCCTGGCCAGTTTCAGAGGGGGGCTGGGGGTATTGCTACCCCTGGCACCACCCTCATCTTCTGCCCCACCCTCTGCTCCTACCCCTTCAGTCCCCAAGGGCTTACTAAGGTCATAAGCTACCAACAACTCCTTAAGGTGTTGGGTGGTGGGACTTTGGCCTGTCCTTAATTTCCTCAAGTTACATAATGCTCTCAATTCCAAGAATGGGAGTGTATCATACTTGGAGGAGAAGCCCAGTGGCTTCTGGTAAGGATTCTCTAGATCCTACCTTTAAAGACATTACTAGTGTGGTGTGGTGTATGCACTACCTACTCTAGTGTGGCCTACTAAACTCTCTTGAGTTGTAGAAAGGGTGTGCTATCCCTTAACACACAACTCTAAGTTCAGTAGAACTTACTGTATTCTAAGCTTAAATTATATGTACCTTAGGTACCTTTAGTGGTTTTCAGTTGATCAATTCAATTGAGATTATCTGGTAAAACAATAGCAAGCTGGAATCCCACACGCTGCACACCAATGTGAGAAGTTGGCCTGGCATACGCTGTCCACTAATTATAGTGGGCACCTTGCACCAGTCCAAACAACCCCTTATTGGAGATAGGTTAAAGACAAGCTTTATTGAAAGCTATCCTAGTGGTAGCTATGGAGAGCAGCCTTCAGGCTAAGTCTTGAAGGAATGTAAAGCAGCTTGTTTTACCAGTCTATAATCTCTTGAGTATTTTATGAAAGATAGGAATTGAGGCAAAGAAAGACTGCACCTATCCGTAGTAGAAAAAGTTATTTAAAAAGGTTTGAGGTGCCCGTGACCTGAGATCCAATTCCCCTAGATCTCCAAAATACACAAAAGTATACTCTAAAACATGAACATCATAAGGTCCAGCACTCTCCGCTAATATCAATTATAATATATCCGTTTAACAATATGTGTCATAGAAGCACAAAAATGGCAATTCAACAAAGTAGAGTCTTCAAAATTCTTTATTGATGTCTTCCTTATGACATGGAAAAAGACCGTAGCCAACGCGTTTCGTCCTCTCGGACTTCTTCAGGGCAAAAGAAACTGTTTGACCGTAGTTTTGCAATGGTGCGGGATCAGAATATAACCATCTCCTCCATGAACAGGTAAATAAGGGTTTTATCTGATATTTTTCTTAAAAATTTTTTTTTTTTTTTTCTGAGAATATTGTCTTCTTCCTTTTACTCAAATTATTTGAGAGTGATATTTATTCCCTGGATCCTCACGCCACCATGCCATTCGCCTGAAGATACAATGATCTTGGCTACAATGCAGATATCTCCTGATTGGGAATAAATATCACTCTCAAATAATTTGAGTAAAAGGAAGAAGACAATATTCTCAGAAAAAAAAAAAAAAACTTTAAGAAAAATATCAGATAAAACCCTTATTTACCTGTTCATGGAGGAGATGGTTATATTCTGATCCCGCACCATTGCAAAACTACGGTCAAACAGTTTCTTTTGCCCTGAAGAAGTCCGAGAGGACGAAACGCGTTGGCTACGGTCTTTTTCCATGTCATAAGGAAGACATCAATAAAGAATTTTGAAGACTCTACTCTGTTGAATTGCCATTTTTGTGCTTCTATGACACATATTGTTAAACGGATGTATTATAATTGATATTAGCGGAGAGTGCTGGACCTTATGATGTTCATGTTTTATAATCTCTTGAGTGACCAAATGAAAGAGCACCACACCAGGTATATATTCAAAATATATGTATTTATTGCTAAACACACCCCTCTAGTCTCTTTATGAGGCTAGAGTTCGAAATACACAAGTTATAAGTTATTTAAACACAGTAATAGCACAAATACACGTTTGGGCCCTAGGGGCGTACCAAACCATATACCAATAAAGTGGTATAAGAACCACGACTGAACTAGACACTAGGCCTAGAGCCTCTAGAAGTGCTTGGACCACAAGGAACCACCCAAGGTAGTGACACAGGGGACCCACGGGGACGCGTGCAGTGTAAATACACAACCGCGATACGCCGTTAACTTCTATGGAGAAAGTCGCGATTAGGAAATTAAAGAAAAGGGACACTTAAAGGAGGACTTGGAGCAAACCCTTTGAGAACTAGTACTTTGAAGAGTCTCTACCCACGGGAGCACCGGAGTACTCGTGTTACCTCACCCAGGGAAGCCGGGTGCATAGGTGTCTTTCGGGGTCGGATTTCGTTGTCGATTTGAATGGCGATCTGCTGCAAAGTGCTGCTGGCGACCAAGTGGAAAGTGTCCGGTTGGATCCAAAAGTGGATCGGAGATCTGAAGAACCTGAAAGCAGAGGGGACAGAGTCTGGGTCACTAGCCAGTGACCAGGATGGCGATGAGCGGATGCCCACCGATGTCGAGTGCTTCAGGTGCGTTGACGGTGGTGTTGACTCTTCAGCCACGAGGTCCAGGAGGCGTTGTCGGCGACCAGGAGCAGGATTCGGGCTGGTACACGATGTCTGTCGAGTGCTGAGGTGTCGGCGACCGGATTGGACCCAACAAGCCTTGGCAACGGCAAGTCTCGGTGAAGATGAAGATCGTCGATGGTGCAGACCAGCAAGGTCTGAGGAACTCACCCAGCGAGGGTAAGTGAGGGCAGGCCTCGAGCAACCAGGATGCCCAAGAAGAAAAAGATTGGCCTTCGTGAAGGGCTACTAGCCAACGGGCTAGCGACCTCGAAGGAGCCTCGAGACGTCGCACGTGGATCTGGCTCACAGGACACTCGTGGAGTGGAGGCCAGTGATCTTCGGTGCAGTTGGTGCTGGAGGCTAGGGCTACTCGGAGCCCAAAGCACGACTTTGTGGGAGACCCAGAAGAGGATGCAAATGTGCTCGGTGTCCAGGGGTCACGGTCTCACGTTACCCACGATAGCTACGGGCCTCAGCTTTGCTGGGGACTCAGGGTAGCCTCGGGGAAGTCTGAGAATCCACCTCTGGTGATGCGAAGACTTCGGCGTCCGACGGGAGCTTCAGAAATGCAGACCGGACAGATGCGTCTTTGGTGCCTGCCAAGCAGGGGAGTCACTCCTTGACCCCAAGGGAGATTCTTCTGTCCTCTAGTCTTGAGTAGAGCGTCGAAGGTCCAGGATTCTGTTTCAGAGTTTCGTCCAGGGATAATCTAAAGTCCTAAGGACTGGGTTCCTATACTTATACCAAGTTTAGGGGTTGGACTACTCTGTGGCCCCACCTATGGGTGGGTCAGGGCATAGGGGTGGCTACACCCCTTTCCCTTTGTCCAGTTCGCGCCAAAGCAGGGGCTGCAAGCCCCTGATCCGGTTTGAACTGGGGTATGCACAGGGACAAAAAATGTGCCCCCAGTGCAGGACTTCAAAGCACCCGAAAGTGCTCCCGCCCAGCCCCAATACACATTATCCTGTCTGGGGAGGTGGTCACACCTCCTTGGGACAGAAACCTATTGTCCAGGCCTCCCCTGCCGGAGTTTCGTCCAGCAGCAGGAGGCCAGACTCGTGTCTGTGGCAGCAGCATCCATTTTGTGATGCCAGGGCTTTAGAAAGAAGTTACCGGGCTAGCCAGAGTTAACATGTCTTTCCCTCTAGAAGGGTGGAATGCTACCCCCGCCGCCAGAATTGGCGGGGGGTAGTATTCCAAGATGTTTGACACCAAACACGACATGTTTAGGTGCAGCCATTCCAAAGTTAGCATTTAACGCGAGGTTATAATGCGCTTAAGAGTATATGGTCAGGCTGCACTACAAACAGCATCAGAGAAGGGTCTCCGAACGCTGCAGAGGGGCCCTGCTCATGCAGGGGCACCCTCTCACATAGGAACCACGCACTCTGCCTTCAGGATTGATAAGGCCTGCCATAGGAGTGACTTATAGGTATATATGTGTGTATGTATTTAGTGATATAGGTAACCTATATCACAGTAAGGAGTGCATGCACCACCTTACCCAGGCTGCAGTAGCAGACCTGTGGTGTCAGTTTGGATGGCCTTCCAGGGGTGGCATAATACATGCTGCAGCCCCTGGTAGGCCTCTGAGGTACCTATGCCCTTGGTACATAGTATACCATATACTAGGGACTTATAAGGGCACTCCAGATTCCAATCAGTGATGTGCCTAAGGCACATGGAAACCATTTTAGAGAGGAAGCAGCTAGGCTGGGGTTCTGATTAGCAGGGCCCCAGCCAGACTAATGTCGAAAAACAGTGAAGCATCAGCAAAAAGTGGGGGTACCCATGTGAAGCAGATCCTACTCTCCTACAAGGTGGGCCCCAACAAGCATTGCCCTGAACTGAACAGAGAGTGAGCAGGGTCACCTCTCTGTTCCCAGCATTTTTTTTTCTATATTGGACATCACTGGGGCGGTAGATGTCAATGAACCAGCCAAACAATATGTTTTATGACACAGTTTGGCAAGAGGGCAAACTGTTACCTCATCTAGCTTTGATGGAAGTAAATATTTCATAATCAGTCCACAAGTTGGGAAACCACCTTCACCAAAAGAACACTTTTCACAGTGCAAATGTGCCACCAGTTTCTGCAGCAACTAGGGAGACTTTGGCCTCTACAGAAAAACCCAAACTCAGCAGTCAATTGGTCAATGTACTAACTTTCATAAAAAATACTGTCCCCTTTCTAAACATTGTTTCCTATCAATAGACAGTATGTAGTACCCTTTGTGTCCCTTGTTCCTGTGTCGGAGCTGATGTCTGGAATGTTGATGTGTAGGCTGGGTGGAAGCTATGAGATATGGACATTTGGAAGAAGAACAGATCTACCTTCTTTGACTGTAACCTAGGTTCCTAACATGAAATAAGGAACTTACTTGAACGGCTACAGACTCTTGTATGAAGGCCCTGCCCTACAACTACAATCCAGTTTCTTTGCTGCCAATATTAGCTCCCAACTTTAATTCTGATCAATTTTACTGCATTCATTCTTTTGGGGATGTTCCAGGAAAGTCTGACCACCTTAACACATATGCTCCTTTCATCAATCTGGTGACTTTAAATTCTTTAAGAATGGCATTTCAACTAAGAGCCATAATACATTTGGATTTTAGAATGCACATTTGCAACATGTATAATCACAGAATGTGAGGCAATTATCAAATGAAAACCTTATTAAAATGCAAACTTTGGGACTGACAAACAATTCTGCCGAAACGTATATGTTTGTTTAATGCAACATCGAATTAAGTGTGTATTACTGCAAAGCTTATAAGGGTTTAATAAGAACTGTACTCACTCCTTGCATTAAAAAACAAATTGAATTTGAAAGCATAGAAAAATGAACCCAGCATTAAGAAAGTAAGTACTTTTAGTTTGTTGGGCTAGAGTTGCGTTGGTTTGAGCCCATTGGCACTTTGCATCCAGTTCCTTGCTATGATTGGGCTGTCAGAGGATATGACTGCTCAACAAGCATTACACAAATCTGATACTTTATTGCAGAAGTACTTGGTTGTGCCCTGAGGTCATCACTAGTTTCTTTCATTTTTGCCAGAACTTGCTCCCGGGAAGTAGCACTCTTTTATGGAGAACCATTGCAGCAGTTACTGAATCCCAAAAAGTTGTGAAGTCGCTTTTTACCATTAGGTTCTGGAACCTCTACTTAGGTGATTGGAAACCTTTCTTTTTTCCCTAACTCTGCTTCTCTGTATTGACATTTCTCTGTTGTTCCTGGACTACTGCTTCTTGAGGACATCGCGGTGATACAACAAACATGCATATGTGCAAATCCCTCATTGATCAGTGCTACAGTTACACAGATGAGATGGCCCTTGGCAGGAATAAAAACTGACCTACAGGCCAGCAACCAAGAAAACCCTGTTGTGGCAAATAGGCTCAATGCTATACTGCAACGTACAGACAACCAGCCAGACCCAGGAGGACATGCAACTCATGGCCCATTACCACACTTGACAGGGGCTTACCACCAGCATTCCTCTACTCCACAATGCCGTAAAGAACATTCACTGTCCTGAGCGGTTACACTGTTCTCAAGGGAAATGTGCACCATTACCAGCAGTGTCAACTCTACTGCACTACAAGTAGAAACCTAGGTCCATACTTATGGGAAATTAACGCAACACAGCGCAGCAAGTCTCCTTGCTGTGCTGCACTACATTGCAGGGAAAGGGCAGGAATGCACCATATTAGGAAGAATACAGTGCATTCCTGCCTTTTCCCCTGCACTGGCGCAGTTTTGGCTGCCTAGCGCCAACGCGGGTACCCTTGCCCCATGGGGCAAGTGTGCCTGTGTTGCATGCAGGATTGTTTTTGTGTAGGAAGGGGCACATTCCTGCACAAAAACAATCCCGGGAGGCACATTCCTTTTTCTATGTGAGCTGCAGCACACATAGAAAGAGGAAGAAGCAAGAAGAAATAAAGATACTTCTCCTTGTTATGCCTCCCCTTGGAAGGTGTAAGATTTTGGTGCATCCCCGTAAATCTGGAGATGCATCAATGTCCATGGGAGTTGCGTGGTAACACCCATGGAACCCCTTCCCAGTGCAGAGTAAATCAATGCAGCAATTTGCACAGCGTTACTCCAGAATTTTGGAGCCACACAAAGTGGCTTTGCATGGCTTCAAAAATCTGTCTTAAGGTTTGCACGCTCTTGCACAAAGCTGTGTGGTGCAAGAGTGATGGAAACGGCCGCATAAATAGGCCCCCTAATTTCAAAGTCATCTTCATGATGGCAGAATGCAGCACACATAGAAACCTAGGTTTACTGACTATAATAAATCTGGGTTTGCGTCAACATGCATGGGTGGAAGCATGGGCCCGCCAATGCTCCACCCATGTAACGCCTCCCTGACTCAAATGAAGGCAAAGCAGCACTATGCACTGCTTTTATTTTATTTTTTATATAACACAAATCCACACAAATTGGGCATTGAATGACTTTGTAAATCCCAAAATACATTTTGCATAGAGGGTGAGCCAAAAAAGTGGTGCATCCACAGCGCAAAATGTTAATAAATCTAGGCCATGGTGAGCACTCTGAAATCATGGATGCAATCAGCAGTTTAGAATCCATCTCAGATAAGGAGCAGTATGTAAACAGAGCCTTGTAGGACAAGTAGTTGCGCAGGAGGACAGGTCCTCTGGAGAACAGAAAGGGGAGAAGCAGGGTGGCATTGGCACCAAAAATAAAAAAAAAGTGGCCGACGTTTGTGGTTGGTGACCTTTCGCAATCCATCTATTGATCATTACTAGGGTTTAATTTGCAGTGAACTATGTGTTAAATGAAAATCTCTTCCTCCAACTCTAGTCTCCATCTCCTCCTTCCTTCACCTACGCTCATTGTTCTCCAATCTCACCATCTTCCCTCAGCTCTTCACTGCTCCTTTACGTCTTTTCAGCCCTTCCCATCACCTCCTTCCACCATGTTTCCCTCCCTTTCATCCCATCCAGCCTGCAGTTTTTCTTTCTATTTCTCTCTTCCCTCTTCTTCCTCTCTAAAGTCCATTTCCCATCTTGCACCTGTTGTGTGAGGGAGGAAAGCTTGTGCTGTGGATATCCGTGATTCACCTGGTTGTGTAGGACAGTACTTTATTTTTTTGGGAGAGTTTTATATAGCGCGAACTAGACCCAAAGGTATCAGAGCGCTTTACATGAGCACCAGTTGCATTACAGACGGACACATTCTATCTTGTGCTCTTGTGCCCCATTGTTACTAACACCAGCCCTATGACTATTCTTTGTGGTTGGGAAGTGGACAATACTGCTAAAATTGCAGCCTTTCTCAGAGAAAAATATTAGACATTTGTGCGCCTTTTAGGGTTCTGGTAGGGACAGATGCTGGTCATCAAATAAAAGTTATGTCAAATCCTCTGTATTCTCTTTCAACACAGCATGCATTCTCCATTTTTTCCAAAAACCATTTAAGATAAGTATGGACAGCACTAATATACTTTTGATGTTTTCATCTTGATTTTGTTGCAACCAGTTCATACGTGAAATGGGAAAAATACAAGATTTGAATGATATTACTGACTTTTTTTGTTATCTTTCTCAGCATGAAAATACCAGTCAGGCAAGAAACATACTCTAATTCTAATTACCTTTGCCTTGTCTGTACCTATTTTTGGTTTGTAAGTGAAGTTTGGAATATGCAAACTCTTAGCTTTTATGTATTATAAGGATATTGCAAGTCTCCGAGGAGTTCTGAGACTATATAGAGGCCGCAGCCAGAGTGCCTTTATTGGTCACAAAACTTGGGAGTGACTCGTCATATCCTTCATAATGTACAGAAAGGAGGTACTTTATTCCATGTAATATGTGGACCTCTTGCCCCTTCCTTCTCAAAACAAGTTACATAGCTGACAAGCGGCCCGTTGTTGTGCGACATCTTCTGCTGGTCCTGCATTTTTAACCCGCTGAACTCTGCATGTTGGGATTAAAAAATTCTAACAAAACCATGTGTCCCAGAATACAACCTATTGCAGCCTGAAAGGAAGATGTCATACATGCAGTGCTTAATTTGAGCCGGTGGTTTCCGGTGCTCAGCACCGGCACTTAATCATCAACACCGGCGCTTTTCATGAGCACCAGTTAAGGACACATTCGCATTCATTTATGGTAGGCACGGAGAGATTAAGTGATTTGCCCAGAGTCATAGAATGTTGAGCCGACGCCGAACCTGGTTCCCCAGCTCTAAAGTCAGCAGCTTCCTCTCCCCAGGGCCGGCGCTAGGCATGGGCAGCTGCCCAGGGCCTCGCACTCAGCTTACCAGCATGGGGCCCCACACCAGTTCAACACACCACCAGCCCTCTTGTACTCCTGCCGATTCAATTGAAAGAAAGGCGTCTCTTTGCAATTGGGCCCATGAGAGGGAGGGGAGGGGGCCCTCCGTTGGCCTCTTAGGGATGGTGTCCCAGTTGCAAGGAGACGCATTTTGCAGGTTTGTCCTGCAATTAGGCCTCCTGTACGGCTGCCCATTCAGAGACACTGCGGGACGCCCATTGTCAGCACTTTAACGCCCCACAGGTTTAACTCTCAGCCCCCAAGCAATTCTCACACCTTCAGCCTGATAGGAGCTGTAAAAGAAGTGCTTGTAGGTGGCTGAGAGGAGGAGCTGTGGCCCAGGAGAAGCCTGAACAAAGCAGCTTCTGGAGCCCTGAATATGCCACGTATGCGAATTAGAGGGGCCTCGCACATTCCCTTTCGGCCCAGGGCCCCAAAAATCCTAGAACCGGCCCTGACTCCCCCCTCTTTCATGATTGGTAGTTGGTTCTGTTTTAGGCGGCACTAAAAGGAGAAATGGGCTGGTGCAAGCGGTCTCCTGACGAGAGCCCAGACACTTCTTTTTTTTTTTTTTACAAATTAACCACTGCATACATGGCGTAGAGCGTTTTGTCAGCTGTGCTTATGCAACCTCCAGTAATTAGCAGCTCTTGCCCATCCAAGAAACAGAAATAATTTCCTTCACGGGTGAAAGGTAGAGAACCCCACTTGTTTGTTCTGCCACCACTCACCACAATGTAAGGAAATTATTTTATTTCCTGGACAGACCTGCGCTGCTCCTTCTTGCAAGCTGACCAGGACACAGCCAGCAATCCTTCCCAGACATAACGAAGGAAGTTGGGCGTGATCTCTGCGGAGTGACGGTTTATTTCACAAACTGCTACTGGTACACAGAAGGGTGGACCAACTTCTTTGTGGCTGGTTTCCCAAGTCCTTGCACTTACAAGCGCATCTCACTTCAAATGTAATAAAAATATAAATCAAATGAATCTTACGAATCAGCAAACAGCAGCTCTTCCACTAGGTGGCGCTGCAACCTTTGTCTGCCGAGGTGAAGCAGTTTTTTTTTTTTTAATCCATTCATTGTCGTTTTCTAGGGGAACCGTGAGGGCCTAGCCTCACTCACTACGCGCTACCCACTGGGCCCTCCCCCTCTGTCTCTGCCTAGCCCAGGATTCCCTAACGGGTAGCTCGTGAGCTACTGTTAATTCTCCAGCTACATGTAAAGAGCTCTTGTGTGTGCAGCCCAGCACACTAAATTAGAAGATTGTGCATGGATAAAAATAATATATGTGTATCAGATTTGAGAGTTTGTATTTCAGAGGGAAATGTATGCAATTTCAAAAACTCGTATGCTGATGTTTGGAGACTGATGGCTGGATTTCCAAAATATGGTTTAATGCTTATGTTTGTCTCATAAATCATGTGATATTAGGGAGACTTGTTGCTAATATTACATTGGTCCAATGGGCATTGCATCTGTGGCTGTCATGTATTATCCATGTAGAGGCATTCCAAATTGACAAATCCTTTTCTATGTTACCGTTGGCAACCCTGCTGAGGTGAGCGCTGCTAGTAACCTTACACATGGTGGCCACTGATGTATTCTTGTCACATGTGGCCACTATTATAACTTTAATAATACTAGTATTGTATTGTTATTGCATTTATATAGCGCTTGCTACCCCCGATGAGGCATCAAAGCGCTTTTTCGGCGAGTAGCAAGCTACTCCGGAACCCATAAAGGATTAGTGGTGAATTAGTTTAGTGAAATATGAAAGTAATTTAAGTGGTGGATATGTTAGTCAGTTATTTGGATCGGGAAGGATAGGATAGAAGAGGGAAAACGTTTAATATGGTAGATAGCCTACTTCATAAAATCATCTTTAAATTCTATGAGGGTTTGAGCAATGATATGGACCTCATATGTTTTCAAGTACCTAATAAGCCCAATATATGCTCCACCGTACCAGCCAGAGAGAGCACCAGAACCTTTTCCAAGGTTAGCTCCTCTCATCCATGCTATACCGCTACCTATTACAACCATTAACAAAAGAAAACGTATTCCACCCTTTCCTTAATTCAGCAACAATATAGTTTTCAGCTAGATTTTCAACAATACTTGAACCAACATAAAACATTTGCAATCAATAGATTCCCAGCAGAGTAATTCACAGGATGAGCATCACTTTAAAAGTCAACATTTTCAACAACATGCACTATTTGCAATATTTGTGTATGTAGTATTTTAAGACAATCTGGAACAAAGGCAGCCTCATTAGTCGGCATAGCATTTTAAATCTTTTTTTTCAATAAACAGGGATATAAATTGGAAGAAGGGCCATGGGAATTTTGTGGCAATCATAGGCCAAATTGTGCATCTGGGTTTTCCAACTTATGCAGCAAGGAAATAAAATATACGGAGAATTATCTGTGCATGATTACAATTCTATTTTGATATTTCAACACACACTAATACAAAATAGATACTAGCACCATATAAAATACAAGGGTGTCTTGAGAAAGAAAACTATAAACGTTCAGCATATCCTATTTGAAGCATGTTATCTGATTAGTAGTGGGTGGGAACATAGAGAGCCCATTGGTCATGGCACCCATATACTATTCAAAAGGTTATACACGGACAAGTTGATCATTTTGGCTGCCATGAAAGCAGATAATCAACCTTTATATTAATACCATATTTTCTAACCCCCAGAGTAAAATAGTTTTTTATGAAACATGCAATGTAACATTCAGCAGAAGACAAGCTTAGATATAAACACTCCTTGTAGAAGAAGAAAACAATGCAAGTCTCTTTCATTCTATGCATCCCAGTTATGGCTTAAATCTGATTTTCTGTTTTGGGTTTACCATATGTTCACAGTAGAGAACCCATGGAAGCAAACAATTCAATTAAAAAATATTTTGCAGATTGTTTTGTATAATATATATATTATGTAAACTGTTCTCTAAGAGGCAATGAAAGATTAAAAGTATGAAACCGTAATACGTGAAGTAAACCGGCTGGGATAGTTCTGAACTTTCTGATAGAGCTGTTGCTTTGTAAGACCGTCTGGGGTGCAAGATGATTTTGCAGGAAATACGCCAAGCATTTTGCAGACGAGAAAGGAATCATGCTGCCTTGTTTTTCATCAATAGTAGCTCAGGATGATTTTCATTGATCAAAAGTAGCTCTTTTTACAGAAAACATTGATGACCCTTGACATGTCCCTTGCATCCCCGTGCTTTTTTGAGAGGGCCGTACTCATGACATGGAACTACAAATCCTGTAAAAGAGACGTGGCCTATTAGTTAAGAACACAGCCTAATACCAGTCATTGGTGCAGGAACCGTGTGCGACAGAGCATTTATTTCCCCCCCCCCCTGGATTTAGGAGTGGGGAGGCAGTGGACAACAAATTTCCCTCCGCCCCCTGGATTTTAAAGTGGAAAGTGACAATCAAAGGGTGGGAGACAAAGCATATCTTTGTGAAGACATGCCCCAACACCTAATTCTCCTTGAAGCGCTGTAACCTAAGGCCCAAACTGTGCGTGCTCCATGACCCCTTTGTTTTTTTAATTATTTATTTACTGTCATAGTGGCGTAGATATTTTCCAAAATCTGCGAGCAGCAGAGTAAGGGAAGCAGGAGATGCTATTTTATGTTAATGTTACTGCTGGCTCAGGTGACTTGAGAAACAAGCATTTACAATGCAATACGTCTCGCAACTGCGAGTTTTGGAGCTATTGGCATTGTAAATGGCAATGCCTTTATAAAAGAATTAACAGGCATTGTCATTTACAATACGAAAAGCAACACCTATTGCATTGCAGAGAGCGGTGTCCGTGAAACAGGCGCCACGCTCATTAAAGTAAAAAAAAAAAAGAAAGAGCGCGGTGTCCCTGATGCGGGCGCCGCGCTCATGAATAAAGTTAATAATAAAAAAAAGAATGAACCCGAGCGCGGTGTCCCTGAAGCGGGCGCCGCGCTCGGGATTAAAATAAAAAAACTAAGTCCCCTCCCCCTCCCGGCCCGCGGAGCCCACGGCGCGGTCATTAATGGCTGCAGGGACAGCCTTGCCGAAGAATTCAAGCAGAGGCTGGGGCAGCTGCTGACAGGCAGCAGAGGGGGAGAGGCAAAGAGGAGAAAAACAACACCGCCAAAGGCGAAGAGAAGACGGCGCCTGCCCCCGACTGACAGCCAGTCATTCCGCGCGCCGCCGGGCTGCACAGCCAATGCAGTGACCACCAGAGAGAGGCGAGCTCGCGACGGAGCCCCTTTCCAAACCTACTTCCCAGAGAGCAGCGCGGGGATTCCTGCAACAACGCGGAAAGACAAGTGTTTCGATTGCAAAACTTCGTGGCTGGCCGCAGGCATGGAGCCGGTCGCTTGGACGGCGTTACTCAGTGTCCTCCTGCAGCTTGTGTCAGGGAGACTCGCTGACACGTCCAGGTGAGCTGCTGCCAGTCAGCGTGGCTGCCCTCTGTGTCCAAGAGGTTAAGGCTTTGACGTGAGCGAGTGTGAACCTGTACTTCATTCAGGAGCGTGTCGCCGGCTGTATTTGTAATTTGAATTTAAACATTCTTGATTTTTTTCATATATAGTTTTATCACGTGTGGTTCGGGGATTGTAGATTTAATTATGCGTGCACAGCTCAGGTTTTGCGGCTGGCGAGGACGGAAGGGGGACAGGAGATGTGCACATCGCGTGTCCGTACGTGCTCACATGCACGTTCATAATTGCAGTCCGTCCTGCGCGTGCACATCTCCTGTCTCCCTTCCGAAGCAAGTCAGTAACAATAGATCTCGCTAGCGACAGCGCTTTCGTGCTGCATCGCTAGGCGAGACCTAAAAAGGATTTTGGAAGAGGCTCGAACCTCAAGGGCCACAATTACATAAGTAGCAAAAACAAAGTGGGAGCCCCCATTGAGTTTGCTCCTTGGAATAAAGCTCTTCAAAGAGATGCTTGGAAAGTGCAGTACAGCTTCAGCCAAGCATGTTCTGTCGCTATGTTTGATCTTCAGTGTATGTGTGTAAGCATTCCCAACCCAAAAGCACATCTTTAAATCTTATGACTACACAAATATATACATTTGTGTGAAGTGGCAGTTTGATTTAAGTTGTATTTAAAGAACTCCATGGCCTAACACTAATTGAACAATAATCGGATTCTTCAGAGAAACAATAATTGAATAACTGAGCACAAAATACTGATCTTCGGGGTTAAACAGAAAAGAGAAAGCTGTAACCCTACAGTCTCAGATCTGCTGACAATGCCATTCTGGACTCAAATCCCAGCTTCTCCAGTTTTTCAAACTGTGTGATCCACAACCCATTGCTATACTTCACTAGTATGTGTCATTTTCCTTAACCAACCAGTTCGAAAGCAACATCTGTGCTCTACAAAACCCTCACTTATCCATGGCTAATCTAAAACGATCCTCTTTCACATTTAATGACAATATATGCTATATAAATAGAGAACATGACAAACTGGCATTTTGGGTAACTCGTGGCAATGTTGTCAGGGCATCGGAATATTCTTGAATGTTTCATGTTTAAAAAAAAAATTACTTTCTATATATGTCACTGAATTTCCTTATATAATCATACGTTTTTAAATGAAACACTGAGACAAGTTCAAAAGTTTTTTTCATATTATAGTCTCTTATAGCCAGGCCAGACAACAGGCACAACTCTCCCAAAAACAATCAATGTCCCTCCCTAGAAATTTAATGTCTCTTACAACCTTGAGAATCGGAAGCCTAACAAATTCTTACCCGAAATCCTCCACACCCTTTCATGATTTCAGCACCCCATCCATCGTGCTCTTAGGGTGTTCCATGTACGGTATGTACAGCTTATTGAAAACTGTGAGAAGGTACAGAAATGGCTGAGAACAAATTGGTGTAAAATGCTTGCTATACATGTGAGACCCTGAGAGGGTTTTTGTAAACAGTAGACTCCTGCCAAATGTACAATGATACAGGAGCCAGGGGATTGGGACCAGAAAGTTTCGCCCTCATCTGAAAAAATGGTTGCTCATATAGAACTTACTCTCTAAGTGGCGAAGGCAAAGAGAGGATTTTCACTTGATGCTTTATTTCATTAAAAGACCAGAGGCTACCATTACGCAAGCCACTTTGAAGTATTACATCACAATATAGATTGTTCTAGAACATAATACAGCTAGGCTATAATAGGCATGCACCCAGTACAATCTGCCTCTTTTAAATGTGGCTCCACACAGATAAGTATCTTCATTATCTTTGCCTTGCTTGTCCTCAACGTTAACTGTATATAACTTGGTTCATTGTTATATTGGTCTTTGACCTTGTTCCAACTTACAGCTGTTCATGACGGTTTTATACCCCTTTTAAAAATTCGGTTTACATCTTTTCTTTAATCAGGCTTCCAATTTATTGTTGCCTTACCCCCGACCTTACCCCCCTCTGGAAAAAAAACTCCCCCTAACGCCCCTCCCAGACCCCCCCCCCCTTCCCCCAGCAATATCGCAACGTCCTCAGTCACCCGAACAAGTGTTTCCTCGTTCAGGCGCTGCGCCACAAGCAAATGCGCACTGTGAAATGCCCAGGCTTTCAAGCTCCCGGGCTTGAAAATCCGACAGTGCGAGATACCGCTTTCAGAGCGCTACTGCGAACCTTCGGACGTTGCATTCCCTCTACCGCGGTGCAGCTCATGGGTTTCCCCATGCAGAAACTACATCTCTCCTGATGCCCAACGTCATATGATCGTGTCAGGAGAAACCAGAAATTAGGGGAATGAAGTGGGCAACGGCCGCTTTCCCTCGTCACAGACGCAGCTATTCGCTCAAGCAACTCTGGCAGTTGCTACATCTTGGGTGAACAGCTGATAGTCTTTCTGACTGGGGATAGGGCTCCGGCAAGATATTTATATATTTATGCAGGGAGATTAACCCTAATACATATAGGAAATACATATAGGAAAATACCAACATATATATATATTCACTGAAAAAACCATAGGTTTCAGGCACGTTATAGTTAGAAATTAGCATTTAAAAAACCTTATAAATTCACTGAAAAAACCATAGGTTTTAGGGACAGTTATAGTTAGTTGGACATTGCACTCGTACAAAACCCGTGAAATTCCCCTGTTATAGTTAGTTCAGGTAACTATAACTCGCGCCCCACAATGCACTGCTGATGACGTCACATATTACATCACTCATGACATGGTCAGTGACATCACTGATGACATCTCAAATGACATCACAGATGACATCATCCACTGACTGTTTCTGTAAAGTTTAAATATGTTTAATATATATAGGGAAAGGCGTATTGAAGAATGAGTGGGTGTATAAGTGTCTGAATGGATGATTTAGTAGGTGCGTGACTAACTCTATAAGTGAGTGATTAAACGTATCTTACTGAATGCATGGGTTAGTGACTAAACTGGGTAAATGTCTGTATCCGTCTGTCTGTTGCTGTGTAAGTGGCTGCATGGGTTTGTGAATAGCTACATGAGTGTCTATATGAGTTATTGATTGGTTGTCTGAGTATCTGTATGGGTGCCTGAGTGTTTGTGTGGGTGGGGTGTGTGCGACTGTGCATAGATGTGTGAGTGGGTGATTCACTGGGTGGATGGTTTCAAGAGTGCATCTGTGATAGACTGAATGGGTGGGTAAGTGTGTGTAAGAGTGTGTTAGTGAGTGAATGTATGTCCCAGTGGTACATGTGTGAGTAACTACATATGTGAAAGGCAGTATATATGTGTGTTGGAGTATATAAATAGCTATAAGCGAGAGTGTGTGATTGTGAGAGTGACTGTATGGATGAGTGTGTGCTTGTATCAGAGATTGTATAAGAGCGTAAGAATGTGCTAGTATTTGTATGAGTAAGTGAGCTGGTGTGTGTATAACTGTATAGGTGAGTAAATGGGTGTGTGCTTAATTTTTTGCATGACTGACTAGGTGTGTGAGTACCTCTATGGATGAGTGGCGGTGTGTGAGTGTTTATATAGGTGTATGAGTGCATATAATAGTCCTGTACTGAGTGACTATAAGTATGAGTGACTGTACGGGTGAGTGAGTAGATGTGTGTGTGTGTAGACCTAAGAATCAGTGAGTGTGTATATAGTAATTGGTGTTGGAGTGTCTATGGTTTTGACAATGGCAGTCTGTAATTTACAGTGGGTGTATCAAAAGTTATATTAGGGTGTGAGAAGATGCATCAAATTATCACATGGATGATGTCATGAGTGATGTCATCAGTGATGTCATTTGCGATGTCACTGACCATGTCATAAGTGATGTAATATGTGACGTCATCAGCAGTGCATTGCGGGGGCGCGAGTTATAGTTACCTGAACTAACTATAACGGGGGAATTTCACGGGTTTTGTACGAGTGCAATGTCCAACTAACTATAACTGTCCCTAAAACCTTTGGTTTTTCAGTGAATTTGTAAGGTTTTTAAATGCTAATTCCCAACTATAACGTGCCTGAAACCTATGGTTTTTTCAGTGAATTTCAAAGGTTTTTTAAATGCTAATTCCCAACTATAACATGTCTGAAACCTATGGTTTTTTTCAGTGAATTTCAAAGGTTTTGTAAATGACAATTTTTAAATGTATTAATTGTTATATTTATTTTTTTGATACTGATTTACTACATTTTTTAAACTATTTATTTTTAGATATTTTATTTTTTTAAATACATTGTAATTACATTATACATTACAAAATATACTTTCTCAGAATGAATTACTTTAGTTTAAATACTTTGCAAATAGGCAAAAAAACTTTTAAGTACAGTAGTTACAGTTGTTGCAATGAGCAACACAATTTCAAACACAATGCAACATTGAGCTCAATGTGAATTTCAAGTTAAATGCAATTAGTTACTTTATGGATTACTTTTCTAACCACAGGACTGGATCCTAGATTCAGTCATGGGACATCTCCTGTAAACAGTTGAGTAAAAGCGTTTTGGTTACAGTAGTGATTTTTAAGGAATATTATTGTATTTTAAAAGTTGACACTTAGAAACTTTTTCACATAGAATCACCAATGTTATCCTATGGGAGGAAATTCACTTAGCAGGTAAGCAGTGTTATCGTTACTTTTTCTTACTCAGTGGTGGATCCTGGATCCAGCACTGGTGCATCTCCTGTAAACAGTTGAAAGAATGCGTTTAAGTCATACAGGCGATTTTAAGGAATATTTGTAGTTTGTGAAAATCGACACAAACTTTTCTGTTGAAAACCAGACAATGGATTCCTATGGAAGGAAATACAAGTTACTGGTAAATACGGTTAGAATTACTTTTCAGGGTCAGTGCTGGGCTAAAAGATGCAGCACTGAGGTCTCTCCTGATAACAGGTGAGTAAATCGGAATTCGTAGTTCGACTGATTTTAGAGAAATATTATAAAGTTCCAAAACTCCACACTTAGAAGAATTTCCAAGTGAAACCAGTCAATGTTAGCGTATGGAAGGAAATTCAAGTTACTGGTAAGTACGGTTAAAATTACTTTCGAGGATCAGTACTGGGCTCAAAGATGCAGCACTGAGGTCTCTCCTGATAACAGGTGAGTAAATCGGAATTCGTAGTTCTGCTGATTTTAGAGGAATATTTGTATGTTTCAAAAATCGACACTTAGAAACTTTTTCAGCAAAAAGCAGGCAATGATATCCTATGGAAGGAAATTCAAGTTACTGGTAAGTACGGTTAAAATTACTTTTCAGGATCAGTACTGGGCTCAAAGATGCAGCACTGAGGTCTCTCCTGATAACAGGCGAGTAAATCGGAATTCGTAGTTCGGCTGATTTTAGAGGAATATTTGCACAATGGTGAAGGAAGGGGGTGGGGCCTGAGGTGACATGTCTGCAAACACGCCCTGTGGCGCATTTTAAGTTGGAGAATTAATTCCTCCTCAATCCCGAAGGTCCCTAGGGGCCAAGTAGCCCACCAGATACCTCCAGAATGCGCCAGAGAGCTGCATTGCAGAGAGGTGTTCAGAGGCCACGCCCCTTTTTGCACCTCTCTGCAACGCAGCTCTGTGGCGCTTTCTGGACGTACCTGGTGGGCTAGTTGGCCCCCAGGGACCCTCAGGATTGAAGGGGATTTAATTCCCCATCCTAAAACACGCCACGGGGCCTGTTTGCACACATGTCACCTGAAGCCCCGCCCCCTCCCTTCACCACTGTGCAAACGTGCCCCGTGGCGCGTTTTCTAAGTTGGGGGATTAAGTCCCCTTGAATCCTGAGGGTCCCTGGAGTCTAACTAGCCCACCATGTACCTCCAAAAAGCGCCACAGAACTGCGTTGCAGAGAGGTGTAAAAAGGGGCGTGGCCTCTGTACACCTCTCTGCAACGCAGCCCCTGGCGCATACTGGAGGTTCCTGGTGGGCTAGTTGGCCCCAGGGACCCCCAGTATTCAAGGGGATTGGTTCCCCTCAGCAAATGCGCCAGGGCGCGTTTGCAGAGTGGTAAAGGAAGGGGCGGGGCCTGCGGCACGATCGTTTAAAAAAAAAAAAAAAAAAATTCCCGAAGGGGGACTGTGTGGCCCCCCTTCCTTTTTCCTTTTTTTGGGCCCTGGAGTCCCCATCCCCTAGGGCCTTACCCCTTCTTTTTCTTTCTTTTTTAAAAGAAAACGGGAAGGGGGCCGTGACGCCCCCCTCCCGTGGCCTATTCCGGCCCCGGGGACCCCATCCCCCGAGGCATGGCCACACTTTTTTTAAGGAGGGGGGCTGCGTGGCCCCCCTCCTCAGGCCGCCTTTTGTCCCGGGGACCCCATCCCCCGGGGCAGGCCTTTATTTTTTATTTTATTTTTTTTTTTTTTTGGTGGAGGGGGGCCGCGTGGCCCCCCTCCCGGGCCACTACTTGCCCCGGGGACCCCATGCCCCGGGGCTGGCCCTCTCCATTGGGGACTGTGGGGGGGTCCTCAATCCCCCCACGGTCCCGCCGGCTCCCCGCCTCCTGCGGGAGCCGGCATTTCTTTTCCACATGGGGAGCTGCTAAGATGCAGCTCCCCGTGTGGAAAAGCAATCTGGTTTGAATTTTGGAAGAGAGAGCAGGTTTCCTGCTCTCTCTTCCAAAATTCAAAGCAGTTTGCTATGACAGGACGGGAGCCGCGAGGCTCCCGCCCTGCCATAGCAAACTACAGTGTCCCAGGGGTAGGCACCCCGGGACACTGCAGGAGCTGGCCCTGGGGGGTGGGGGTCCCCAGGGCCATCATTCACTCCAGGAGGGGGCCGCGCGGCCCCCTCCCCACATCTGCAAAGCCCCGGGAGGTGGTGGTCCCTGGGGCTTCGAGGGTCCAAAACGGACCCCCATTTTAAATTTGTTAGTGCCCGGGGAGGTGGCGGTCCCGGGCGTGTGGGGGACTGGAGCCCCCCACACAAGTAATTAAATTTAAAAAGAAGCCCGGGGAGGTGGCGGTCCCGGGGCTGCGGGAGGGCGGATAGCCCTCCGCACCACCCTTATTTAAAGCCCCGGGGGTGGCGGTCCCAGGCTTGGGGCCTTAGAGGCCCCCATAAAATCTAAACCCACCCCCGCATGCCCCCGGGACTTGGGCCACCCGCAAATTAGCATCGAAGCGCGGAGACCGCGCTCGATTTTTTTTTTTTTTTTTTTTTTTTTTTTAAATCGGCGGGTTCCGCGCACCCTAAGCGCATCCCGCCGTTTAAAAAAAATGCTTCTCTGCCCAGGGGTCCTTGTGGGACCCCTGAGCAGACCTAGAGGTCAGGGTGTTTCTACCCTGCCCCCTTTGCGCTTTGCGCAGTTGTTTCTGTCCCTCGGTTCTACCGAGGGACAAATGGCTGCCAACACTTCCTGATTTGGAGTGTTGACAGCCACTTGACAGCCAATTAGCATGCAGCTCGTGATCGGGAGGGTACGCGGACCCTACTCGGCCATAGATATATATGTGACTTTACTTTTGATTTTCTCAGGAACTACTGAACGGATTTACACCATTTAAGCAAAAGGCACGACACTGAACCAAGGGCTACCTCTTTGCCAAATTTGGTGAAATTCCGTTCAGCAGTTCGGGCTGTAGCCGGGATGAACGGTTCCTATGGAAAAATGAATAGGGAAAACGCGTTTTGGGACCCCCCTTTTTTCTCGGCCCCCGCTTGACGAATGACCCAGAGACTTTCAGGATAGGAGCGGACCGGAGCGCCCCAACAAGTTGGAAGCTTTCGCGAAGATTGGTCATTCGGCACCAACGTTATTTCAAATAGAATGATGCGGATTTCCTATGGAAAATAGGTCCTAACGATAACTATCTACTGGCGACCGCCAGTAGATAATACATATATACATGTATACATACATATATATATATATATACATATATATATATTCACTGAAAAAACCATAGGTTTCAGGCACGTTATAGTTAGAAATTAGCATTTAAAAAACCTTAGAAATTCACTGAAAAAAACCATAGGTTTCAGGGGCGTTATAGTTAGTTGGACATTTCACTCGTACAAAACCATAGAAATTCCCCCGTTATAGTTAGTTCAGCTAACTATAACTCGCGCGCCCGCAATGCACTGCTGATGACGTCACATATTACATCACTCATGACATGGTCAGTGACATCACTGATGACATCTCAAATGACATCATCCTTGTGATAGAGTGGCAGACCTCCTCTCACCCTAATATAACCTTTGATACACACACTCAAAAATACAAACTAACATTTTCAAAACAATGGACATACCAATACCAGTTACAACACACCTATTCAGTAATTCCAAGATCTACACACACATCCACTCATTCACCAACAGTCCCTATACAGTCACTCATACATGTACTCACTCATATGTACTCATACACCTATACATCCTGTTACACACCGCCACTCATCCATAGAGTTACTCACATAGTCACACATGAAAACAAAGTATCAAACATCCATTTACTTGCATATACAGTTATACACACACTACCACACTTACTTCTACAGAAACTTACACATACTTACTCTTTTAAACAATCACTTATAGAAACACCTACTTATTTGTACAGGAACTCTTCCAATCTATCACTCTCACATATACTCACTTATATACACCAATACTCACATATACTAGTTTAAAACATATGTAGTTACTCATAAAGACACTATTGAGACAGTCATTCACTCACTAACACACCCATACACATACTCATCCACCTATACAGTCCTGCACACATGTTGTCTTCAACACATACAAACAGTGAGTCACTCATTCATGCATCTATGCACTAAGTAATACCCCCACCGAACCATACAGACACTCAGACACTCATACTGATACTCAAAAACCAACTAATAACCCATATAGACACTCCTGTAGCTACTCACCAACCCATGCAGCCACTTATACACAAAGTGAGAGACTGATACAGATATTTTCATATTTAAACATTACTCACTAACCCATGTATTCACTAAGATACACTTAGTTATACAATCAATTTTACAAAAAAATCATCCATTTAGACACTTATATACCCATTTATTCTTCCATCGACCTTGAGATATACATATATAAAACATATTTAATTTTCAGAAAAACACACATTCACTGAATGATGTCATCAGTGATGTCATTTGAGATGTCATCAGTGATGTCATGAATGATGTCACTGACCATGTCATGAGTGATGTAATATGTGACGTCATCAGCAGTGCATTGCGGGCGCGCGAGTTATAGTTAGCTGAACTAACTATAACGGGGGAATTTCTATGGTTTTGTACGAGTGAAATGTCCAACTAACTAACGCCCCTGGGACCCCAGTATTCAAAGGGAATTACTTACCCTTCTTAAAACGCGCCAGGGGGCGCGTTTGCAGACTGCTGCAGGGAGGGGGCGGGGCCTCCGGCATGATGCCGGTCTTTTTTTTTTTTTTTTTGCTTTTTTCTGCTTAGGGGTTCCTTGTGGGACCCCCTGAGCAGACCTACGGGGTCAGGGTGTTTCAACCCTGCCCCCTTTGTGCGTTTTGCGCACTTGTTTCTTGTGTTTTTTTTTTTTTTTTTTTTTTTTTTTAAATCGGCGGGATCCGCGCACCCTAAGCGCATCCCGCTGATTTAAAAAATAAAATAAAATGCTTTTTTCTGCCCAGGGGGTCCTTGTGGGACCCCCTGAGCAGACCTAGGGGTCAGGGTGTTTCTACCCTGCCCCCTTTTTGCGTTCGGCGCACTTGTTTTACTGCTTTCTTGTTCCTCGGTTCTACCGAGGAACAAGATGGCTGCCAACACTTCCTGGTTTGGAGTGTTGACAGCCAATTAGCATGCAGCTCGTGGTCGGGAGGGTGTGCGGATCCACCGCGGCCATAGATATCGAAACTTTTATTTTGGATTTTCTGAGCAACTACTGAACGGATTCTGAACCAAGCACTACCTTTTTGCCAAATTTGGTGTAATTCCGTTCAGCAGTTTTGCTGTAGCCTTGCATAAAGTTTCCTATGGGAAATTGATTTTTTCACTCTTATTTTTTTAATTTCTCCGCAACTACTGAACGGATTTACACCATTTAAAAAAAAGGTCGCTCTCTGAACCAAGCGCTACCTTTTTGCCAAATTTGGTGTAATTCCGTTCAGCAGTTCGGGCTGTAGCCGTGGCAAAAATTTCCTATGGGAATTTACATGGAGAAAACACGTTTTGGGACCCCCCTTTTTTCTTGGCCCCCGCTTGATGAATCACCCCGAAACTTTCAAGACAGGAGCGGACCAGAGCGCCCCACTAGTTTTGAAAATTTCGCGATGATTCGTCAAACGACGCCAAAGTTATTGGGAATAGAATGTTACGGATTTCCTATGGATAATAGGTCCGAACTATAACTATCTACTGGCGACCGCCAGTAGATAATTTATTATACTATGTATACATGTGAAAATGTCTCGGTCCCCTGTTTGCCTCGGTGGCACGGAAAAAATGGGTGGAACTGACGTCAGCACGCCGACGAGGTCCTCTTATGGCTCCGATGACGTCATACGGTGTCGTGAGCGGAGCCGTGCTCGTTGACGTGGGAGAGCTAGGAAAGAATTTCCGTGGAATGCTGGTGCAGGGGATATTCACCTAAGTGTTCAGGCTAGTCCTTTGGGAGCAACTGTTTATGTTGCCACTCCAGAAACCGAAACCAGTGATCCGAGGGCAGAGGCCCTGCAGATGGCACACGAGGTGGGGTGCCCAGTCGTGTGCACCGGCGGGGCAGCGAAGTGACAAGCACCACAACCCACAAAAAGGTAACGAGGGCACTGAATAACACAGGATCTTCTCTTTGTATCTGGCAGGAACAACGAAGTTAAAATGCCCTAGTACCAAAATCTAGAATTAGTGCTACAACGGTCTTCAAGAGGACCTGCGATGCCGCTTCTGCCTCCCGTACCCTGGAGGCGGCACATGGGTCACGCGGTACAGTCATACTGCGGTGGGACGCACACTCGTTGACCTCTCATGGCACTGCTCCACACTTCAGGGAGGACGCTTTCCATTAGCTATGTTTTCTGATGACATGTCGCGCCAGCCCCGTCCAACAACAGAACTCCTTTAGATCCAAACAGAATCTTCCACTCTCTCACCGGAAGTGAAACCAGGCCACGCGGACACTTTCACAATACAACAGCCGGGAATGCACTTTTCGGTAAAAAACCACATTCCTTCCTCCTAATTAATCAAATAAACGTCTCACTGAAGAACAGGGGCCAGCTTCGATCGGTAAACAGCCGTTACAACGACTTTTTTACTTTGCGATACCATTACAACGCATGCATTACCACGCATGAGTTGTACATCACGAAGTCATTACTACGCATTTTTTAAGAACGCATGGTCATTTACCACGCATGCCTTTACAACAAATTTTGTTGTAAAGGTATGTATGGTAAATGACCATGTCTCTAAAAAACATGTAGATGATCCATGTCGTTGTAAGGAAACAGAGGCTGTTCCGTTTCCTCACAACGACGTGCACCGCCCCTCAGAGATGACGTGAAGCAGGAACCACGAGGAGAGAGGCACCATGAGGAGTGAGAGGTAAGGGGGATTGGGCATGGGGTGGGGGTTTCTTTTCTAGGGTTTAGGGTAGTGCAGTGGTGTTTGGGTGGTGTAGGGGGTCGTGCTGGGGGTAGTGGTTTAGGGTAGTGCAGTGGTGTTTGGGTTGTGTAGGGGTCGTGATGGGGGTAGTGTTTTAGGGTTTAGGGTAGTGCAGTAGTGTAGGGGGTCGTGCTGGGGGTAGTGTTTTAGGGTTTAGGGTAGTGCAGTGGTTTATGGGTAGTGTAGGGGGTCGTGCTGGGGTAGTGTTTTAGGGTTTAGGGTAGTGCAGTGGTGTTTGTGTAGTGTAGGGGGTCATGCTGGGGGTAGTGTTTTATGGTTTAGGGTAGTGCAGTGGTGTTTGGGTAGTGTAGGGGGTCATGCTGGGGGTAGATTTAGGGTTTAGGGTAGTGCAGTGGTGTTTGTGTAGTGTAAAGGTTGTGCTGGGGGTAGTGTTTTAGGGTTTATGTTAGTGCAGTGGTGTTTGGGTAGTGTAGGGGGTAGTGCTGGGGTAGTGTTTTAGGGTAGTGCAGTGGTGTTTGTGTAGTGAAGGGGGTCATGCTGTGGGTAGTGTTTTAGGGTTTAGGGTAGTGCAGTCGTGTTTGTGTAGTGGGTCGTGTTTTAGGGTATAGGGTAGTGCAGTGGTGTTTGGGTAGTGTAGGGGGTCATGCTGGGGGTAGTGTTTTAGGGTTTAGGGTAGTGCAGTGGTGTTTGTGTAGTGTGGGAGGTCTTGCTGGGGGTATATTTAGGGTTTAGTGTAGTGCAGTGGTGTTTGGGTAGTGTAGGGAGTCGTGCTGGGGGTAGTGTTTTAGGGTTTAGGGCAGTGCAGTGGTGTTTGGGTAGTGTAGGGGGTCATGCTGGGGGTAGATTTAGGGTTTAGGGTAGTGCAGTGGTGTTTGTGTAGTGTAGGGGTTGTGCTGGGGGTAGTGTTTTAGGGTTTATGTTAGTGCAGTGGTGTTTGGGTAGTGTAGGGGGTAGTGCTGGGGTAGTGTTTTAGGGTAGTGCAGTGGTGTTTGTGTAGTGAAGGGGGTCATGCTGTGGGTAGTGTTTTAGGGTTTAGGGTAGTGCAGTCGTGTGTGTAGTGGGTCGTGTTTTAGGGTATAGGGTAGTGCAGTGTTTGTGTAGTGGGTCATGCTGGGGTTAGTGTTTTAGGGTTTAGGGTAGTGCAGTGGTGTTTGGGTAGTGTAGGGGGTCGTGCTGGGGGTAGTGTTTTAGGGTTTAGGGTAGTGCAGTGGTGTTTGTGTAGTGTGGGAGGTCTTGCTGGGGGTATATTTAGGGTTTAGTGTAGTGCAGTGGTGTTTGGGTAGTGTAGGGAGTCGTGCTGGTGGTAGTGTTTTAGGGTTTAGGGTAGTGCAGTTATGTTTGGGTAGTGTAGGGTGTCGTGCTGGGGGTAGTGTTTTAGGGTTTAGGGAAGTGCAGTGGTGTTTAGGTAGTGGAGGGGGTAGTGTTTTAGGGTTTAGGGTAGTGCGCCCAACCAGCCACAATATCCCTGGACAAAGGGGATCCTGACCCTTTGGAGTGCTCCGTCAATTGAATAATTTGGGTCAAGGGCCCTACCACGTCCAAGACCTATCAATTCCTTTCTTGGGATCCCTCATATACTTGGAGAAAAAGGTACATAGTTTCTCATCAATTTCAGGCGTGTGTGCCACCTTCCCCTTCAGTGAGGGCCTGGGGCATTCTCCCTCATCCTATTCCTGACCTCCCTTTCAAGGGGTTGATGGATTTTCCCCACCACATACTCTCCCACTTTGGCGTCAGGTGTCCACTCTGCCGACCTAGGATGGTAAATTTGGGTAGGCTCGAACATGTCCGAGTGGACCCCGTCCCCAACCGGGGACTGAGAGGAGTGGGACTCTGGACGCCAGGGACGCCCGAGTCCTTATCCTCATCGGAGGAGAAATCGTCCTCCGATACACCCTCTCCCTCTAAGGGAAACCCGCCGTCGGGGTCTACAATAGTGGTGACAGTGTCGCAATTTTCTCCGGGCCCCTCCTCCTCCCGGCAGGGTGCATGTTTTAGCCTTCGCGCACTCTTGAGGAAGGTCTCCGTAAGTTTATCAAATCCTTCCAAGTGCCCCGCGTTATGCTTAACGGCCCTTTTATTCCCCATCTGGGAGCTACTTGGACCCGCCACCACCAGATCTGGGTCACTGAACACCCCAGGGATGCTTTTCGCCAGCTTATCAACCTGATCCCTAGGAGGAGCCAGCGCCCTAGAAATAGCCAGAGAGAGGGCTTGGTCCACTGCTGGAGGGAGAAGTTGGGGGGCCATTCCTCCTCCACTTCCTGGTAGGAGGAGTAAAAATGGTCTTCTGGAGAAGACATGATAGCAGAGGGTGTGAGCACAGAACAAATGCCCTTAAAATCCTTAAGACAGCCCCTCGCCGGTGCTCCAACAGCTGGGCTTTCCCGAAGCTGTTATAAGAATAGACTGAGGCACAATACCAATTACCACCACCAGGTGGCGCTGGTCACTAACGTGGCCGTGTGGGGAAATCACCGCGTAGCGGTGTCAAAATTAGGCGAGGGTTGGTCGGGAATCAAGCGGACACTAAAGGAGTGACCGGATTCCCAAACGCGCGTAAAGACCAGCGGGAGCGCTCGACGGAGCTGCCTCGCTCGGACCAGACGCGCCTGACAGGATCTCACCGCGCGCAGAGCACACAGCGGGAGAAACTGCGAGGGGAGAACGCGCTCGGGTAAGAGCCTGCTGCGCAGGGAATATGAAACAAAACCAAGGCAATAATGCTAATAACGTGCACAAGAAACCGCTATACAAACAGCAACAACTTCAGATTAAGCCAAGAATGTAAGGAATGCACTTAACTGACGAGCAGTGAAGAAAGCGGAAGGGACGTCACGATATTATATACGATGGACTGTGATATGATTGGACTATAGTTGCCTTGGAGACTACCCCCTAATGGTTCATGGGTTGTGTAGTCTTTTGTTTAATGATTGTTGTGTTACGTTTTCTTTGACCTGCTATGCAAATAAAGTGAGGAAAGATATGCATAATCCTCGCCTCCGTCCTGCCATAGAATTCATTAAACTTTATTTGATCTGATTTAGAAACATAGATCATAAAAGTGTACATAAAAACAGTAAATCCTCTTTCCTAATACAATACAGTGAGAATTAATTAAAACCAGTAGGTAAAAACGGGCGTTACAAAGCCCGGTTCAGAGCAACTTCAGGTTAACAGAATCGTAAAGTTCAATGTTTCGCAAGATCAATCTCATGTACTTAGTGCAAAATACGCAATAAGGGGTCCAAGTAAGATGTAACGCTCCAATACCTGACCAGTTTGCACTATATAAAACTGCAGAAAAACTAAAAATAAAAAGTGTTTTGCACACTTCTGTCATTGGGCTATATGTGGGCTACATCTGGGTGATATTTGTGCTACATTTGGGCTCTTTTTTCTCTGGTGGCCATCTTGGGAGACTTATTTGTATGAAGTTTCCTAATTTCGTCATTTACTGCAGTCTCCTCAGTAGGAAATGCTTTCAGTTTTTACTTTAATTCCATCAAGAAGGCATTCAGATGTGTCACACATTTGCCATAAATTCAGAATGTTAGCACTCTAGTTGATCATTAGATCACTGTAGTAAAGCTACGGCTCACCAGGGAGTTAACTGGAAGTTTACTGCTGGTATTGAAAGTGATTGTTTCAGTCTGCATGTCAGAATTTTCTAATGAAATAGAAGAGGATTTGAGATCTCACTTAAAACATGCCCTAAATTTTCTTTCTGCAGCACTAACCATAATTTCTATGGCAAAATGAACCCCCTCATTTTGTTCCTTTTTAAATTAAATGTTTTAAGTGTTACCAGTTTATTCCAATCAAGATGGCTTCAGGTGTGCCATACTTTTGTCATAAGTAAGACTGTTAGCGCTCTAGTTGTTCTTTAGAACACTCTGGGAAGCTGCAGTAGAACACAAAGGCATCAACTGACAGGCTGCTCCTGTTGAAATATAACAGGAAGATATTTGAGATCACACTTAAAACATGCCCTAATTTTTCTTTCTACAGCACTAACCATAATTTCTATGACAAAATGAACCCCATCATTTTGTTCCTTTTTAAATTAAATGTTTTAAGTGTTACCAATTTATTCCAATCAAGATGGCTTCAGGTGTGCCATACTTTTGTCTTAAGTAAGACTGTTAGCGCTCTAGTTGTTCTTTAGAACACTCTGGGAAGCTGCAAAGGAATCAACTGACAGTCTCTGCCCTCGTTGGATGTACATGTTTTACTGAGAATGTCAGACTTCATTCTCACATGACTGAGAAAGATAATGTGATTTTACAGAAAATATGCTCTCATTTTAGCTTCTGGAGCACCTTCCAAAACTGTATGGGACAAGCATGTGAAAATAGTTCTCTCAAACATGATTCATGATATCCCAGCAGAAGGTTTTTCACAGGGTAAAATCACCTTAGAACACACCACAATTCCTGAAATTAGTATGGTACCATCAACAAATGAATTCTAATGTAACTAAAGTCTGTTATCACCCTTTATAGTTCTCCTTTTGGTAACCCTCAAAATCTTCGATTCACTACAATTTATTTCAATGGGGTACTATCATTTATATTGGTCCCAAGATGGCTGCCAGCAATTCCAGGATGAAGTGCTGACAGCCAATCAGATCTCACGATGACATGTGTGGTTAGGCTCCACCCAGATACATATGTGTTTTCTTTTTCAAATTTCTCAGGAACTACTGAACGTATTTACACCATTTAACCAAAAGGCACGACTCTGAACCAAGGGCTACCTTTTTGCCAAATTTGGTGTAATTCCGTTCAGCAGTTCGGGCTGTAGCTGCGACTAAAGGTTCCTATGGAAAATTGCATGGGGAAAACACGTTTTGGGACACCCCCCCCCTTTTTTCTCGGCCCCCACTTGACAAATCACCCCGAAACTTTCAAGATAGGAGCGGAGCGGGCCATAAGTTTTGAAAATTTCACGAAGATTCATCAACCGGCGCCAAAGTTATTGGGAATAGAATGTTGCAGATTTCCTATGGAAAATAGGTCCTAACTATAACTATCTACTGGCGACCGCCAGTAGATAATATATATTAATATATATATATATATATATATATACACATATATATACATATACAGAAACGATCAACTCAAAGAAGAGACCAGAGGACACAGTGGGGAAATTCAAGACGACCCTTTAATCACTGTTGCAATATATATATGTAAAAAAGAAGAGAACTCTGGGTAGTTCTCAAGTTTAGGTGGAAGGCAGCTTCTGTATAGAGCACCCTCAACACCAGCGACACTCTAGATTTGTTCACCTCGAATGTCTGCTTTTCTATCAAAGTTTTTAAGCATGGGATTAGCACAGTGCTATCCACGCCGAGATAGAAAGGGACAAAAAGTATTTTGCCATTTGTACAGCAAAGTCTTTAAGCATAGGAATAGCACAGTGTTATCCATGCCAAGCTGTTAAATGACAAAAGCCATTTACCACTCCAGGCACAGTATTACAGCTTTGGACTGGTAAAATACCATCCAAGCCAACCTGAAATGAATAAAAGCAGTAATAATAGATTGACGCATAAATTATGTAAAAAAGAAGAACACTATAAACAAAATACTTTTTTGTCTAGAGGAGGGTCTTCAAACAGAGTGTTTTTGGATGGGCCTGAAGAAGGGGCCTTTCTGCCGGCCGTGCATCATACAGGCCCAACTTCAGACTAAGAGGCTCCAGCAGGGGCTTCCAGCAAGGAACACCACCACCCTTTTATCCACATTGTGGCCGAGGTTCCGGTTCAAGAGGCCTCCGGGGACGCGGACAGAACGCAAGCAGCTTTAACGAGTACCAACTTTTATCCTCACAGTTCTTCCCAGGCAAAAGTAGGCGGAGGCCTCGGGATCTTTCCCCAAGCCTGGCAGTCAATTACTGGGGACCCTTGGGTCTTAGAAACTGTCCAAGGGTTCAAAATAGACTTCTTGCAAGTACTGCACCAGTCCCATTCCTCAAGAGAGCTAAGTCTATCCAAGACCAACAGAAAGTAGTAGAGGAGGAGGAGGTATCCTGCATGTTGAAGTAGGGCATCATAATAGAAGTCCCACTACATCAGAAGGTTTTTGTAAGTACACTCTTCCTGGTACAAAAGAAAGACAAAGGTTGGAGGCCAGTAATAAATCTCAGAGACCTGAACAGGTTTCTAATATATTGACACTTCAAGATGGAAGGTATCTATCTCTCAAGAGCTATCTTATTGGAAGGAGACTGGTTAGTAAAACTGGACCTCAAAGATGCCTATTTCACTAGTCCAATGGCCCAAGAGTGCCAATGTTACCTCAATTTGTCTGGCAAAACCAGCTTTTCCAGTTTCAGGCACTTCCCTTCAGTCTGGTGTCGGCACCCTGGTGCTTTACAAAAGTGATGAGAGCTGTCATGTCTTTCCTCAGAGAGAGAGAGGAATACACCTTATTATCTATCTGGTCGACATTCTCATAATGTCCCAATGTCAAACACAAATTCTCAAAGACTTGGACACGGTGATATCCCTCCTGGAGAGCTTGGGCTTCATTATAAACAAGGAAAAGTCCATTCTAGCACCCTCGAAAAACATAGAATTTCAGGGCTTCTCTATAGACAAAGTAAAAGCTATTCTTCTTCTATCCCCGAAGAAGGTTGCGAAAATTCGCTAAGAAATATGCTTTGTACTGAAACAACATCAGCTAACCCTCAGAGAACTTGCCAGACTACTAGGCCTCCTGTCTTCTTCCAATCCGGCCATATTTCCTGGTACCCTTCATTAGCGTGCTCTCCAGAGAATAAAAGCAAGAGCTCTTCGAGCAGGCTTGCAGTATGGGAACAAAATCTCCTTGGTTTAGGAGTCAAGATCAGAGCTGAGTTGGTGGCTGGACAACCTGGATGCCTGGAACGGATGTGCAATCTTTGGATCGTCTCCAGATTACATTCTCGAATCCGATGAGTCTCCTTGGATGGGGCCCTCGTCTGGGACCAGAGAATACAGGGGGACTGTGGTCCCACACAGAGAGATCGCACCACATAAACTTTCTGGAATTAACCACAGGCCTTTATGCTTTGATGAGTTTCAAGCATTCCTTTCAGGGCAGAGCAGTACTGCTGAAAATGGACAATGTTTCAGCAGTAGCTTATATAAACCGTCCAGGTGGCACGATATCCACGGATCTATCCGATCTGGCCAAGAAACCTTGAATGTTCTGCCTGGAACACAAGATCTCCCTCAAAGCAGAAAACTTACCCAGGAAAGCCAATGTCTCAGCCGGGTCCCTTGCTCACTGTGCCACTGGATTCAAGCTAGCCTGGCTGATGAAGGGTGACATACCCTGAAACCGGTCCCAGGATGCTTGTTTCCGGTCCAGGGAGGACCTGGCTTGGCAGTTCGGTCTGGACTGTTCCCATGAGGCACAGGGTCAAGACTGATTTGCATATGGCTGGGTCCAAACTGGGGTGGCGTAGTGGGCAAAAGAACGATGGATTTAACCCAGATCTCTTGACTGGGGGAGAATGTTTGAATCATTCAGCATTCCGTCCATCATTTGTTGCAGTTTCAGCCGACTGGAACTCCAGGTTTCTGAGGGACTACAGCGACTGGAAGCTGAACAAATCAGTCTTCAGAAAACTATACCTCCTATGGGGTCCTCTGAAATTTGACCTGTTTGCGAGCAGACTCACCTTCCAACTGGAAATATATTTCAGATGGATGCCTGGGTGCTTTAGCAGTAAAGTGTTCCTACAACCCTGGAAAGGAACTCAAGCTTACACTGTTTCCCCCTTCGCGATGATCCGAGGAGTTCTTCAGAAAGTCAGATAGGAGGTATGCTCCCTGGTCCTAATAACTCCCTTTTGGCCGTCGCAAGCATGGTTTCAAACGATCTTCGAACTGGCCTACGACATACTCTTTATTCTTCCCGCAGAAGAAGGACTCTTAACCATAGATGGAGAGGAATGCCCTCTGATCTTGACAGGGTCTTTGAACCTTCTTGCCTGGAGGGTATCAGGAGATCTAAAGAGATGTCAGGACATTTGGGAAGAGCTGAGAAACTCCGCAAGGAGCCCTGGGCTCCTGGGACCCACATGAGATACAGCGCAATTTAGAAAACATGGGTCTGTTGGTGCCTGGAAATGGATCTGGATCCTGTGGAGGCACCTAAAGTCCAAGTATCTAACTCTCTGGTAGAATAGTTTGACAAGAGTCTTAGCTACAGGACGCTTAACTGCTGTAGGTCGGCCAGTGGCGTAGCTAGGGGGGTGCGGTGGGGGCAGACCGCCCCAGGCGGCTCGAGTTTTGGGGGCGGCGGCCAGCCCCCCCTCCTACCTCCCAAGATCATCAGGCCATCGCGGGCGGCAAACGCAGGGGCTGCCACGGGCAGCCTAAGGCCTAGCTACGCCACTGAGGTCACAGTCTCAGCTGGTCACAATCACAACTTAGTAAATAGAAGAACTTTTGGAAAAAATGTTATGGTGTGTAGAATCCTTAAAAGTATCAGATGATTGAGAAGACCTCCGAAGCCTAAATAAGAGTCTCTCTGGGATGTAAATTTGGTTCTAGATTTATTCAATTCTTGGCCAAATAAAAGGTTTCTAAGCAAAAAAATGCTTTCCATGAAGATAGCCTCCTTACTGTGCCTGATTTACTGGTGATGTGTGTCGGATGTGAGAGCTTTAGAGGTAAGCAACAGAATTGACGATGCTTTTGAAGTGGTTTGAAATTGTTAGAAGAACTAAAACAATGTCTGACTCTGTCTTTTATACTAAGTTTGACTTAAGAAAAAAATTATATGTTGTAGACTGTATGAAAGAATACGATTATAGAATGAATGAACATCGCTCAGACGGTGTTAATCAGCTTCTCATTTCCTTTGTCAGACCTTTCAAAGCAGTGAATTGTGCAACAATAGCTCACTGGGTTAAAGGAACTATGCAATTAGCAGGCGTCGACCGCAAGAGATTTCAAGCACATTCCATGAGGGGCACTATGGCTATTCAATCCTTTTGGACAGGCGGTAGACTAGAGAACATCTTTAGAGCTGCCGATTGGTCAAATTCCACTACATTTGCAAAGCATTATTGTAAACCGATAGAACACATGTCAAATGCAGTTCTGCAGAGCTACCAACATGCATAATGGTAGCCTCTGGTCTTGTAATGAAATAGCGATTCTCCTAATTACCGTGCCAAGAGAATCTGAATTTCATTAAAGACGCAGATGCTAACATTATCCCACCCTCCCAGCCCTGCATAAAAAAGGAAAACAAGTAGAGTATATGTACATTTCAAATGAAGACAGTATAATATGTAATGCTTTAATAAGATTTCAAGCTATGTTACATGCATTCCCAAGTGCTTTACTGTGAGAACTCTTGCACATATGTCTGTAAAGGATGTTCTAATATCTGTCTTTTATTTCAGACAATCCTAAACAGTCCGGAGGTTTCTCTCTACACCGCCTGGAGGACACCTCGGACTGGGTGCCCGGCTTGCTGGATCCTGCTATGCAGTTTGTTCGCTTCCAAGGACCTTACGGTTTGCTGGCTCCCGCTACGCAGTTTGCTCGCTTCCAAGGACCTTACGGTATGCTGGACCCTGCTACGCAGTTTGCTTGCTTCTAAGGATCTTCCGTTTTCCTGTTTTACCATGTGGTGTCCAATACTTTCATAATACATGATGAAGAAGTTATCCGCATTTCAAAGAGGCAGATTGTACTGAGTGCAGAGTTGACTCATATATTTACTCAATGACTTAGCTTAAAAGGGACGTAGTCATTTAAAGGCAAGTTACAATTCTGTTTACCCAGTGTTCGATATTTAGGTCACAACATCTCAGCAGGGGAATGGCACCTGCCTGCAGACTGAATTGAAGCTATCTGTAAGCTACCAAGGCTCTTTACCATCTCAGAGGTATGGTCTCTTTAGGGGATGATGGGCTACTGCCGACAGTGAGTTTGCATTACGGCACTACTGTGAGACAATTGCAAGATCTTGTGCAGAAAGACTCCCGTCAACATTTGCCTTGGTCCAACGAGGCAGAGCAAGCATTTGTATCTCAAATCATCCCTACTTGTATTAAGTTTACATGATTATACAAAGCCTTTCACATTGTACTGCTTTAGGGATTCCGGATCAGGACCACAGTGACGAGAAGAAACTGAATCTATTATCGCTTTGCTCTTGATGCTGTAGGCACAGGGCTGCCTTCGTACAGTGGTCGCTGCTGTCCACCTCACTGAGGCATATGAAAATATAGTTCTTGGTTCTTTTCTCACTGTTGCTGTGCTCATGCCATAACCACACAGTTATTGACGATGAAAACTCAGCACCTATCTAAATCAAGATATGGAATTCTGTTGTTGTCCACTGCTCATATAAACACCGGCAAGATGTCCTGTCTTGAACCCTGCTTTTTGTTTTTCCCCACCACTCTTGATGGGGAGCCTCATAATTGCGTTCTAGTGACTACCCACCTAACCAGGCTTGTTTTGATGTTACAGATGCACATCTGCTCAACTGTGACCTTGTATTTTATGATGTTGGAAATAACAAGGACTCCCAGGTTCATGGATACACTCAGTGCATCCTGCATGACATTGAGATTTGTTCTTTGTCTAACATTGCTTCTGCTCAGGTTGCGGAATGAATTGCTCTTGGTGTCACCCACAACTTTGGGCTTCTCTGGGTGCAGTGGGGATTCCTTATTTCAGCCGGGGTCCATACCAAAAAATGATTCTATTTTAAAGGTTTACTTGACACTCGTCAATTGCTGTCTAAAATTGATATGGTCGGGAGGGCTAGCTAAAGAAAAACCCTCTCTGATCAAGTAGCCAAAAGGGCCACCTTGCCTCCCAATTCTGAAGGAACTTTTTATGTATCCCAAGGTACTGAATCCTTTCTGTCATCTTTTAAGGGCTTGTCACATTACAAGAATGTGCAACTGCTGTTGACAAGAATAGATGGTTAAAATCGTACTGTAAAAGGAACACAAATGGAGTGTGGCGTAACCCAAAGGAGAGTGGGTGCCCCTAAATTGCTGCTCCCTGCCAGTTTCATTGCATTGTCCACAAAAGCAAAGACAGCATGATCCATGCGGTGAACACCCACTGCTTTGCCCTCTTATTTGCTTTCATTGACAAAAAGAATATATAGTCATTCTTGTGCCACTTGCTAAGCCCACAACATTGAGACAGCTGTCAACACCAACAGCGCTGCCCACCAAGCTCTACAAGGCCCTTTTGTCGACACCTACATTGATTTCATTTAAATGTCTTAATATTGTTTTATGTTTATTGAATTGAAGTTTATCCACGTGCCCAGGCCAATGCAATTACTGTAGCAAAAAAAGTGTTTAGGGATTTTATACCACGGTTCCATATATCCCCTTCAGCTAGACAGTGACAAAGGGACCTTTTTTGTGTCATCTGTTAAGAGAACGTGTAAACCTCTATACATCAAGTAAGACTTTCATTGTACTGAACACTTAGTCTTCTCGGTAAGTTGAAAGGTTTAATTTCACTCTGAAACACAAAATAGCTAAGATTGTTGTGAAACGCAGCTGAAGTGGACCAAAGCTTTACCCTGGCACTCTGTTCAATTTGAGCCCTTAATACTTACAAAATAAATCATGTCATGTCATCATGAGCCATTGATTGGGTGACCAACCCTCCTCCGTTCTACCCTTCTAGTCTCCATCTCACCTTGATTTACAACCGAATGATTATTTGACTCAGCAATGTTAAAAACAACTAATTAGCTGTCTCAACAGATTCACTTCTCAGACAGCAGCTGTACTGCCCACATGTCAGACCAAAGATTGCCATGACCTGTAGGCTGGTGACTGAGTCAATACAAGATTCCATCAGAAGTTACTCCTACAACCCTGTTCCTGATGCCCTTTTCAAGCCCTGCTCACAAAGAAAACACTGCTGCGAAGGGTGTAAGACTGCCTGCCTGGATTCACAAATTGTACTGCAACCAGCCCACCAAACCAAAAGACACTGGTCATGTCCGGCAGGTCACTCCTTCTCCTGTTCTTGATAAACAAGAAGACTCTGCACCTGCTGCATAACCAGCTGCTATCTTAGCTGCTCACGTCAGGGACAGACACTCCATCCGCTTATACACTTTCATACTGTTCTATGAGCGATACAAGCAGAATAGCAATATTCCTTTGTACTGGATATCTATCAATTTGCCATTTGATTCTAATGGAGGAGTGTCCATAGTCCAGATCTCATTTGGCAAGGAAGAAAAATGCTGTAAACAGCTTGCGCATGGGCATCTCGTGCCCGGATGGGATAGTGTTGCCTCGCAGTTCCTAGCCGCAAGACCAGAGTTAGCCCTGCCGAACGAACAGCTTGTGCCGGCTGCAGTTCATCTTGGTCACACTGCCCATCGTCGCATTTGTGAAGTTGGGAGTGGCAGCATCATTAATGGGTATCCCTCCCAGCTAAAACTGATCCGAACGTTCATTCTAAACTCTCTTCCAGAGTACAGTTTACCTGCAGTTGCACACTCAGTAGACTGGGCGCTTTTTTCGAGTGTGTAAGTAGTTCCTGCACAAGGCTACCCAAAGACTGGTCTGGATCTTGGTATCCTGCTGATGATGTACCTGCCATCAAACAAACTAGAGGTCTTTCACATCCAGATTTGTATACAGATGTGGTTTCAGAACCACCCAAAAGGTTTCAACATGTGGCGCTGCAATCTTAATCATTAATTGTGACAAAAAAATGTCAAGCTCATGAAAAGTGATCATCAAGGAGATGGGCATTTTTATTTTTTTGATAATACAAAACCTATCATTCTCACTTATATCTGGCAACATTTTGTTTATTACATTTTACTCTATTTTTCTAGTTTGGTTTGGAAATTTATTATTTTGCCTCTTGACTTTATTACTGTTTTGATACAGGAGCAATACTTCACCCATTGCCCTAAATTAAGCTGGTCTGCCATGTGCAATAGCTACCAGGGCTCATGTTAATTTTGTGGATTTGAGGGTTCACTCTTAAAATGGTTGCAATAGTTCCTTGAGGTGGGTAGTCACCCACTACAAATAATTATCCAATTTCTTACAGAGATTCTTTAACATAATGTGAAAAAACAATGAAAGAACTGAAACCAAAAGCAGCAAATAGTTACAAGTGGACAAAAAAGTTACATCATCAACAAAGAAATGTATAAGCATTATTAATATCCTTTAATTATTGCTACAGCATATACATTAGTCATACAAAGCAGCAAAACCAGTGTTTCGTTACCGCCAGACTCCTCCCGGCCTATAAAAAAGTTGGTAGGGTAAATACTTTTAACAGTTTTTACAAATCATATGTACACCAGGCCGTGATGGCCTATTCTCCTCTCTGCAGTCCTTAAACAGGTTAAGACAAAACAAATTCAGTTCCCCACAGTTGTACGTACTTAAAAATATTCATATGTACAGGTAGAAAGTATGCAAAGCTTTGTTGGCACAATATGCTGGAGGCCACCAGAGCCTACCGGTTCCCTTCCAGCAATAGGAAAGACACCGCTTCCACAAACTGCAAGCATTAAACTTGCGTGAAAATAGAAAGCTGGAGGAATTGAGCTGCATGCTACATTAAAAAGAAAGTAAGACCCACCCAGAAAATGTAAATGCACACTGCATTCCTTGCAGAGTTCTGACACTGCAGGGAGCGCATGGACCGGAGTCCGTGAGCCCCAAGCTGGGAGAGGTATACCAACAGGATGCCTGTATTCAGTTGAAGCCACTTTCCCCATTCAGAGACCTCCTTTCAAGGGAACGTTGAATGAAGCAATGTGCACACAAGGACTACAGCAGCAAAAGTTGACAGAGGAAGAACCAAGTACCATGTTCGTAGGGTTAACTATCGCTTACGACGTAAACAAAACGATACCTGCAGCATTTATTTGAAAGATGAACTGTTTGTTTCTTAAGCCACCTGGCTATCGGGGCAGGTCACTCTTTCTACAACCCCTTATACAAAATTGCACTGTTTCCGGCAGCAGGAAAGGAGAAGAGAAAACAACCGTACCAAACAGATGCTTGCTACAAAGATCTATGGTTTGTGGTGACTCAATGTGCACCCATGTGCCTTTTCCCTTGCATGGAACCGCACCTGCATCATTGGGCACCTACATTAGGAATCTGTACCTCGTCCAATGGAGCATACACTGGTCTGTGAAAATGTCGTTCATCGCTTTCATTCCCTATGGCCATGCCTTGATGCAGTACTTGGTCGTACATGGGAATCCCTTTGTGAGTTATAATATCACAACTAGCTATAAATACCTCCTAAAGCATCTGAAATAATGTATTTTTTCTCTGCTTAGACAAACTTGCGTGTAAAATTGTGTGCACAAATGTCAGTCCTGTTGATGCTGGAAGTGCCTTTGCTCATAAGGCAGGACAATGGACAAAGGGTTCATCATCAACTGGATATCACCCGAGTGGCAATTGGTTAGGGAGATTGTCACCTCTATTCTCTAAAGCAAATCTACCCTAGTAATGGACACTTTGTACTCACTTTAAACCTATCCCACGTTAGGGAGAGAGTGCCTTTCAACTCTGAGCCACAGGTTCACATCGAGCTCTTGCTCGACTTAGAGTAGTTTTCCTCTCTGAGCCACTAGCGCGGATTGATCCCAGACTACCCGAGAGTGTTTTCATCCCTAGATCATGGATTGTCATTGAGCCCTTGCTTGGCTTAGAATATCTTTCCTCTCTTGGGATCTGGAACTTTTCGAGAGCCAGGTTCACAAAGGTAAAGTACTGTTACCCGTCGCTAAATGCTCTGCGAATTCTGAGCAAACAGATTATCTCGGAAACATTTTTAGTAAATAGTCATAGAACAACAAAAAGGCACCAAAAACACAACAGCCTCACCGTGACAATTGAAGGCAATCAATCAACAAATCTCCAGTGCTGTGCATGTACCATCCAGATATGTGCCACAGCCTGGGTGGAGCTAGGGATGGGTGGCAAAAATCTCTTTCTAGATAGGAGTCACCTGCCACTCACAGAGCTCAGAGGGTTTGGAGAACGCAAACATTGAAGTATTTCAATTTTAAGACGCTCTGCAGATTGTGAACTTAAACGTTTGATTGCCTTCTGAGAATTAAGGAGTACAAGAAAACCGGTAAGTCACCCATAAGACCTCACTCATAGAAGGAGTCGACCCTCACCGCGTGGCTGCACTGGAAGGGACACATCTGCAATGTGCCATTAAGCTCTTTGAAGGGTCCCAGAAAAGACAAACACAGATGCTTTAGGAGTACATGCAACCAACATGTTGCGCTAAGTAACACAAAGGTTTGCACTAGCATTGTTGACAGATTTTTAAAATTGTTCGGTCTGATGCGGTCTGCTCCAACCCTTGGAAAGTTCACCAAGAAAAGACCTCAGTAGGGTTCATAAAAGTCTTATCATGAAGTACAAAACAAAGATCTGAGAGTGCAGCAATTAAAAACAAAGTGTGTGCGCACACACACTCAAAAGCACAAGGAGGGAAACACGCACCTAACAGCAGAAAAGAGGAAGAAAAAGCTAGAGGTACTGAGGCCTTGCAGGCATGCAAGTCTTAGTAAACCACCCACAAAGCTACAAGGTATCATACCCTGGAAATCCCTGATAAGAAAAGCAGCATCATGTGCTTTACTCTGAAGGGGAGGTTCAGCACGAGAGCAGAAACCAGAAGAGATTAACTTCCTAAGTAAGAACTCAGGTGACCCACCAACACTTGGGCAGCCATGGAAGACTGATGCCACGGTGAGCAGGCACCACAACCAGGCCATATTTGTACCTCTGCTACAAACGCCAGGCTTGCCACGGAAGACAGGCATTGTAGCACAATTGCTGTCCACCAATTAGTGTTACAATGTCACAACTAAAAAGTATGATTTACCATCGACGCTTAATGCCACTAAAAACGTTCTCCTTTGTCAAAAGATGAATTAAAACAAATGAAAAGATAACAGGTTGGGTCTGGAAGATCGGTAGTATAAAGAGTTTGTTCGTCACAGCATTTGCTTCAGTGACACCAGAATTATCATGACTAGGAGAGTCACGCAGAAGAAAATGTATATAAAACCTGTTTTCCCTGCGTCGGCAGATACCTCATTCACTACGGAAGACTAGCAACTTAAAGTACTTGTACCTTCCGTCAAAGGGTGGAACATGGGGTTCTGAAGCTCTTTCTATTCAGCGAGGATATTCATTGGGAAGCCAGGATCCGGGAATGTTTGTACGCACATTGGCACTCATGCAAGCACATGTGGATGGAAAAAGACACAGGTTTTTAAACTTCTTCACATTAAAATGAGCAACTTGATCCTCTTTTAGTGACAGGCAGTTTTATTTTTTTATTGCATATACCTTCCTGCCTCCACTCTGCTCCCAGCCTTTCTTATGCCATCATTGTGTGTTTTCCGGAAGCCAGAAGTTCACTATTTCCATGTGGACATACCAGCAGGTATCTGCCCCATTGCCTTCATCTTCCTCGCTCCATTTCAACAAGTCAATGTGGCACTAGTGCATGTGATGGCAGAAAAGGATCTTATTGCTTGCACATGTACTTGCTGAGTAGTAAGATCAAACCATTTCCAGTTCAAAAGTCTCACTAAGTGACCACCACTCTCTTCTGCTCTAAACGACCTCACCACCTAGTTGGGCCCAGTAACTAGTGGCCATTGACGCAAGCCCCTTTTTGGAGCAGCGTTTTCTGACAAGAAACCTCCATCCTCACAGATGTGCACCCTGTACCTGAAAATCGACTAGCCCCTACCATCCAAAGAAACTCCACAAGTTGGTCATATGTGAAGGGTTTTTAAAAATTCTTAGGGACTTGTATACAATTTTTGCATATTTCACTTTAAACTATCTCGGTCTCCTGGCTTCCTCTCTTTACCTGAAGGAATGCCTTTGCTGTACACTTCACTTCCTCATTCATTAGGCAGCACTAGCCGGGTAATGTGACACCCACGTCTTTGATGGCAGCCATGAAATGTTGTCCACCTTGGTGGTTGAGTGTTGTAGCTTGGGCCCTAGGCCCACATGCTGGGTAGAGAAACCACTTGAGTACACCATACTTGGAATCACATCATTCTTGTTGGTTGAGCAGCAGGCCATACTCTAGCACTTCCTTGGGTGCCCAAGGCTAGAAGTCCCAGGGGGGAGATGGTGTACAGCTCTAGAAGAAGGGCCATTTTAGCATACCACCGACAGAAGGGAATGGCCGGCAGGGTGGCAGCTGTAAGTCCCAGGTCTTTGCATAGGGCAGTGATAAGTGGCTGGGAATGAAGGCACCAAAACATTCATGCAGTAAAATACACACAGTTGTTTGCCACCGGGTACTACGAGCTGCTGGTTCAAACCGTAGCTAGAGGTAGATGTGGCTTGAAAAGAATTGGTCTATCATGGTCCGAGTCGAACTCCCTAACATACTATTTGACTTGGCACTAAGTAGTTTCACTTGCAAATGGAGGAAACAAGTGAAGTTGCTTATAACGCACAAAGATGATCCCTCATATCACTTCGATTACTTGAAGGGGAGTGTGGGGAAAAATCTATCTAATCTCTCTGTTATCTGGTCTATGGATCAAAACCCAAAACTGGTGTCACAGATTTTAGAATTTAAAATCAACCGTTTCAGCGAAAAAACACATACTTATTTACACACCCAGAATCTGTCAAGAGAGCAGCTTAATTCCATGCTTCTGCAGGGCGCAGGGCAACACTAGTGGGAAACCCACAGAAATCCTAAAGTGAAAGGGAGTTGAAGTGTCTTTCGGAACCCTTGTATATCCATTATACTCCAAAGGGTCTCGGAGGTTGGAGCCAAGAGATGTGGTATCAGATATAACGGAAGACTGTAATTAAGACATGAGCTTATTATTCACACTTTAACAATATCAACAGTAACCCCTTATGGCATGTGATCGTAGCTTTCCTGTCATTTTGTACCAAATATTTTTTTCCGTGTACCAAACCTTTCCCAATCAGACAATGTGGACTGGGTCAGAGGTGTCCCCGATACTGCATCTCTTATTTCCATAATGACATCTTTTCCCCATATTGTTACATGGTTCCCCCACCAGACACGAATACCTTGACGGAATGTTTCTTCAGTCACAAGACTCGCCAGAGGGCATTATTAAAAAGAAATATGTCTGCAGATGGAATGCCTCTACTGTGAGTGGAAATTGGAGAGACCATCACTCTGCTTCCATATGATGTACCTCATTACACCCAACACAAAGAACCTAGTGAGACCATGGCCCGCGGGACTGGAACGTAACAGTTCTGGGCAGTCATACATCTGTACAGCCTGCGAGAAGCGCGCCTTCTCATCGTACCACTGACATAGTACCGGAGCACATTCGGCACACATCAAAGATGCTCCAATCAAAGTTTTCTTCCATGTGCGTGAATTTTTCCACACAAGGGTCATGCCCTCGTTACCAGTTAACCACCACAGAAGACCCCTTCTTTTTTTAATGCAGTTGATTGACCAACATGATGTCCTCTGGAACCAGCAATGATAGACCCATGTGTTCAGGTAAGCAAAAAGTATTTTAAACCAGGAATTGTCTTTTCCTCTCTTTGTTTAGGTCCAATGTCTTGTGCAAATAGAAAAAAATGAAATATTAAAAGGAATATATGGTGAATAAATGAATGTATGGAGCACCCACATTATTTGGAACAAAGAAGTGCTGCTTGTCACGGAGTAGCAAACACACCGCGACCTGAGAAGGGTTCTTGAAATGTACCGGCCAACATGAGATACAAAAATACGAGTCTAGGTACCAAGGAAGGTCTCTGAGGTCTAAAGGTTCTCCCCGGGCTGGTATTGCGGCTCTGTTGCTGTGAAATAGTCCTCCAGGAAAGCCTGCAGATACTCAAAAGTGGGCCTCTCCTCTGGGTCCTTCCTCCAGCACTGGCACATAAGATCATGCAGGGATTCTGGGCAGTCAGGTGGGCAAGGCATCCGGTAACCACGCTCTACCTGATCCAGGACTTCTCGGTTCACCATACCTGCAACCCAAACATAAGAGAATCTTAGAAGCGGAGGACAACAGCATTAACAGGCTACAGCACGAACCATGGCAACCCAATATACACAGGTAAACAATAAGTCAGCACATCCAGGTCTACCAGCTACTCTGCTTATTGCAATGCTTTTTGGTTGCAAGCTAGTAGCTTCAGGGACCCGCCAACATGGATCCTCTGAAAATCATCTGTACCACTTTATAAAAGTAGATGTTAACCACCAAATTTTGGTCACAAGGAGCCCTTTCAGTGAATCCAACTCCAGGCTCCCTTACATCCTGCCATTTTAATCCTCAAATGATTTCCCAGTCCACTGAAAATACAAGGTTTAGATATCAAATGTAAACACTTGTTTCAGCCACACAAACGCTGCCCTGCCCTTCATCATTGTGTCTGATGTATTGACTTCTACCTTAGCCCGACTATGCAACTTCATGGCAACTTTAGGCCACACTCGTTCCACATAAGCACAGAGTCCAAATGCAGAGGTACCAACTTGGGAGTGAGATAATCACTGGGAGCAGAGTTGGTGTTTGCACCCATTCTGAATGTAGCATCACTAGCATCCAATGAATGTAATACCACATGCGCAGAAGAGAGCACAATATGAAAACATCAGATAATGGTTCATCCTCTCGCTCAGAGTTAGACACGTGATGGGGATCCTGAAAGCCCCCACGCAAGGTTGGTGCAGTCAGATGGCAAACATTGTGGGGATGTTCAGGACCTCCCTTAACTGTCTGGTACCTTTACAACGCCCCTGCCACACGGCCTTTGTCAGTGCAGTGGCACACTGCTTCCCACCAGGAGGCCAGCCCTTTTCTCCCTAACAGGGGGTTTGCTGGGACCCTCATTGCTTTGCGCTACTGTGCACAGTAAACAAGTGTCGTTTCCTAAGTGGGGACCAAAAGGTTCCCCCAATGCTGGGTGCAATGTCGACTCATTTCTTTAGGACAGGTTGTGCGCAATTCCTGTCCCTTTATCTCCTATGTTCACCTAGGACCCTTGAGCATTTTTCTCCATCTTATCCTGCTAGACCAGCTCAGTAAGAAGATTCAGATGTACAGAGAGCTGTACAAGTTCCTAGTCACAGAGGATATTCAAGGTCCCCCTTCATGGGACCGGGGATACCTGCAGACAAACGCAAGTTAACATTCAGCCAACAACCTGTATTTGTGTGCTGTGCAATTTCAACGTGAAAGTGCCCATCATAATGACTGTACAAGGCTATTTTTTATATTGGGGCACATGGCCACGACCCGTGCCGGACAACTCTGAGCTCACTCATGTGCAATCAGCACCTGTGTGCCCCTGTAATACCAAGCCCCCTGAATAACACCCCTTCCCAGAGTGTGAATGAATATATCTTTTAGGGCACTCTCATAGGATTTTACAGAGTCAAACCTAACCAAGTCTATTAACCAAAGGTCACATATCACTATTTGCTTGTAATAAATTTGACTTTTATTATGTCTTATATATTTTAAAGTCGAGTTGAAATTGTCGAGTTAATAATGTGGCGTCTTATAATTACATATGAAAATTCCAAAAATCTTGAATTTTAAAAAGTGTTTTATTGCATGCATTATTTAATTTCTCAAACTATATCCTAATAACCCCATAGTACTCGCTTACACTTCCCATCCCTGAACCCTTAAAACCCTACGCTATGCTTTCATGCTATCCTTCCCTGAACCCTAAAACATTCCTCACCATCCCTTAATGCTACCCTTTCGTAAACTCCAAATGCACCTAAATGCATCCTAATGCTACAAATCCCTAAACCCTACCAACCCCTTACTACCCCTTGATAACCCTTCCTTGAACCCTAAAGAACAAGTTACTTACCTTCGGTAACGCTTTTTCTGGTGGATACAATATCTGCCTGTGCATTCCTCACCTTTTGAATACCCCTTGCGCCAGCAATTCCGCGGAAATTCTTTCCCAGCTCTCCCACGTCGACGAGGACGTCACAATAGCACGGCTCCGCTCGCGACTCCGTATGACGTCATCGGAGCCATAAGAAGACCTAGTCGGCGTGCTGAAGTCAGTTCCACCCATTTTTTCCGTGCCACCGAGGCAAACGGGAGGACCGACACATTTTCAAATGCAAACATAGCATTCCAAGTATATACACATATATAAATCCACAATCGCATAATCAATAAAGACATTGTGAAATAGCAACTGAGAAGGCATTTCTCATTATCAAAATTTTCAACATGATCAAGACATATTAAATTAAACATATTTTGGTAGAAACAGGTGGACAACGGGGAGGCGGGTGGGTCAGTGAGGAATCCACAGGCAGATATTGTATCCACCAGAAAAAGCGTTACCGAAGGTAAGTAACTTGTTCTTCTGATGGATACTTCTGCCTGTGGATTCCTCACCTTTTGAATAGATTTCCCAAGCCGTGCCTTTCCCGGAGGAGGGTGTCCACCTGACTAAACCAAAAAATCTTGCAAAACGGAACGAGCAAAATGGCCATCCCTCCTAACCTCAGAGTCTAGGCAATAATGCTTTGCAAAGGTATGGAGGGAGGCCCAAGTTGCTGCCTTACAAATTTCATGCACTGGTACACCTCTAGCCAAAGCAGATGTAGTAGACTTTGCTCTAGTAGAATGAGCTCTGATACCTTCAGGAGCTTCCTTGTTGGCCAGGGCTTAGCAGATCTTTATACAGAGGATAATCCATCTTGACAGAGTCCGCTTGAGAACAGCTTTACCCTTCATCCGACCAACATAACCCACGAAGAGTTGGTCATCAAGTCTCAATTCTCTGGTCCTGTCCAGATAAAAACTGACCGCTCTCTTTGGGTCCAAGCGGTGAAGCCTCTCCTCCTCCTTGGAAGGGTGAGGGGGAGGATAAAAGGTAGGAAGGGTAAAGGACTGCCCCAAATGAAAAGGAGTAACCACCTTGGGAAGGAAAGTAGCCCTGGTCCTTAGAACCAACTTATCTGCATGAATGGTCAGGAAAGGAGGCTTAGAACTAAGAGCCTGCAACTCGCTTACCCTCCTAGCCGAGGTAATGGCAATTAAGAAAACCGTTTTAAAAGTAAGAAGCCTCAAAGGGCAACTATGCAGAGGCTCAAATGGAGAACCCATGAGAAAAGTAAGTACAAGATTCAAATCCCACTGAGGCATGATGAAAGGAGTGGGAGGAAACATGTTTGTAAGACCTTTAATAAATCTCATCACAACCGGAGATTTGAACAAGGACGGCTGATCCGGCAAACAAATAAAAGCCGACAAAGCCGATAATTAACCTTTTACAGTAGCTACAGCAAAACCCTGCTGCGCTAAGGAAAGTGAAAAACTCAAAACATGAGATAAACGAGCCTTCAAAGGGTCAATAGATCTCTCCCCACACCATTTAACAAATTTAGACCAACGGGAAGAGTAAATGGACTTGGTGGAGTGTCGCCTGGACGATAAAATAACATCCACCACATCTGGAGGGAGAGAGAACGAACTCAGGTTGCCCGTTCAATCTCCAGGCATGAAGGTGCAAGCTCTGGAGGTGGGGGTGAAGAACCTGCCCCTGCGACTGCGATAGGAGGTCTGCCCTGAGAGGGAGAGGGAGACGGAGCGGAGGGTGCGAAGAGAGGTGAAGATCTGTGCACCACACCCTTCTCGGCCAATCCGGAGCCATCAAGATGACTTGGGCCCGGTCTTGGCGAATCTTCCTCAGAACCCGAGGAATCAAGGGAATGGGAGGAAACGCATAAAGGAGTTGAGAGCTCCAACTCAACTGAAACGCGTCCCCCAACGCTCCCTGCATCGGAAACTGGAGACTGCAGAACAACGGGCAGTGCGCGTTCTCGCGAGTGGAATACAGGTCCAAACGAGGAGACCCCCACATCTCGAAGATATGATGGACTACCTCCGGATGAAGCCTCCACTCGTGATCGGCCGAGTAATGCCGACTGAGACTGTCCGCACGAACATTCAGCACTCCGGCTAGATGATTTGCAAACACACAAATCTGTTGGCCCTGAGCCCAGGACCAGAGTCGCAGAGCCTCTCGACAGAGACGAAACGACCCTACACCTCCCTGTTTGTTGATATACCACATCGCGGTCGTGTTGTCCGTTAGGACCTGAACTGACCGACCGCGAAGGGAAGGAAGGAAAGCCTTTAGTGCCAAGCATATCGCCAGTAATTCCAGAAGGTTGATGTAAAGCAACCTTTCCTCTGGAGACCAAAGACCTTTGATCTCCAGATCCCCCAGATGAGCCCCCACCCTAGAGTGGAGGCATCCATGATCACTCTGGCCATCGGTGGAGGAAGTTGAAAGGGCTTTCCTTGAGACAGGTTGCCCTGCACACCCCACCAAGTCAGCTCCGCTGCAGCATCTCTGGAGATTCTGACCTTCTCCCCGAGATCTCCGTCGTGCTGATACCACTGCCTGCGGAGGCACCACTGGAGTGCCCTCATGTGCCAGCGTGCGTGACTGACCAACAGTATGCAGGAAGCGAAGAAACCGAGCAGGCGTAGGACCTTCAGGACCGGAACAACCGCTCCGTTGTGAAACAAGGGAATCATTTCCTGAATGTCGAGAATCCTCTGTGGAGGTGGGAATGCTGAACAAACACTAGTGTCCAGTATTGCCCCTATGAACAGGCTGCGCTGAGAAGGCACCAGGTGAGATTTGGGCACATTGATCGAAAAACCCAAGTTGAACAACAGCTGCGTTGTCACCTGCAAGTGACGCAACACCATCTCCGGAGACTTGGCTTTCAACAGCCAATCGTCCAGGTAGGGGTAGACAGGAACCCCTGATCTTCTAAGATGAGCCGTTACCACTGCCATCACCTTTGTAAAGAATCGCGGTGCGGAGGTCAGACCGAACGGTAGAACCGCAAACTGGTAATGTTGCGACCCTACCGTGAAACGTAGATACTTCCGATGCGACTTCAGGATGGGAAGATGAAAGTACGCATCCTGGAGATCGATGGACACCATCCAGTCTTCCTGTTGCAGCGCAAGAAGAACCCTGAGCCAGAGTCAACATTTTGAATTTCTCCTGCCGGAGGTAAAAATTCAAACTCCTGAGGTCCAGGATCGGCCTCAAACGTCCGTCCTTTTGGGAATCAGGAAATACCGGAGTAGCACCCCTGACCCCTTTCCTGCTCTGGAACCACCTCTATCGCACCTTTCTGTAACAAGACAAGAACCTCCTGTTGCAAAAGCAACAAGTGGTCTTCTGAACAACCACCTTGGCGAGGAGGGTAAGGAGGTGGATACTCTAGAAAAGGAAGGGCGTACCCATTCTCTACAAGATTCAAAACCCAACGATCCGTTGTAATCAGTTTCCAATCTTGTAGAAAATGGGACACCCGACCCCCAACAGGACCAACATGCTCTAAGATGGGGGATCTAGAGCTGCTTCCCTGAAGCACCAACGGTGAGGGGAGGAGAGGAGGAGGAGGAGGAAGAGGAAGAGGACTGCTGCCGCGAGGCTCCCCTGAAACGGCCTCTGTTCTTGCCCCTGTAGGACTTATACAAGGGGTTCTGCTGTTGCTGCTGCTGACCCTGTTGATACTGTTGACTGCCACTAAAGGAAGAACCCCTTCCAAACCCACGAAGGCGTTTGTAACCATAACCCCTGGACTGTGTTTGAAGGCCCAGAGATCTAGCAGTGGCCCTACTGTCCTTAAACCGCTGTAAGGCAGAGTCAGCCTTGGATCCAAACAGCCTCGTGCCATCAAAATTTAAGTCCAACAGAGTCGCCTGGACATCAGGGGAAAAACCAGAAGACCTTAACCAGGCCTGTCTTCTTGTTGCCACAGAAGAGCCCATCACCCGTGCAACAGAATCAGCCGTGTCCATCCCAGACTGGATCACCTGGCGAGCAGCTGCTTGCGAGTCAGAGAGCACCTCCATAAAGTTTGCCCTATCATCCTCCGGGAGCTTAGGAGCCAGTTGCTTCACAGAATCCATCAAAGCATGGACGTATCTCCCCAGAAGACACGTAGCATTGGTTGACTTCAATGCCATGCTTGCAGACGAAAATATCTTTTTGGCTGCTTGCTCCATCTTTTTCGAGTCTCTATCACCCGGAGTAGTAGGGAAAGCACTCGAAGATTGCTTCGAACAAGAAGCCTGTACCACCAAGCTCTCGGGAGTCGGATGAGTAGACAGAAAGGCAGGATCCCCAGGGGCCGGCCTATATCTCCGTGCAATTGTTCTAGAGACAGCAGGAGCGGACAAGGGCTTCTGCCACACCTCCAAAATTGGCTCAGTCAAGGTGTCAATGAAGGGTAACGAATAGTTTCTTACCTGTCGGTGTAGTTTTGCAGCTTGAAGACTTTCTGGATTCACTATGCTGTGCATTATTCCGCCATCTCGTGGTTGGGTCCGGATTCGTAGTCTTTTCTTTGTTTTTGTCTTTTTTTTTTTTTTTTTTTTTTGTTGGCCCAGGTGGGCGGCGACGCCCACCATTTGGTGTCTTCGGTGACGTCGTCGCGCTTCCGGCGGAAGCTCCCACCTTTGGTAGCCATCTTCGGATTCTTTTTTTCTTTTCCTCTTACAGTTTTTTTGTTGTCTATGTCTTTAACCTTTAATCCTTCAATTATTCTTTGATCCCTTTAAAACCTTGTATGTAGTTTAGTTGTACCCTTAACCTCCTATGTTATCTTCCTGGCGGAGGCGGGTGGGATCGCTAGTGAATCCAGAAAGTCTTCAAGCTGCAAAACTACACCGACAGGTAAGAAACTATTCGTTTTGCAGCGTGAATCTTTCTGGATTCACTATGCTGTGCATAGACTTAGTAGCGGTTTTGTTATTGCGGTGGTTGGGTGGAAGATGAGCATTGGTTGCTGAAAATGTGCTGTAAGACCTTCTGTCCTACTTGTGCCTCTTTGTTCATTTGGATATCAACACAGTAGTGTTTGGTGAACGTGTGCACGGAAGACCATGTTGCCGCTTGGCAAATGTCTTGTATAGGTGTGTTCGCTAGGAACGCAACCGTTGCTCCCTTTTTCCTTGTTGAGTGAGCCTGGGCGGCCCCTTGTAACTCTTGTCCTGCCTGCTTGTGGCAGAGTTGTATTGCTTGTGCAATCCACCGTGCAATGGTATTTTTTGTTACTGGTCGTCCCAGGAAACTGCTTGCGAAGGAAACGAAGAGTTGTTTTGTTTTCCTGCATTCCTTCGTCCTTTCTATGTAGTGCATCACTGCCCTTCTGGCGTCTAGCGTGTGTAGCGCCTTTTCTGAGGGTGTTGAAGGTTTCTGGAAGAAACTTGGTATCTGTATTGTTTGATTGATATGGAACCGCGACACCACCTTTGGCAGGAAGTGTGGGTCCGTCCTCATGACAATTCTGTCCTTGTGTATTTGCAAGTAGGGCTCTTGTAGTGTGAGAGCCTGTAGTTCACTGACTCTTCGCAGTGACGTGATAGCCACTAAGAAAGCCGTTTTTAGTGTGAGCATGTGCAGTGTGCTCTTGTGTATGGGTTCAAATGGTGATTTCATCAACTGTGTCAGTACAGTGTTGAGGTTCCAGCTTGGGGCTGGCATCCTTTTAGGGGGGCTATTCTTTTAGCCCCTTCCAGGAATCTTTTGACCACTTGGGAGGTGAAGAAGCTTTTCACCGCTTCTCCCTGGTGTAGGCCACTATGGCTGCTAGGTGAACCCTTAGTGACGAGTAGCTCAGCCCGCTTTGTAGTAGGTGTGTTAAATATCGCAGTACTGTTGATTCTTTTGTGACTTTTCGTTGCAGTCCTCTGTAATGCACCATTGTGAGAACCTTTTCCACTTTGCAATGTAGCATTTTCTTGTAGTGGGTCTCCTTGCTTCTCTGAGTACTGCCATGGTGCTTGGAGGTAGTTTGAGGTGTGCGAATTCTAGGTCCTCAGGAGCCATGCTGCTAGGCTGAGGCTGTCTGGTTCTGGGTGGAGCACTTTTCCGTCTTGCATTGTGAGGAGGTCTTTCCTTCTGCTGAACCTGTGTGCTGGTTCCTGCGCCATTTCCATAATCTGTGAGAACCATGTTTGTCTGGCCCACTGAGGTGCCACCAGTATGAGTGTCATGCTGCTGCTCCTGCATTTGCTGAGTACTTTGTGTAACAGTGGTATCGGGGGAAAAGCGTAAGCAAATTCGTTCGACCAACTTATCCATAGGGCATTCCCTAGGGACCTTTGGTCCGGCTGTCTGGATGCGTAATGTTGGCATTTTGCATTGTGGGGTGTTGCAAAGAGGTCTATCCGTGGTGTTCCCCACTTTTGGAACAGTTGCTGCACCTCCTGTTGGTTCAGTTCCCATTCGTGGGATGCAGACGTCTGCCTGCTGAGTCGGTCTGCTTCTACATTGTCTATTCCTGGGAGGTGTATTGCTAGCAGGTCTATCCTTAGAGGGATGGCCCATCTCCAGATCTGTTGTGCCAGACTTGACAGCGGTGCGGATTGTGTCCCACCTTGCTTGTTGATGTAGAACATTGCAGTTGTGTTGTCTGTTTGTATCAGCACTCGCTGGCCGTAAAGCTGCTTTTGAAAGGCTTTTAAGGCTAGGAACACAGTTTTGAGTTCTAGGTAGTTGATGTGTTTCACTGCATCTTGTTGTGACCAGAGCCCCCTGACGCGGAGTCTGGTCATGTGCGCGCCCAGCCCTGCTGTGAGGCGTCTGTTGTGATGGTCACTGTTGGAGTTGGCTGTGTGAATGGCTTCCCTTGTAATATGTTCTCTTCTTTCCACCACGCTATTTCTTTCTGCACTGCGTGTGTGACAACCACTAGATCTTCCCAACTCCCTGTGGCTTGTGACCATTGCTGTTGTATCCATTCCTGGAACGGTCTCATGTGCAGTCTGATATGCGGGACAAGGTGGATGCATGATGCCATCATTCCCATTAGCCTGCTCACCGTCCTCACTGTCAGAACTTGCCCCTTGCGGTAATGACGTGTTTCCCTCAGGAGCGCTATACTTCTCTTGTCGCTGGGGAACACCTTGGACTGTGTGCTGTCTATTTGTGCCCCAAGAATATCTTGATTTGTTGGAGTTCTGTTGACGATTTTTCCCAATGTATTGAGAAACCTAATGTGGACAGTGTTTCTATGACTTGTTTGATGTGTTTTTTGCAGACTCTGTATGATTCTGCTTTTACCAGCCAGTCGTCGAGGTAGGGGTATACATGTATGCTCCTCCTCCGAAGGTGCTTGCTGCAGCTGCTGCTAGGCATTTCGTGAACACTCTTGGTGCGGACTTTAGTCCGAAGGCTAGCACTGTGAACTGGTAGTGATCGTGGCCTATCACGAATCTTAATAGCCGTTTGTGTTTGCGGTTGACGGGTATGTGCAGGTATGCATCTTTTAGGTCTAAGGTCGCCATGTAATCCCCTTCTTGGATTTGGGGTATTACTTCCTGAAGTGAAGTCATCTTGAATTTTTTGGGTTTTTACGAACTTGTTCAGGAATCTGAGGTCCAGTATAGGTCTTAGTGTATCGTCTACCTTTGGCACTAGGAAGTACGTTGAGTATATTCCCTTGTTCCTTTCGTTGTTTGGAACTGGTTCTATTGCTCTTTTTTGTAGCAGTTCCTCTGCTTCTAGGCGGAGGAGGGCTAGTTCTCTTGCGGGTATTGACCGATGTCTTGGTCTTCTCCCTGGCGGGTGTTTTTGGAGGTCTATGCAGTACCCGTGCTGTATGGTGTTTAGTATCCATTTGTCTGTGGTAATTTTCCTCCATTGTGTGAGAAATTTTCTTATTCTTCCTCCCACTGGTGTCGTATGCTCGGTGGTTATTTGCTGTGTGCTTCTGCTCTTTATATTTTCCTTTTGCGGACTTCCCCTCAACCTTGGTGTTAACGGTGGGGGGCTTGTTATGTGTGTGGAGTCACTTTGAGGCGGGCTGCTGGCCCCCTCTTCGGGCCTGTCCCCGTCCGTACCCGCGCCCTCGAAAGGACCGTCCTCTGGGTTGGTACTGCCAATTCTGCTGCTGTTGTCCCTGCAGGTTTTGGCCCTGGTTGTTCCCTTGGTACCCTTGTTGTTGTGATTGATGTGAAGTGGTAGGTGCATTGCCTCCTCTACCACTGGCTCGCCTTGAGGGGTTCCCTCTTCTCATCCCCCTGAACTGCAGCGCTCCCATGGACCTTGCAGTTTCGTTGTCCGTCTTTAGTTGTGTTAATTTGTTGTCAACTGTTGCTCCAAACAGTTTCTCACCGTCGAACGGTGTGTTGATGATGTTGCTCTGTACTTCTGGTTTGAAGCCGGAGATCCTGAGCCATGCGTGTCTCCTCTCAGTCATCCCTATCATCATTTGCCTGCAGGAGTTCTCTGCTGCGTCCAAGGCTGACTTTAGGCAAGTGTTCGCGATGGCCTTGCCTTCTTCCGCTAGGTAATTGGCCCTTTGTTGGTGTTCTTCTGGCAGGTGCTTAATGAGCTGGCTCATTTCTGCCCAATGCTGGTATGCATGCCTGCTGATGAGGGCGTTGGAGTTGGCGATACGCCAGTGTATGGCTGCGTTCCTCTCCACCTTACGTCCTGTGAGGTCTATTCTTTTGCTCTCCTTGTCTGGAGGTGGGCCTGTGTTGGTGGGCACACCGGCCCTCTTCCTGGCTGTTGCAGCGATAATGGAGTCTGCTGGTACAGACCCCTGTATGTATGCAGGATCTTTTGTGGAGTGCTTATACTTCTTTTCGCTCCTAGGGGTAACCGCCTTGCAGATTGCTGGTTCCCTGAAGGCCTCCCTTCCCTGGTCGAGAACGCCAGGTAACATGGGTAGAAATTGACTCCTTGTCTGTTGGGGGAGCAGGGTTTCGAAGAGGAAACCTGCTTTTGTCTTTTCCTCCTGCATTTCGACCCCATAAGTCTTTGCAGCCTTCTGCACGACCTCATTGTAGACTCCGATGTCGTCTGGCGGCGAAGGTCTCGAGGGGTAAGTGTCTACCCCTTCTTCTGGTGACTCTGTGTCGAGGTCTTGCCAGTCTAGGTCTTGTACTTCAGAGGACGCCGAGTCCCTGTAAGACAGCATCTCTTCTTCGCCTTCGGCCTCGAAGTAGTAGTATTCCTCGTCCTGGTCTTCGAGCTGTTCGGGTGTCCCCGGGGCCTCGTCGACTTCGACCTCGAACTCCTCGACTGCCTCGTGGGCTTGCTTCGACGGAATAGCGTATTGTTTCATCTTCTCGTCGAAGTCTTTTTTGCGTTGCAGGATGCTTGCCATCTCTGCCTCGAGCCTCCTCTTCTTTTTCGCCATCTCGTGGGCCTTTTCGGCGTCGAGTGGTGCAGTGCCTCTCTTCGCGGTCGCGGTCGTCGAAACAGACGCCGGGCCTTCCTTTCTCGGTGTCGAGGTTTCCTTTCGGGGACGACCTTCGACGCCTTCGTCTTTTCGGAGGCTTTCGCCGATTGAGAGTCCTTGTCCAAGGATCCGCTCGGCTGTTTGTCCCTTGGTGCTGTTGCTTTCGTCGAGTGTTTCAGCGGCAACGCTCCCTTGGTGGACTTTGCTACACTTCTGGCAGTGTCGCTAGGGATTCTGGCTTCACTCTTTCGAGCGTCGCTTTGGTGTTTTGGGGTCGACGACTCCCTTACCTCCTTCGACGTTTTCTTTTCGATTTCGACGACAGCGCAGTCCTCTGGTCCCTCTGCGATGTTTTCCTCCTCTCCGCTCGAGAGACCCAGGTCTCGGAGAGATGGTGCTGGTCCCTGGCCCTGCATGCTGTAATTCGCCCTTCTCTGTCTGTCTCTCACCCGGAGGGTCTCGGGGTGAACGCCGAGCACGCGTTGCAGTCTTCGCTGGCGTGGTCGAGCGGCAAGCAGAGGTTGCAGACTGGGTGCTGGTCTTTTTGGGCGTATTTGTGGTGGCAATTTCTGCAGAACTTGAACGGAGTCTTGTCCATAACCGCGCTTAGGGAGCCCCCTGTGAGCGCATTCTCTGTAGGCGTCGAGATTTCGGTCGTGGACCTTCTACCTCGTCGTCCTTCTTCTCCGGTACTAGTGTCGTCGTCCGGTGTCTCAGTAGTATATCTTCTGTGATGAAATTTCGACTTTGAGATTCTTCGTCCAACTTTCTGGAACTTCTCGGCAACGATCCAGACCCCACGGCGGAAAAAGAATCTGAAGATGGCTACCAAAGGTGGGAGCTTCCGCCGGAGCGCGACGACGTCACCGAAGACACCAAATGGTGGGGCGTCGCCGCCCACCTGGGCCAACAAAAAAAAAAGACAAAAACAAAGAAAAGACTATGAATCCGGACCCAACCACGAGATGGCGGAATAATGCACAGCATAGTGAATCCAGAAAGATTCACGCTGCAAAACAGTGGCTCTGAGACCACCGAAGAGGTATTGAGGACTTCAGTCAAAATGTTGGCCTTCAATTCAGATGATGGCAACTGAAGGCCCAGCAAATCAGCCGCCTTCCTCACGACCACATGATAAGGCAAATTTTCTAGAGGAAGACCAGCCCTTGGTGATGAAAGGTCGTATTCAGGAGATGTATCTAACCCACTGGCTTCCTGCAGACCCTCAAAGTCATCAAGAGAATCTAAAATCTCTCCTTCCTCCTGCTCTTGCTCATGTGCATACTCCTCCTCTTCTAGCAGCCTCTGTGCATATCTCCTGGAGCGCTGCTTTGTCTTCAGTGCCGGCGTCAGTGGAGCCTGAAACGGAGTCGACGGCGCCGTATGCGGCGCCGGTGACGATGGCAACGGAACAGAAGGCCCCTCCGGAACATCCTTCGGCGTCGCACGAATCAGAGACGACACCGACCCCACATCCGACGGAGCTCGAGGTACCGGAGTCGACAACCTCGGCGTCGGGAAATGCCATGCCGGAGCCGATGGCATAAAGGGTACAAAGGGCGCCTGGGCATACTGGTGTGGAACACCCAAATTGTAGGCCAAAGGACCTGTAGGCACACCCAGCGGATAACTGGCCCTTGAAAACATACCATACATCGCGTTTAAGAACTGCGATAGGTCCGCACCAGGCAAGGGAAAAGGAGGATAAGGTTCCGTACCTTCTCGCCTGGGGACCTCCTGAGGTCAAACTGGATCCTGCGGAGCCGGTGGAGACGGCGCCCGCTCAGGCGAACCCACAGGAATCGGAGACAACTCCCCCGGCGTCGGGGTCTTACGAGGCGCCGGTGATCCTCTCGACGCCGAAGAGCCCTTCGACGCCGGCGACATCGGAGCCTGGGAATGAACCGACTCCGCTCTCGGCGAAGGAGACGGGGAGACGAAGTCCTTCCTCCGAAGTCGCTCAGGAGGTGAAGTCGGCCTCGAAGCCCTAGACTTCGACGAATGACGCCGGGATTTCTTCTACTTCTTATGCTTCTTGGATCTTGAAGTGTGAGATGAAGAAGACTTCACCCGCTTTCGACCTCTCTTCTCCTTCTTAGCTCTGGCCATGAAAAGTTTAGCCTCACGCTCTTTAAGGGTCTTCGGGTTCATTTTCATGGAACGGCATTCTTCGACTTCATGGTCCGACGAAAGACACCAGAGACAGTCGTCATGCGGATCCGTAATCGACATCTGGCCTCCGCACTCCCTGCAAGGCTTAAACCGGACTTCCTAGAAGTAGCCATTTCCAACGATATGAAGACAATGTAGAAAATGGAGAGTCCCTGGAAAAACCGTTACGCGTCGACGGCGCGGAAAAAAGGGAACTGACGTCAGCACGCCGACGAGGTCTTCTTATGGCTCCGATGACGTCATACGGAGTCGCGAGCGGAGCCGTGCTATTGTGACGTCCTCGTCAACGTGGGAGAGCTGGGAAAGAATTTCCGCGGAATTGCTGGCGCAAGGGGTATTCAAAAGGTGAGGAATCCACAGGCAGAAGTATCCATCAGAAACACCTTGCTACCCCTAACATTATCATTGCCTGAGTGCTAAAAGCCTCTTATTACCTCTGTTACTATTCCTTACCCTAAAAAAAAAAACTTAAATTTCCCCTACTGCTACCCATCCCTGAACCCTAAAAAATGTCAAACCTTTTAATCTACCCATCCCCGACAGTTAAAAACTGAATGCTACACTTTCCCTCAATCCTAAACACTCCGCACCAGTCCTCTGTTCCGTTCCCCACCAAACTGTTAATGCTTTTCTCTATTTAAGCAGGAGGATACACCATACCCTTGCTCCCAATATACTTATCTTCGCCCAATAAGTTATGACATTTTTTTTGTAGCCACATTTTTTCATTCTATTCTTTCAGTAGACACTATATTCGACACTGTACTTTGCAGTCTACTTTTCATCCCCACAATGTGTGTAATGCAAATCAATTTAATAAGCTCCAAATGTTTGTATTTCTCACTGCAAATCAAACTGCTCATCTGTGAAGAATATCCAGGAATGGACTACGATATCTACGAGCAAAAGTGACTGCCGCCCAATAGTTCTCCCTCAGTGAGAGTGCACTTAGCTCTGTGGGAACTCGTTAATAGGTACTTCCTTTTTCTCTTCCCCAAATGTGGTCTGAAGATCCCTTCTTTCTACAGATTACCACATTTACTAACCACAAACCTTCACACACTATTGTATTACCTATGAGCAGTGGCCGCTCCTGCGCTAAGGCAAAGACATTTTATTTCTCTCCTGCCATTCCATGGTCCTTCTCTTCCTTCCAGACACACGTGGGATGTTGTAGCTCACCATCATCCATCCGTTCTGACAGACCATGTGGGATGTTGTATCTTACTGTCCTCCATTCAGTCAGATCACTTTGTTTAAATTCATCCCACATAGCCTGCATCCTGTTTAAGTAGTTAACAATGCCTAATCTGCCTCAAAACATACCTCAGAAGACATTTTTAATTGTGGTATTCACTGTCCAATCGGTTACTGTTTACCCCCCACGTGACTGCTCGGTCTGTGTGCTGGGAGTGTTTGCTTTGCACGTCTGAGCTGGTTTCTCGATACTCACAGAAATTGTGCCCAGAAGCGCCCTCCGTATCTCACAATGGGTGAGTAGCTGAACTCATAAAATGTGGGAATGCCGCCAGCACTTTGTCATTTTCTGAGCATTGCTGTGTTTTTATTCTGTTAATTTGTGTTTAGCTGGAGTAAGTGATGTTCAGATCACTGCCTCTACTGTTTCTATCCCCCCTCATCCATCACACTCCACAAAGTACCATTTTGATTGTGCCTCTAGGTACAAAAACTTGACACAGACTGCACCAGCACATTCACCCAGAGTGCCCTGATTCAAATGAAGTAACTGGCTAGTTTAGACCTTCAGGTACACCCCTGATCATGCTTGCTACACGTTGCCCACCTCATCATCCCATACTTACTGAGCCGCCCTCTTCGGGTCATCTAGAGTGGGTAGTCAGGTAAAAGGCAGAGAGGTTAAGGTCGTTTCTCTCATTGAGCCCACTATAGCCGGAACTCCTGCCACTCTGACCCAAAATACCAACCTACACCCCCCCCCCCTCCCAAAAAAAAAAAACAGAGGTTACCTAAAACTGCCTCATGAACATGGCACTACTGATATTCCCGAACCCTACCGGGAATCCTGCAGTAGTTAATCCCCAGAAGGTCACCCCACCTCACCCTCAGATGGAACCCTAGTAGGTAGTGACACACCTGGGTCCTCTGCAGAATCTGACCATAATTATTCTGGTGGTTTCTGCAAAGTGCCTCTTCCAGTGGAAAACAGGGTCACTCTCAGAAGTTGCCAACCTGCTGATATGTGGAGGCTATATGTTCCATACCACAATCTTGTCAGAGTTTGACATGACCCAGTGTGAATTATTTCTCGTTTATTGCTCATTCCCACCTACACTCTCGAGCTCATTCCTGCTGATATATAGACTACTAATCAGCTGAGAAGTCTCCTTACAAGCCATCAGCCAGAATCCTTCCAACATGCTATCTCCATTATCATAAACCAAAATGTGACGCTTTCTCGGAGCCAGCACACTCTGGGTGCAAGCCTTTTTATGCCTGGACTCCTCATAGCAACATGAAACCTCCCCATCATCTGGGTGATCATGACCATATCCTCTTTGCCAGTTTCCCCAAAATAATAACTACTACAGCAATAGTGACTAACAAACCCACAAGCAATAAGGTTATGGGCAGAATAAGAGCATACAGCTGCTCATCACACACGACAAAAGACTTCCCACGCAGACCGCCCTTGCAACACTTCCTGCCAACTAGACACAACAATTCTCCATAAAAACAATCATCCTATCTCGCAGTCCTCTTTGCTCCACTACACACAAAAGAGCAGTAACACATGAAATGATAAGAACGCCACTCGTGCTCAACACCAAAGCACTTCTTCCTCTGTAGGCCCCACTAAGTAACTCATCCCATTTCAATCAAGCACCATCTACTGAGCATGCCACCCTCCCAACAAGGTATTAGCATGCCTCGGCCTTTGATGCCCACCCACAATATCATATATTAAAATACATAATTCAGTGTGGCAAGAAGAATGCCAGCCTATTAGGTACTGCAGGTCAGGGGTGCTCTGCATCTGGTTTGAAGTTCACAAAAACTTCTCTCAAATTGTATATATTTTAATATGCAGTGTACAAGAAAGCATACTCACTCCCTGCTGGACATTAGCTTTAGGTTGTACCAGAAGATGAAAATAGCCCGTTAACGTTACATGGCATACCTGAGGGAGGTACAGAGGATAAGGTGTGGGAGTGCATATATGGGGAGGTGGGAGTTCATATATGGGGAGGTGGGAGTGCATATATGGGGAGGTAGAAGGACCAGTTTCCTCATACCAACAGCACTTGCTTTCCTGGGAGCTAGAGCGACTTACCTGGATAAGGTACCCTGCCTTTCGTGGTGAGCTCAGTCAGTAGGATCCCAAAGGACCACACGTCAGATTTGATGGTAAACCTTCCATACAAAGCAGCTTCCGGAGCTGTCCACTTGATGGGAAACTTGGCACCTAAGAGGGGAGAAATGAGAGGATGTAGAGGCGTTCAAGAACAAAACAAAGCGACAATGGCATCTCATACTGTATTAATCCATATTTCAAGGTAAGAGTCCCATACAGTGAATTATAATATATAATAATATTGCTCTACAGAGATTCAAGTTTATTTCACCTGATCTGCACCCAGGGTGGGCTCAAGGGTTGAGAAAAAGCGGGTGGAAGCATGCGGACCTAAAAGGAATTCCTTCATTGGACTTCTTCCATGAGCATTTAAAGAAGATAAGGTGAGGACCATCTATTCTTTAAAATAAAATACACGTGTATTTGTGTGTTCCATTGGCTTGTTATTATCTTAACCCCCTTGTCACTCCTCTGAAGGGCTTTCAGGTTCTACTCTCCAGGTCGGTCTCCTATAATAAAGCAGATATGGGAAGTAGAATGCACGTTCTGAAACCTAGCCCTATCGTAAAGTCCATCAACTTTTAACCCTTTACAGCTTTTGGATTGGCCATTATAAAATGGATGGCTGTGGAAAAACTAAGCCCTCTAGTTTGTATTCAATGAGTAACTTGAAATGGGTAGAATTTGTTCCCCGCTTGGGTAAAAATCCCATTTTCGCATCTGGATTTGATGAAAAACCAATGTGGCAACTCCGCCATTTTATCTCAACAGCGATGGTAACCAGTGGGCTTGGTGGCCTTCCACAGTCTTGTGTCTGTAGCTGGAGGTGTCTTGTCTATGGGTGTTCCCAAGGTGTCCGTCGATCTCACCATGCCATTAGCTGCTACTGCCATGATGGGAGAACAGTCGTATGATGCAATCAGCAGCATTCTCTACAGTTTATTCTGCTCTGAGATTGACCTCAGCTAAGAACAAGCAAACTGCCAGGCCCACGATAATAAGCAGAGGAAACAGGGCCTGCCGCAGAGGAAACAGGGCCTGCCACAGAGGGTAGATGCTGCAGTTCCCACTGGCCTACCTCCCAAAACAGGAATTGAAAGTACAAGCTTAAGACAGAAGGTTTGAAGCTATACACCGAAAAATGGTCCTGATAAAATGGGCATCTGTGGTGTTCTATGTATCATTAGTACACTGCAGCAGAAAGCATTATTGGTCAATGTACAGGAGGTCTGCCAGGGTCCACGTGCATATATGGGGCAGAGGGACACCACATCTGTCCTTCTGAGAGCCTACGCATGCACCTAAACAAATTTCAGATTTACCACCCATCTGGAGTGAATGAATCCTTTAAGGGCAGTGCCATATAGTCCCACCACCCACTGAATATTGACAATAACAGCCTGTGGTATGGAGGCATGATATGTGTCGTCACCATGTGTGCACAAGCACCTTCCTGCAAGTGCTGGGATTGAAAACCAGAATAGAAACAAAGCGGAATCCAGTTTTATGTGGACAATTCTTCTATTTTAGAAACGAGATCATTTCTCACCAACTTTGATATGCAGACTCAGTTGGAGATGGACGAGGCGTTTGCCAAATCATTTGACACATGGTTTCTTCAAAGACAGAGACCAAAGTCTCTGGCTTGCGGTTTGCCACATGTTGACTTTTGATTTGTAGCAGAGTGAATTTAGCTCCCCCTTATACTAGAGAAGGCACTACAGGAAAGGAAACACTATATGGGCTGGGGGCGCAAAGCACGACGCACTTGTTAAAATATTGTTAGTTTGTCGCACTTGTCTGGGAAACCGTCGCAGGTGTTAACAGAGGTGAGAAACGTCACCTAATATAACAGGATGCATGCTTAGTTCCCAATGAAAGTGATGTATTGTGGGTATGTAATGTTTACAATGTTGTGTTACCACGGTGGAAGTTACGACACAAACCTTTACAATGCAGGTAAGTACGACAAGGGCCCTTAATAAGAGTTTTAACTAAAAAACAAACACACACACACACACACACACACACACACACACACACACACACACACACACACACACACACACACACACACACACACACACACACACACACACACACACACACACACACACACACACACACACACACACACACACACACACACACACACACGACATTAACTGCAGTTGCCAGTTATAGTTAGGACCTCGTTTCTATTCAAAAAGAGTTTTGCCAATATCGTTTGCCGATTCTTCGCAATTTAAATAAATAAAAAAGGTTTGCTCAGTGCTCCAGTTTTGAAAGTTTTGGGGTAATTCGTCGAGTGGGGGCTGAGGAAAAAAAAAAGGGGGGGGGTACCAAAACGGGTTATCTCCATGTTAATTTCCATAGGAAACTTTCGACAAAGCTGCCCGAACTGCTGAACGGAATTACACCAAAAATGTAGGTCTTGGTTCAGAAGGCGTTCTTTTTAGGTCTCGGCCTGCACCAGCGCTTGTCTGGCCGAGAGTTTTAGTAAGCAGGTTTTGGAAGTGCAAACCCACTGGCTTTCGGCTGGCGACCAGCTTGCGTTCACGATAGCGTGCACGCGTGCAGCTGCCATCTGGGTTTCCTATCTCTTCCTCATTTCCTCGTCATGGCTCATTAACTCTCTGGACTCTGATGTTTCAATCGCAGCAGCAGCTCACATTACCAACTGACGGCCCTGGACTACAGTCACATGAAAAACAACAGCGATTAGCATTGAAATGCAAGCTTTTTTTGTCTAGTTAGAAATATTGCTTCGGTGGGTTGATTTCACCTTATATCGCTATTTGTTTTATATTGGGAGTCACAGCCTAATTACCAGTATTTTTGTCTCACTGTTTTTTTTTAAATATTTATTCACGCAAAGCACAAAGCTATATTTAAGGTTACTTTTCCGCGTCACTTCTTCACTCTATTTAAACTCAACACCCCCACTCTTATTGTCTCTCTCCTTCTCTCTCTCTCCCCTCTCTAATTCTCTCTCTACTTAATTAACTCTCCCCTCTCTATCTTTTTTAGCCTTTCATTCTCTCTCACCCCTTTATCTGTTTCTCTTTCAAACTCCTTCATTCACTCTCTCTCCCCTTCTTTCTCTCTCTCTATCCCGCTCCACTCTTTATTCTATGTACACCCTTTCTCTCTCTTTCTCTCTCACCACCCTCTCCAATTGGGCATTATATCTTCACTCTATCTCTCACTCGGCAACACCACAGCATCACTCAGCATCACTCGGAGCCAGCAAAGCATCACTCAACGCCATCGCAGCATCACTCAACGCCATCGCAGCATCACTCAACGCCATCGCAGCATCACTCAACGCCATCGCAGCATCACTCAACGCCATCGCAGCATCACTCAACGCCATCGCAGCATCACTCAACGCCATCGCAGCATCACTCAACGCCATCGCAGCATCACTCAACGCCATCGCAGCATCACTCAACGCCATCGCAGCATCACTCAACGCAACCGCAGCATCACTCAGTGCAACCGCAGCATCACTCAGTGCAACCACAGCATCACTCAGTGCAACCACAGCATCACTCAGTGCAACCACAGCATCACTCAGTGCAACCACAGCATCACTCAGTGCAACCACAGCATCACTCAGAGCAACCACAGCATCACTCAGAGCAACCACAGCATCACTCAGAGCAACCACAGCATCACTCAGTGCAACCACAGCATCACTCAGTGCAACCACAGCATCACTCAGTGCAACCACAGCATCACTCAGTGCAACCACAGCATCACTCAGTGCAACCACAGCATCACTCAGTGCAACCACAGCATCACTCAGTGCAACCACAGCATCACTCAGTGCAACCACAGCATCACTCAGTGCAACCACAGCATCACTCAGTGCAACCACAGCATCACTCAGTGCAACCACAGCATCACTCAGTGCAACCACAGCATCACTCAGTGCAACCACAGCATCACTCAGTGCAACCACAGCATCACTCAGTGCAACCACAGCATCACTCAGTGCAACCACAGCATCACTCAGTGCAACCACAGCATCACTCAGTGCAACCACAGCATCACTCAGTGCAACCACAGCATCACTCAGTGCAACCACAGCATCACTCAGTGCAACCACAGCATCACTCAGTGCAACCACAGCATCACTCAGTGCAACCACAGCATCACTCAGTGCAACCACAGCATCACTCAGCGCAACCACAGCATCACTCAGCGCAACCACAGCATCACTCAGCGCCGCCACAGCATCACTCAGCGCCGCCACAGCATCACTCAGCGCCGCCACAGCATCACTCAGCGCCGCCACAGCATCACTCAGTGCCGCCACAGCATCACTCAGCGTCGCCACAGCATCACTCAGCGTCGCCACAGCATCCATCAGCGTCGCCACAGCATCACTCAGCGTCGCCACAGCATCACTCAGCGCCGCCACAGCATCACTCAGCGCCGCCACAGCATCGCTCAGCGCCGCCACAGCATCGCTCAGCGCCGCCACAGCATCGCTCAGCGCCACCACAGCATCGCTCAGCGCCACCACAGCATCGCTCAGCACCACCACAGCATCGCTCAGCACCACCACAGCATCGCTCAGCACCACCACAGCATCGCTCAGCACCACCACAGCATCGCTCAGAACCACCACAGCATCGCTCAGCACCACCACAGCATCGCTCAGCACCACCACAGCATCGCTCAGCACCACCACAGCATCGCTCAGCACCACCACAGCATCATTCAGCACCACCACAGCATCATTCAGCACCACCACAGCATCGCTCAGCACCACCACAGCATCGCTCAGGGCCACCACAGCATCACTCAGGGCCACCACAGCATCACTCGGGGCCACCACAGCATCACTCAGGGCCACCACAGCATCACTCAGCACCAAGACAATATCACTCAGCACCACCACAGCTCCACTCAGCACCACAGCAGTATCACTCAGCAAGACCTGAGTATCATCCAGCATCACCTCAGCATCGTCTCCGCAACAGTCACCACCACCACCACTACCACCTCAGCATCACTCAGCACCACCTCAGCCTGCTCTCGGAATCTGGCATCTGTTGATTCTCCCCTAGTGTCTGGCCGCTGCTAGTGTTATAATACAGGTACTAGTTCCCAACCTTCACCCTCCGATTGTTAATGCCCCCTCAAAAAAAAAGCTTTCACAAACAACCATTGCAATAGGCAGAAACAAGTTGCCAGCATTGCAAGAACAAAAGAAAACTGAGGAAATTTTTTATTGTAAATACTTTTTTTAATATGGTCGTTCAGTTTTACATAATGCCTTCTTGGTCATATATAAAGTAACAAAAATGCTTCTGACACTTTTTTATTATAACTTTTCAGCATGCTGCACAGCAGCCACACTTCTCTACAGCACAGCTTGAAGACATTGGCAAAGTCAATAGCTCTGGCTAAACACTTATAAGGCCCCAAAGGCGAGACCTATTGGCTATGCCAATGCTTGTTTTTAAATGGTGTAAATCCGTTCAGTAGTTCCTGAGAAATTCAAAAATAAAAAAATATCGATATCTGGTGGCCGAGGAGGATTTGCGAACCCTCTCGATCACAAGCTTCATTTTGATTGGCTGTCAACACTCCAAACCAAGAAGTGTTGGCAGCCATCTTGTGAGTCAGTAAAACCGAGTCACAAGAAAAAAGGTTAAAAAAAAAAGGTTAAAAATGAAGAAAAGGGGGCAGGGTAGAAACACCCTGACCCCCTAGGCCTACTCAGGGGGTCCCACAGGGAACCCAAGGGCCAAAAAAAGCATTTTTTTTTTTTTTTTTTTAAATCTGCGGATTTTGCGCTGGGTGTGCAAATCCCGGCGAGAACATTTTTTAAAAAACGAAGTGCGGCCTCCTGCGCTTCGTTTTATTGAGCCCCCGGGTGAGCCGGGTCCCTGGGGGCATTTGTGAATGTTTATGAGGAGGCCCAGCAGAGGCCCTCGCAGCCCCGGGGACCGCCACCTCCCCAGGGCGATAATTATTCAAATGCGGGGGGCTCGCGGCCCCCCCCACAGCCCTGGGGACCGCCACCCCCTGGGGCACTAATTAAAAGAAGCTGGGGGTCTGTTGCGAACGCCCGGCCCGAGGACCACCACCTCCCCGGGGCTATGTTTACGTTGGGAGGGGGGCCACGCGGCCCCCCTCCTGGAGCCCTAGATGGCCCTGGGGACCGTCATCCCGCAGGGCCGGCTCCAGCAATGTCCCGGGGTGCCCACCCCCGGGACACAGCAGTTTGCAATGACAGGGCGGGAGCACGGCTCCTGCCCTGTCAATGCAAACACTGCTTCGCTTCATGGAAGCGAGAGCAGGAAACCTGCTCTCTCTTCCAAGAAGCGAAGCAGCATTGCTTTTGGACAAGGGTAGCTGCATGTCAGCAGCTCCCCTTGTCCAAAAGCAATGCCGGCTCCCGCAGGAGGCGGGGGTCCGGCTGGGAACGCAGGGGCATTGGGGCTCCCCCGCGGTCCCCATCAAAGAGGCCAGGCCCTGGGGAATGGGGTCCCTGGGGCCAGAAGTGGCCTCAGGAGGGGGAACACGTGGCCCCCCTCTAAAATTTAAAATAAATGCTGGCCAGGCCCCGGGGGATGGGGTCACCGGGGCCAGAAGTGGCCCAGGGAAGGGGGGCCATGCGACCCCCCTACCGTAATGAAAAAGAAATAAAAAAATAAAAAAATGAGGCCAGGCCCCGGGGGATGGGGTACCAGGGGCCAAAAGTGGCCCAGGAAAGGGGGGCCACGTGGACCCCCTCCCTTATAAATAAAAAAATCAATTTTAAAAAAACGAGGCCATGCCCAGGGGGATGGGGTCCCCGGGGCTGAAATCGGCCTCGGGAGCTGGGCCGCGCGGCCCCTTCCCGTTTTTTTTTTTTTTTTAAATAAATGGGTCAGGCCCTGGGGAATGGGGTCCCCGGGGCCCACAAAATATTATGAGAAGGGGGGACACACAGCCCCCCTTCTAACAAAAAAAAAAAAAAAAAAAAGGCCAGCATCTCGCCGGAGGCCCCACCCCCTCCCTGCATCACTCTGCAAACGTGCCTCCTGGCGCGTTCCAAGTTGGGGGATTAGGTCCCCTTGAATCCTGAGGGTCCCTGGGGGCCAACTAGCCCACCAGGTACCTCCAGTAAGCCCCACACAGTGGGATTGCTGAGAGGTGGTCAAGGCCACTCCTCTTTTTACACCACTCTGCAAAAGTGCCTCTTGGCGCATTGCTGGTGGGGCGAAGAGGTCCTCTTGTGTCCTGAGGACCTCAGGACTAAAGTGGACTTCATCCCTGAGCAGCAGTGCGCGAGGAGGCACGTTTGCAGAGTGGTGTAAAAAGGGGGCGTGGCCTCAGAGCACTCTCAGCAATCCAGCTGTGTGAGGCTTACTGGAGGTCCCTGGTGGGCTAGTTGGCCCCCAGGATTCAAGGGGACTTAATCCTCAGGATTCAAGGGGACTTAATCCCCCAACCCAGAACGCGCCAGGAGGCGCGTTTGCAGAGTGGTGGAGAAAGGGGGCGTGGCCTGTGTCCCACTATCTGGGGCATACTGGAGGTATCAGGTAGGCTAGTTGGCCCCTAAGGACCCCAGCAACGAAGGGGACTTTAATCCCCATCCAAGATCGCGCCAGGAAGTGCGTTTGCAGAGTGGTGGGGAAAGGGGGCGTGGCCTGCTATGAGAACTTATCAATGCTGCTGTGTGGGACTTACTGGGGGTAATAGGAGGGGTAGTTGGCCCCCAAGGTTGACCTTGGGGGCCAACTACCCCTCCTGTTACCTCCAGTAAGTCCACACAGTGGGATTGCTAAGAGGTCTTCGGAGGTCACGCTAACCTTTTTCCACCACTCTGCAAACGCGCCTCCTGGCGCATTACTGGTTGGGGGATGAAGTCCACTTTACTCCTGAGGGACTTCGGCGGCCAAGTAGCCCTCCTGTAAGTCCTACGCAGCGGAATTCCTGAGCGCTGGTCGGAGGCCCAGGCCCCTTTCTGCACCACTCTGCAAATGTGACTACTACGTTATAGTTAGAAATGAGCATTTAAAAAACCTTAGAAATTCACTGAAAAAACCATAGGTTTCAGGGACGTTATAGTTAGAAGTTAGCATTTAAAAAACCTTAGAAATTCACTGAAAAAACCATAGGTTTCAGGGACGTTGTAGTTAGTTGGACATTTCACTAACATAAAACCAGAGAAATGCGGCCGTTATAGTTAGTTGAGCTAACTATAACTGGCGCCCCCGCAATGCACTGCTGATGACGTCACATATTACATCACTCATGACATGGTCAGTGACATCACTGATGACATCTCAAATGACAACTGATGACATCACTGATGACATCATTCACTTAATATCTGATGCACCTCCTCTCACCCTAATATAACCTTTCATACACCTACTCTAAAATACAAACTACCATTCTCGAAACCATAGACACACCAATTCCAGTTAGTACATACCCACTCACTGATTCATAGGTCTACACACATCCAATCACCCATAGTCACACATACATGCAGTCACTCATCAATATAGCCACTGACATATACACACATAAACCTATACAGATACTCACACACCGTCACTCACCCATAGAGCTACTCACACACATAGTCAGTCACCCAAAGAATCAATCACAATGCCATTTACTCATTATACAGTTATACACACACCACTTCACCTATTCATACAGATACTAACACATACTTACTCTCTTATACAATCACTGACACAAGCACACACTCATCCATACAGCCACTCTCACAATCACTCACTCTCACATATAGTCAGTTATATACTCCAGCACTCACATACACTGCCTTTCACATATGTAGTTATTCATACATGTACCATTGAGACATCCATTCACTCACCAACACAGCCATACACCCACTCACCCACCCACACAGCCCCTCACAGACGCACTCATGAACCCATACACCCAGTGAATCACCCACTCTCACATCCATGCAGGGAGTCACATACCCCCACCCACCCACACAGACACTCAGGCACCCATACAGGTACTTAGACAACCAATCATTAACCCATATAGACACTCGTGTAGCTACTCACCAACCTATGCAGCCACTTACACACCAACTGGCAGACTGACACAAACATTCACACAGATTAGTCACTGACCCATGCATTTAGTAAGACACGTTTAATCACTCACTTATACAGTTAGTCACGCACATACTAAATCATCCATTCAGACACTCATACACCCACTCATTCTTCAATACACCTTGGTATATATATATATATATATATATATATATATATATATATATACACACACACACACACACACACACACACACACACACATATATATATATTCACTGAAAAAACCATAGGTTTCAGGCACGTTATAGTTAAAAATTAGCATTTAAAAAACCTTAGAAAATTCACTGAAAAAAACCATAGGTTTCAGGGGCGTTATAGTTAGTTGGACATTTTACTCGTACAAAACCATAGAAATTCCACCGTTATAGTTAGTTCAGCTAACTATAACTCGCGCCACCGCAATGCACTGCTGATGACGTCACATATTACATCACTCATGACATGGTCAGTGACATCACTGATGACATCACTGATGACATCATCCAGTGACTGTGGATTTCTGTAAAGTTTAAATATGTTTAATATATATAGGGAAAGGCGTATTGAAGAATGAGTGGGTGTATAAGTGTCTGAATGGATGATTTAGTAGGTGCGTGACTGACTCTACAAGTGAGTGATTAAACGTATCTTACTGAATGGATGGGTTAGTGACTAAACTGTGTGAATGTCTGTATCCATCTGTCTGTTGGTGTGTAAGGGCTGCATGGGTTTGTGAATAGCTACATGAGTGTCTTTATGGGTTATTGATTGGTTGTCTGAGTATTTATATGGGTGCCTGAGTGTTTGTGTGGGTGGGGTGTGTGTGACTCTGTGCATAGATGTGCGAGTGGGTGATTCACTGGGTGCATGGTTTAAAGAGTGCATCTGTGATGGACTGTATGGGTGGGTGAGTGTGTGTATGGGTGTGTTAGTGAGTGAATGTATATCTCATTGGTACATGTGTGAGTAACTACATATGTGAAAGGCAGTATATGTGTGTGTTGGAGTATATAAATGGCTATAAGTGAGAGTGTGTGATTGGGAGAGTGGCTGTATGGATGTGTGTGTGCTTGTATCAGTGATTGTATAAGAGCGTAAGAATGTGCTAGTATTTGTATGAGTAAGTGAGCTGGTGTGTGTATAACTGTATAGGTGAGTAAATGGCAGTGTGATTAATTATTTGCATGACTGACTAGGTGTGCGAGTACCTCTATGGATGAGTGGCGGTGTGTGAGTGTCTATATAGGTGTATGAGTGCGTATGATAGTCCTGTACTGAGTGACCATAAGTATGAGTGACTGTACGGGTGAGTGAGTGGATGTGTGTGTAAACCTAAGAATCAGTGAGTGGGTATGTAGTTATTGGTGTTGGGAGTGTCTATGGTTTTGAGAATGGCACTCTGTAATTTAGAGTGGGTGTATCAAAGGTTATATTAGGGTGTGAGAAGATGCAGCAAATTATCACATGGATGATGTCATCAGTGATGTCATCAGTGATGTCACTGACCATGTCATGAGTGATGTAATATGACGTCATCAGCAGTGCATTGTGGGGGCGCGAGTTATAGTTAGCTGAACTAACTATAACAGGGGAATTTCTATGGTTTTGTACGAGTGAAATGTCCAACTAACTATAACGCCCCTGAAACCTATGGTTTTTTCAGTGAATTTCTAAGGTTTTTTAAATGCTAATTTCTAACTATAACGTGCCTGAAACCTGTGGTTTTTTCAGTGAATTTCAAAGGTTTTTTAATGCATATTTCTAACTATGCCTACAAAGGTAGGACATGTGAAGAAAGAGGAAGAAAAGCGCACAAAGAAGCAAGACAAATGCAGAAAGAGGCAACAGAAGTCCAGAAAGACGAAGAAAAGTGCAAGAAGAAGCAAGAGATGTGCAGAAAGAACCAACAGAGGAGCAGAATGTCCTCCTGTGCCCCCAACTTTTTACTGACGGGTACTGGTGGTAACTGACTGACTAACCGGCCCTAGAGCCAGTGCTATGCTAAAAGACACTTCGAATACAGTGAAAACACCTACATACACTAGGGAACACTATGCGTTGGGGTACCCCTGTGATTAGCATGACCTCCTCTGTATTTGCCATGAGTTAGTGCCTGGGTCATTGGATGAGTACATGGGTACTGACTGGATGATTAGAGTACTGCAAGGAGAGTGGATGGTGAATTTATAAACGCTTGTGTTTTGGCGGAGTGATTGGATAAGGACATGGAACTGGTTGGGTGATTGGAGGAGTGCATGGGTAGTGACAAGGAGATGGCTGGACTGCATCAGTAGTCCTCAGGGTATTGTAGCAGTGCATGAGTTAGAGCATGGGTCATTGCATGGGTACTGACTGGATGATTAGAGTACTGCAAGGAGAGTGCATGGTGAATCTATAAGTGCTTGGGTTTCGGCGGAGTGATTGGATAAGTACATGGTGCTGGCTGGGTGATCGGAGGAGTGCATGGGTAGTGACAGGGCGATGGCTGGACTGCATCAGTAGTGCTCAGGGTATTGTAGCAGTGCATGTGTTAGTGCCTGGGTCATTGCATGAGTACATGGGTAGTGACTGGATGATTAGAGTACTGCAAGGAGAGTGCATGGTGAATTTATAAGTGCTTGTGTTTTGGCGGAGTGATTGGATAAGTACATGGTGCTCGCTGGGTGATTGGAGGAGTGCATGGGTAGTGACAGGGCGATGGCTGGACTGCATCAGTAGTGCTCAGGGTATTGTAGCAGTGCATGAGTTAGTGCATGGGTCATTGCATGAGTGCATGGGTACTGACTGGATGATTAGAGTAATGCAAGGAGAGTGCATGGTGAATTTATAAGTGCTTGGGTTTTGGAGGAGTGATTGGATAAGTATACACATGTCACATCAGGCCCGCCCCCTCCCTTCACCACTGTGCAAACGCGCCCCCTGGCGGGTTTTAAGTTGGGGGATTAATTCCCCTTGAATCCTGAGGGTTCCTGGGGGCCAACTAGCCCACCAGGTACCTCCAGTAAGCGCCACAGAGCTGCGTTGCAGAGAGGTGGTCCAGGCCACGCCCCTTTTTACACCTCTCTGCAACGCAGCTCTGTGGCGCTTACTGGAGGTACCTAGTGGGCTAGTTGGACCCAAGGGACCCTCAGGATTCAAGGGGACTTAATCCCCCAACTTACAACGCGTCAGAGGGCCTGTTTGCACAGTGGTGAAGGGAGCGGGTGGGGCCTGATGTGACAAGTGTGCAAAAGCGCCCGTGGCGCATTTTAAGTTGGGAGATTAAGTCCCCTTGAATCCTGAGGGTCCCTGGAGTCCAACTAGCCCACCAGGTACTTCCAATAAGCGCCACAGAGCTGCGTTGCAGAGAGGTTTTAAAAAGGGGCGTGGTGTCGGACCACCTCTCTGCAAGGCAGGCCTGTGGCGCTTACTGGAGGTACCTGGTGGGCTAGTTGGCCCCCAGGGTCCCTCAGGATTCAAGGGGAATTAATTCCCCAACTTAAAACGCGCCACAGGGCGTGTTTGCACACATGTCACATGAGGCCCCGGCCCCTCCCTTCACCACTGTGCAAACGCGCCCGTGGCGCATTTTAAGTTGGGGGATTAGGTCACTGTCATTGCAAACAGCAGTGTCCCGGGGGTGGGCACCCCGGGACACCGCAGGAGACGGCCCTGGGGGGTGGCGGTCCCCAGGGCCATCAAGGGCTCCAGGAGGGGGGCCGCGCGGCCCCCCTCCCTTCAATTGCAAAGCCCCGGGGAGGTGGTGGTCCCCAGGGTTCGGGGGTCCGTTACGGATCCCCGCATTTTAATATTAGTGCCCCGGGGAGGTGGCGGTCCCCGGGGCGTGTGGGGGGGCTCGAGCCCCCCCCACACAGGTATGTTTTTTTTAAAAGCCCCGGGGGTGGCGGTCTCCGGGGCAGCGGGGGGGCTGTGTGCCCCCGCACAAAATAATTATTAAAAGCCCCGGGGGGTGGCGGTCCCCGGGGCTAGCCCCCCCACACATAAAATAAATAAAGCCCCAGGGGGTGACGGTCCCCGGGGCTGCGGGGGGCCCATGAGCCCCCCGCAAATATTTAATTAAAGCCCCGGGGGTGGCGGTCCCCAGGGCTGCGGGGGCCTGCCTGGGCCCCCGCAATTTCAATATTGCATGCCCGCGGGACTTGGCCCACCCGGGGGCTAAATAATAACAAAGCGCGGGAGCCCGCGCTTCGGTTTTTTTTTTTTTTTTCGGCCGAAATTCGCGCTGGGTGCGCGAATTTCGCCGATTTTCTTTTTTTTTAAATGCTTTTTTTGGCCTTGCGGGTCCTTGTGGGACCCCCTGAGCAGGCTTAAGGGGTCAGGGTGTTTCTACCCTGCCCCCTTTTCCTTTTTTTCCACATTTGTTTCCCTGTTTTCTTGGTTACCGAGGCACAAGATGGCTGCCAACACTTCCTGGTTTGGAGTGTTGACAGCCAATTAGAATAAAGCTTGTGATCGGGAGGGTGCGCGGATCCACCGCGGCCATAGATATCAAAACTTTTATTTTTTGATTTTCTCAGCAACTACTGAACGGATTTACACCATTTAAAAAAAGGTCTCTTTCTGAACCAAGGGCTACCTTTTTGCCAAATTTGGTGTAATTCCGTTCAGCAGTTTCGGCTGTAACCGTATCTAAAGTTTCTTATGGGAAATGCATTTTTCGACCTCTATTTTTTTAATTTCTCAGGAACTACTGAACGGATTTACACCATTTAAAAAAACTGTCTCTTTCTGAACCAAGGGCTACCTTTTTACCAAGTTTGGTGTAATTCCGTTCAGCAGTTCGGGCTGTAGCTTTGTCTAAAATTTCCTATGGGAATTAACATGGAGAAAACACGTTTTGGGACCCCCTTTTTCTCGGCCCCGCTTGCCGAATCACCCCGAAACTTTCAAGACAGGAGCTGACCGGAGCGGGCTACGAGTTTTGAAAATTTCGCGAAGATTCGTCAACCGGCGCCAAAGATATTGAGAAAACAAAAAACGAGTTTCCTATGGAAACTAGGTCCCAACTATAACTATCTACTGGCGACCGCCAGTAGATAATATATGGAAAATGCTACTTACCAGTATGCATCTGTTCTTGGCATGTAGAGCTGCAGAGTTGTACACTGTACCTAGATCGCCATCTGGTGTTGGGCTCGGATGCTTGCACTTTGTTGTTGTCTTGGAAGAGTCTTTTGTAGTCACGAGGTAGGGAACTCCTCCTTTGGACGAAAGTGCGCATGGCATCGACTCCATCCTCAGATTGTTTTTCGCCATGATGGGAAAGTGATGGAGTTAGAAAGAAGTAAGAGATGTCCATGTGAATGTATCTAATTAAGATACTACTGGAACAGATACAGGTTCCGGGGAGGCAGGTGGGCGTGTACAACTCTGCAGCTCTACATGCCAAGAACAGATTCATACTGGTAAGTAGCATTTTCCGTTCGAGGCATATGAGCTGCAGATTGTACACTGTGCATAGACTGTACAGCAGTGTCTCCCTTAGCGGTGGTCACCTGTATCAGTTGCAGTAGTTTGAAATAATGTTCTAAGAACAGCTTGGCCTACAGAAGCTTGTTGCTTCGCCTGCACGTCAACACAATAGTGTTTGGTGAAAGTGCGTGGTGTAGACCATGTTGCTGCCTTACATATATCATCTAAGGGAATGTTCCCTAAGAATGCCATGGAAGCCCCTAGTTTACGTGTGGAATGTGCTCTAGGGGGAATTGTTAATGTGCGTTTAGCTTTTTGGTAGCATATTTGAATGCATTTTACTATTTACCTAGCGATCCCAGCTTTAGAGATGTGGTTACCTTTATGAGGTGGTGCAAAGGCTACAAACAGTTGTTTTGTGTTCCTAAAAGGCTTAGTCCTGTCTATGTAGTAAAGTAGGGCTCTTTTGACGTCCAGTGTGTGAAGAGCTCTTTCTGCTACGGAGTCTGGGTTTTGGAAAAACACTGGTAACTCAACAGATTGGTTAAGGTGAAAAGCTGAGATTACTTTGGGAAGGAATTTTGGATTTGTTCTGAGAACCACTTTATTATGATGTATTTGTAAGAATGGTTCTTGTATGGTTAAAGCCTGGATCTCGCTCACCCTTCTGAGAGAGGTGATTGCGACAAGGAAAGCAACTTTCCATGTGAGGAACTGCAATTCACATTTATGTAGAGGTTCGAATGGGGGACCCATGAGTCTGGTAAGGACAATGTTTAAATCCCACACTGGAGAGGGTGGCAGTCTGGGAGGAATTATTCTTTTAAGTCCTTCCATAAAGGCTTTAATTGCAGGCACTCTGAATAATGACAAATGTTGTCTGTTCTGTAAATAAGTGGCGAGTGCTGTAATCGTATGGATGAATATGCTAGATTACATCTTTGTAAGTGTAGCAAATAGCAAATAATGTGTTGGATGGAAGCATCCAATGGATCAATTTTATTATTTTGGCAGTAGATGACAAATCTTTTCCATTTAGCTGCAAAGCAAGCTCTAGTAGTAGGGCGTCTGGCTTCTTTAATAATGTGCATACAGTCTGGCGGAAGGTTAAGATAACCGAACTCTAGGACTTCAGGAGCCAGATCGCTAGATTCAGTTGTCCTGGATCGGGTGTTGTATCTCTCCATGGTTCTGCGTTAGCAATGCTGGGGAGAGGCGTAGTTTTTGGTGTGGAACCACGGACAGTTGTAGTAGAGTTGTAAACCATGGTTGGCGTGCTCAAGTGGGAGCCACCAGGATCATTTTGAGAGACTGTTGTAGGAGCTTGCGTACTACTATGGGAATCAGTGGGAGTGGCGGAAAAGCGTACGCAAATGTGCCTGACCAGTTCCTCCATATCGCATTGCCCTTGGACGACGGGTGTGGAAACCTTGCGGCGAAGGTTGGGCATTTTGCGTTCACGTGTGTGGCGAACAGATCTAGGTCTGGTTGACCCCACCTTTGGAAAAAGGGTTGGAGAACTTGGGGATGAAGTTCCCATTCGTGTATCTGCTGTGTTTGTCGACTTAGTAGATCCGCAATCTGATTGTGAATCCCTGGAAGATGTTCTGCTAGCAGGTATATATTCTGTGGAATGGCCCATCTCCAAATGTCTTGTGCGAGCTGGGACAGCTGCAGAGAATGTGTGCCCCCTTGTTTTTGTATGTAGTACATGGCTGTCATGTTGTCCGTGCGGATGAGGACAGTCTTGTGTTGTAGATGTACTTGGATTGATTTTAATGCTAGGAATATTGCTAGTAATTCCAGGTGGTTGATATGGAGCACTTTCTGTTGAGTGGTCCATTTGCCTTGAATTGTATGGTCTAGGAGATGGGCTCCCCAACCGGTGAGTGATGCGTCTGCTGTTAGTATTATCTGTGGAACCGGCTCGAGAAACGGCCGCCCTTTGGACAGGTGTCGTGTGTTCCACCACTGCAGAGAGCAGTGTGTGCGGCTGTCTACCAACACCAGATCTGTAAGATGTCCTTGAGCTTGGTTCCACTGTTGTGCTAGGCATTCCTGTAAGGGGCGCATCTGAAGCCTTGCATGAGGTATGATAAAGATGCAAGAGGCCATCATTCCTATGAGTTGCATGAATAGCCTTGCTGGGAGGGAGTGCTGCGGTTGAAATTTGCTGCTTAGGGCTTGTATGCTGGCTATCCTGGCTGGACTTGGATATGCCAGAGCTTTGGAAGTGTCTATTGTGGCTCCTAGATACTGATGTATGTGGGAGGGCTGGAGATTTGACTTGGGGTAATTTACTGTGAATCCTAAGTCGTGTAGCAGCTGAATAGTTTGATGAGTGTGATTAACACACTGGTTGAATGACTTGGCTTTTATTAGCCAGTTGTCGAGATATGGAAAGACGTGGATTTGTTGTCTTCTTAGGTGTGCTGCTACTACTGCAAGGCACTTTGTGAACACTCTGGGTGCAGTGGTGACCCCGAATGGTAGGACTGTGAACTGATAGTGTTGTCCGTCCACTATGAACCTTAGATACTTCCTGTGAGCAGGGTGCATGGGAATAGGGAAGTAGGCGTCCTTGAGATCTAGTGTGGCAAGGAAGTCGCCTTGTTGTATAAGTGGAAGAACTTGTTGCAGAGTGATCATATGGAAGTGATCGGACTGTATGTAGAGATTGAGGGGTCTGAGGTCGAGGATTGGCCTTAGGGTCCTGTCCTTTTTGGGGATTAGGAAATACAGCGAGTAAACCCCCGTCCCTTGGTGCTGTAAGGGAACTGGTTCTATTGCGTGCTTTTGAAGCAGTGAGAGAACCTCTTGTTTTAAAAGCGTAATGTGTTCTGTGGACATTGGACGCTGTTTGGGTGGAATGTTTGGTGGGGTTGCTGTGAGTTCGAGGCAGTAACCATACTGGATAATCTGTCTTACCCACTTGTCTGTTGTGATGGAATCCCAGACAGGCAGGAACTGTGAGAGTCTCCCTCCGACTGGAGTGGAATGGTGTGGAGGGAGTGGAGGGAAGTCACTGTTTAGTAGCGGAGGAGGCACGAGTGTTGGTATTACCTCGGCCTCTGACCTTGTTGTTATTTCCCCTGTATCCACCTCTAAAATATCCTCTATTGGGGGATGCGTGAGTGGTGGTTTTATATGAAGAGGAGGCGGTGTCTGTTCCAATATTTTTAGATGCTCCCCTATAAAAGGAGCGACGAAAGGAACCACGTGGGGATGGAGACTGTAATGCTCCCATGGATTTAGCGGTCTCAGTGTCCTTTTTCATTTTTTCTAAAATGGTGTCTACCGCCGGCCCAAAAAGGTGTTCCTGATCGAATGGTTGTTTAAGGATAGCCGTCTGAACCTCTTGTTTAAAGCCTGAAATGCGTAACCAGGCATGTCGTCTGAGTAGCACACTAGTGTTGACAGACCTGGAGGCTGTGTCGGCTGCGTCTAGGGCACATTTGATGGATGCGTTGCTTATCAGTTTGCCCTCTTGAATTAAGTCATGTGCCTCTGTTTTGTATTGGTCAGGCAAATGTTGTAACAGGGTCTCTAGGCGGTCATAGTGGGCCCTGTCGTACCTAGCAAGTAATGCTGGGGTGTTAGCTATGCGCCAGTGATTAGTTGCTTGAGCAGCAACTCTTTTGCCAGAGGCATCTAGCAATTTGGATTCTTTATCCGGAGGTGGCGCGCTTCCTAGCATTAGAGACTACTAGTGAGTCTAAGGGTAGTTGCCCTTTGATGTAGGTGGGATCGGCAGGGGCAGCTTTATATTTTTTATCAATCCTAGGATTGAGAATTCTGGTCCTGACTGGGTCTTTGAATATGTATGGGGCGTGTTTAATGACCCATTTTAACATTGGCAGGGTTTGGACAGTTTTCTGGGACTGTTCAAAGGTTTCTAGGAGGAAATTGTCCTCCGTAGGGTCTGAGTGTATGGGGACGCCATGGTAGAGAGCAGCCCTGTTTACGAGTTGTCCAAAACCAATATTGTCTTCTGGGGGAGATGGTTTTGTTGGGTATGGCTGTGGAGAAGGGAGGTCCATTGGGTCATTGTAATCGTCCCAATGATCTTATGGCATATCTGTATGATCGTCAGGATCAGTAGAAGGGTCATTGGTGTGCCCCCCATTGTCGAAATCATCATCCACATTATCCTGTGGTGAAAGTGGAGGAGGTGTTGGAGTGTGTGGAGGAGAGACAGGTTTAGAAGGAGGACCTGGCTCAGGAGAAAGGATAGGGTTAGGGGGAAGAAGAACAGGAGAAGAGGATCTGATAGGTGAAGTGGCACAGTCTTTCTTCTTTGAAGGCACTGCAGCAGTGTCTTTTGTGTCCAACTTACTCTTGTTGTGTGGAATAGTAGCCACATGTCCTGTTTTGGGGTCTATGTGTAGCTTTTTCTGCTTGGGATCGAGAGGATCAGGGTGAAAGAGTGTCTCTTGGTCGATAACCGCTTTCGGCGCCGACGTCTTCGGGTCCGAGCGAGGTTTCGATTTGTGCTCCTTAGCTTTAGGAGTTTGTTTAGAGTCCTTTGGCTTTGTTATGGAGCCGGGGATGTTCTTCGGTTCCAAAGGTTTTGGCTTCGGAGCCGATGGTTTGTCTTTCGGCGTCGAAGTGGTCGGTGCCGACTTGTGTTTGGGAGAAGGTTGGTCTCCCGTCTTCGGTGCCGAAGGCGCCGGTGGGACTGTGAGATGAGGTTTGCTCGATCCCGAGCTACCGGAAGTCTTGGCCTTTGTCTTCGGAGCCGAGCCCGAGGGCGGGGCTTCTGAAGCTTGTTTTAGGTCGCGACTGGGGCCAGCAGGCGGAGTCTTGACCAGGGTCTTGGTTTTTGGAGGTGGCGTTGGGGTAGGGGCAGTTGTACTCACTCGTTGACCAGGAGTGATGTGGTCGCCTGAGTCTGAGTCGTCTGCTTCGGACACGATTTGTAGGTCTTCGGAATCGTCCTCCGGAACATCCGGGCCTTCATCGAAGATGTCTGCTGGTGCCGGAGCTGGTGTCTGCGCCATGATGTGTCGTCGGGCCCGGCAATCAGGGATGGTTTTCTTGGATCTAAAAGAGGCGCAGGCCTGGCAGTCGTTCTCGCCGTGTTCGGGCGAGAGACACAGGTTACAGACCTTGTGATGGTCACTGTGTGGGAATTTGGCTCCACACTGGGGTCATTTTTTTGAATGGAGTTCTTTCCATGAGCTGTAGGCCCGAGCGGCGTTGGTAGGCCCAACGGCCCGCATCGACGACCGGAATGGAGTAGGAGAGATGCGCGTCGTTGATTACGCGATCGAAAACGATACCGTCGAGTTAGAAATAATTTGCGCGTCGAAAAGGTTTCGAAAATAACGTCCGGAACCGGAGCGCTGAAGTTACATCCGAACCCGATGGCAGAAAAAAAACAATCTGAGGATGGAGTCGATGCACATGCGCACTATCGTCCAAAGGAGGAGTCACCTACCTCGTGACTACAAAAGACTCTTCCAAGACAACAACAAAGTGCAAGCATCCGAGCCCAACACCAGATGGCGATCTATGCACAGTGTACAATCTGCAGCTCATATGCCTCGAACATATATATATATATATATATATATATATATATAAAACATACTTAAACTTTTCAGAAACACACAGTCTCTAGATACTATGTTTGTATGTATTAGTTAATTTTTTTTTTTAATTCTCTTTTACTTGTAACAGGATGAAGTGCAAACTTTTGTGATAAGAAATTGTTTTTCTTTTTTAATAAGCACAAAAAAAAGGAGAATACATTTTTATGGACTTTTTAATGGTGCCATGCATCGCGACTCATTGTTACATTGCTATGGTTTTAATTAACTAAACAATAAACGTATTCTGATTCAGTCTCTGGATGATGTCATCAGTGATGTCATTTGAGAGGTCATCAGTGATGTCACTGACCATGTCATGAGTGATGTAATATGTGACGTCATCAGCAGTGCATTGCGGGCGTGCGAGTTATAGTTAGCTCAACTAACTAGAACGGCCGAATTTCTCTGGTTTTGTGCGAGTGAAATGTCCAACTAACTATAACGTCCCTGAAACCTGTGGTTTTTTCAGTGAATTTCCACTGTTTTTTAAATGCTAATTTCTAACTATAATGTCCCTGAAACCTGTGGTTTTTTCAATGAATATATATATATATATATATATATATATATATACACACACACACACACACACACACACACACACACACACACATATATATATTAAATGACAATTTTGATAGGACTTAAACAAGGGTTTAAAGGTTAAGGAAGGGGTTATTAAGGGTCAGGGGTGGGCAGAGGTAGAGGAGGTAAAGATTTTTTACGGTTCAAAAATTGTGTTTTTGGTTTTAGGGGTAGGTAGAGATAGAGGGGATAAGGATTGTTTTGCGGTTCGGGGACGGGTAGATGTAAAGGGAGGTAAGGGATTTGTAAGGTTCAGCAGTGGGCATAGACAAAGGGAGAAAAGGGTTTTGAGGGCACAAGACTGGGTAGCAGTAAGGTTTAAGGCTCGAAAGGGGTAGAGGTAAAGGAAGATAAGTATTTTGTTTTAAAGGTTCAGGGCCGGATACAGGTATGGATTTGTTTTTTTTAGGAAATACAGAGGTTGTTATGGTGGATCCTCACCAGTTACATTAGAAAAACGGTGTTTGGGGTTTCATGTATAGATAAGGGAGTTTTTATAGTTCAGGGATGGGTAGAGGTTATGGGATGCTACTTTTTTAGGCTATTTATGTTTATATTTACAATTAGCTATATATTTGCATGTATATGTGTGAGTACACATGTATACATATTTTGAATATATATGTACGGAAACATATATGTTTATGTATATTTATTTCTATATAAAAAATATCAGTTGTGATATGAAAATCGGTTGTGCAGTGAGTTGTAAAATACCACGTTGTAAAACAGCACATTCGAAACAACAACACATTGTAAAAATCAGTGGTAAATGCATGCGCTGTAAACATCATGCATTGTGCCAACTGATATTCGCACTGGGAGAGCCCACTCTAAGAGCTGCTACGAAGATCCGCTCTCAGAGACCGAAGAGAAATAAAATGCAAGTAATTCCTAAGACTTTGATAAAGCATTAAAATCCAATTCTGAGTATCTGCATCTTCTAAGAATCATGCAGGTTTCTTAATTCCATACAGTACAGGTGGTCAACCAAAAATACATGGGAAACACAAAGGTCTGGGCCCATTTTTATCCATTAATCATTCATTGAGTTCCCTCGTCAAGGGGACAGTTGTTTATTTTCATTAGAGCTGGTCCCATGTAAAAAAACAAAAAAACAGCTGCTGCCTATAATAACCTGTACTGCGAACATCTTGCTTCAAGTGAATTAACATACTGATATAAAAAGGACTACAATACAAACTTCTAAACAGGTTTTACAACGGAAAATGCTCAAGAATATTTTAGCAGAAGGGTATTCCTAAAGCTAGAGTTCACAATTAGACACACAATCTGAAAGGTGATATGACTGGTATTAACCACCTGTCTGACTAACAACTTAAACATGACCACAAACCAAGATAATTCTTAATTCATGTGCAGAATTGAGAGTTGTCATTTACTTTCATAAAAAGGTTGAACATGTCTACACAACGCTGAATTTGGGGGTTCAAAATGTTCAGAATTAAGTTATTGAAAGCAACTTTTAGAACTTGAATGGACGAAAAAAGAGATTTGGCAAGTACTAGCCATATTGGACAAACAACCCTTATGAATAACTTTAGAATATCCAAAAGCATCAAATACACTGTCTCACCAGTCTAGGACAAATGAGAAGCCATAAAAATAGTGACCTTGGCGAACATGGAAGTACTCTATGATCAAAGCTAATTAAAAGAACAAACAGCTGAATGGGGCTGATATTTTGTGTTATTACACTCTAAATCTCTGTTTAGAGCAGGTAGTAGCTATGCCAAAAATGGCTGTGTACCTGCCAAATTTTAGCAACTTTTTCTAGATCACTGTCTTTTCCATTCTAATTGATATTTGTTAAATATTCTGAATTAAGCCTTATTTTTTGAGGGTTTCCTGCTTTGTAATAGTTACAGTTGTAGGTTATCACATTCTTCTCATGGTCAATGAGATCACTCAGTAGAGGTGGGGTGTGCAGATATCTAGAAAGGCATTGAGTAATTCATTTTGTCCAAACAAATCCAGATAAAAACTGCTGAGGTTCATGTGGAAGTTTGGTTAACATGTGATAATCAGTTGAAGAAATTTAGACTATGGGCAGTCAAGGAGGGAGGTGCAGTAAAATTATTGTGCCTATAAAATGTAATAAAATGCATGCCATTTATGGTGAGAAGTATCTTTTACCATTTGAGGTAGCTTAATGGACACACGGTTAAAATGCAGCTGCAAAGTGAGCAACATCTTTGTCATTTACTCGGTGAAGAGTTTTAGGAGCTCCACTTCATGGCCCCCATGCACTCATTTCTCCTCTGAATTATGCCTTTCTGTTCAACCTTTTGGGATAATGTACTCATATCTTTTCTTTGCCCAGATCTTGAAGCCCAAGAGTTACCCACAAATACCTTGTCTGGCAGTATATTCGTTATCCTCTATCAGACGAGCCAAGCCAAAGTCTGCCACTTTGCACACCAGGTTCTCGCCTACCAAGATGTTGGCTGCACGGAGGTCTCGGTGCACATAATTCATTCGCTCCACATACGCCATGCCTGATGCAATCTAGAATACAAACGAAATCCAGAATGTGCATTGGGTAACACAATGAGTTGGTCAAGATAACCCGATAGCTACAAAATTTCCATTCACATTTTGGTGCTTTATTCGCATCTTACATGATAATGGTGTCAGATACCCTATAAACCTGCAACATTTCACAATGTTCCTCTGCTCATTTGGTCATCAAGTCACCAAGGATATCCATTAAAAATAGTTTTCAGTAATATTAGTTTTCAATTTGAAAAACTTTAGCAACTGCTAGCACAACTCACCTGAGCAGACATATCCACAAGCTGAGGCAGCCGCAAGTACTTGCCCATATCACCTTTAAGGAAATCCAGTAGACTGCCTGTGAGAGAAAACATATGTGCAGTAAAGAAGACTGCCCCAGGTTCATCATCTGACCATTTAACATAAACATCTCAAAATATTTCCGAATTAGAACTTTAACAGCAAACCCTTCTATAATAAATCATCCACTCTCCATTACCAAGACACCTGGCAAAACCACTCACTCCTAGCCAACGATATTGTGGAGCTCTTACTCATTCCCATATCGCCCCCATAATATGCCACCCATATCTAGGAACCCTTTCTAAGAAGTCTTAGAACTCTTTATTAGACCTCTAACAACTCTCTAAAAACTTGAACACTATCCAAGTGCTCTAAGAACTCTTTATGACCTCATTCTAAAAACCCTTCCTAAGAACTCTTTATAAGAACTTCAACAACTTTCTAAGACACCCTTTCCAAGTTCTCTTAGAACTTATTCTAAAACTATTTCTAAGCACTCTAATATCTAAGAACTCTTTCTAACAACCCTTTATAAGAACACCAACTCAAATAACTTTCTACAAACTCTCTAAAATAACTATTTCTAAGAAGCCTTTCTGAGAATGCCTTGAACTCTTTTTAGGCCCTCTGTGGACTTTCTAAAAACACTTTGTAAAAACTCTTTCAAATAGCCCCGTCAAAGAGCCCCATCGAAGAACCCCATCAAAGAACCCCATCAAAGAACCCCATCAAAGAACCCCATCAAAGAACCCCATCAAAGAACCCCATCAAAGAACCCCATCAAAGAACCCCATCAAAGAACCCCATCAAAGAACCCTTTCTAAGAACCCTATGAAATATTTTAAGAACTCTAACAACTCTTTCTACGAACTCTAAAAACTCTCTCTAGGCACTCTATGGACTCTTTCTAAGAACTCTTTCCAAGATAATAATAACCATTTCTGAGAATCCTTTCTAAGAACGCTATTTTAAAGAACTTTTTCTAAGAACTCTCCAAAATAACTATTTCTGAGAATCCTTTCTAAGAATGTCTTGAACTCTTTTTAGGCACTCTATGGACTTTCTAAGAACTCTTTCTAAAAACACTTTCTAAGAACCCTTTCTAAGGACCTAAGTACCCTTTCAAAGAACCCTTTCTAAGGTCCCTATCTAAGAACGCTATCTAAGAACCCTTTCTAAGAACCCTTTCTAAGAACCCCAGGAAACATTTTAAGAACTCTAACAACTCTTTCTAAAAACTCTATGATGACTATTTCTAAGAATCCTTTCTAAGAATGCTATTAACTCTTTCTAGGCACTCTATGGACTCTTTCTAAGACCTCTTTCCAAGATAATAACCATTTCTAAAAATCCTTTCTAAGTATGCTATGAATTCTTTCTAGACACTATAAGGACTCTTTCTAAGAACCCTTGCTAAGAGCCCTTGCTAAGAACTCTTAGAACTCTTTCTAAGGAATCTTTCTAAGAACCTTTAGAACTCTAATAACTCCTTCTAAGAATCGTTTCTAATAACTCTAAACTATTTCTGAGATCCTTTCTAAGAACTCTTAGAACTTTCTATGAATGCCAGTAACTCTCTTAGCACTCTAATAACCGACTAAGCACTCTAATAACTCTTTATAAGACCTCTTTCTAAGAAATCTGTCTAAGGACTCGTTCTAAGAAGTCTTTCTAAGAACTCTGAATTATTTCTTAGAACTTTTTCTATGAACGCTTTGTACAAACTCTTCCTAAGGATTCTTTTTTAGGGATCTTCATGTGAACTACTCATCAACTAGCATATGCTAATTTAAATAGATTTCCCCCACACACTTGTTCTCTAAGAAAAAGCCAGTCCTGCAACTCTTCCCACAATAATGTCCCACCCATCACCCTCTTGTGTAAGGGAGGGGGTGCCACAAGACCTTACATACCAAAAGAACCACTACCTGCACCTTTCTCAAAAACACCTGCCCAGAATGTCACCAAATGAAGAATGCTCCCCAACAACCAGTTTCTGCTTCCATGACAATCTCACCCTGCACAACTAATCCCAGAGAATTCCTGACACTCCACCCCTCCGACCAAAGAATCCCCGCCCAGCACCTCCCACTCCAAGTTATCTCCACTGTCCACCTCCTCGCCTAAGGGATAAGACTTTCCTAGTGCTCTGCCATAAAACCCCTTCTCACTCTGCAGCACTTCATTGGCACCCTCTGTCCATCACAAACTCATTACTGGACTATTTTCAGGAAAGTGTCTTAGTAGCTTCTAACACAAACACCATCCCCAGACATCACTTGGTCCTGGGGATTTCTTTTCACCCAAAAAAACCCTCCTGGAGAACAGGTTGTTTCTCTGATTTCACACCTTTGCTCATGTATTCGGTGACAATGTAGATTGGCTCTTCAGAAACCACAGCATACAGTTGCACCAGCTTCTCGTGGCGTAGCTTTTTCATAACTTGGGCCTCCTGAAGAAAGGCTTCTGGTGACATAGTCCCAGGCTTGAGGGTTTTTATGGCTACTCTGGTGGTGCCGTTCCAGGTTCCTATTAAATAAATGAAAGATATTCCTGTGAGATTATGCACCATGAACATTTGACAGTCAAGTGGCTGTAGCACCACTGCTCCAAAAAATATCATGGTCGAAATTTAGCACTAGAAAACATCTGGTTAAAACAGAGGACGGGGGTTGTCGTGTGTGCATTTACAGGAGGGGAAGGGCCTTTGATGCTTATGAAGAAGGGGTCAGCAGACATTACACATACGTAGGTAATGTGGAAATGGGAAACCTGACCTTTCCATCTTTAACAACTCCCTCTTTAGCACTAAATCAAAAGAATAAGTAACTAACATGGTTTTTGTGATAGGAGGAAGAGCATGCACGATTAAACCCTCCTCAACAAACGTCAGATGGATATGCACAAAACTTCGCATGCTGAAATATAACCAAATGCATGAAGCGAGAGACAAATTTCTTACAGATTTGTCAAATGGAGCTAAAGTTGGACGGAAACAAAAATGGCTTCAATTGGAAACGGAGACTGAAACATAACTACACATTCCCTGTCTCTGACTGTGTAATTTACATGTCACTGAATGTCCTGTAGCACACATTACATTCTTAATTGCTTGTACGGCCCAGTAGTCTCTGGTTAGAACTGAAATCTAGCACAAGACCAATAGAAGAGTCATTCCCATGGGAAGCTGGCGTGGGTGAGTTTTAATATTGTCAGCATTCTACAGGCATACTGATCACTCTAGTTCCAATTAAATGTTTTACACATTTCGCACAAACCTGCCCACAACAATACTCTGGTGTAAAAGTGTCAAAATTACTCCAAAACATGTTCTCTGCTTCCCTGGTCCAGGTTCTAACAAACTAAAGCTTCTTCCCCCAAAAAAACATTTTATGCATGTGGCCCTCAGCTGTGGCCTGGACTGTCAATCCACCTACAGTTTTGCAGCAGCTAGTTACAGACTGGAAAAGTGCTCAAGACTCATATTGCAGAACTCTTTGCAGCATTGCCCAACAGTCAGGTGGATCCTAAGAGTGCCTAGAGGTGGCAGAGTCTGAAACGTGCAATAAGAACAAAGGGCAAATCAATTACACATGGGTGAGTGTAAGCAGGTTAATTTAATAGAAAGCTCATCTGAAGTCCCCTCAAAATACCATAATCAAATACCAAACCTCAGGCACAAGGTAAATAATTCCCTGTCCGAGCACATAGATTATGGCGATAGTATGGAGTGTAATTAAAAGGGGAACACCAGCTGAAGAATAAGAGTGAAAGCATAAGCTACAAATCAGAGAGAAAATACACTAGTGATCAGTGTCCAGCCCTCTTTGTGGACACAAGAATGGCAACATCCGTTCTATCAGTCAATAATAATGAAGGAGACTGGACAAGTCCATCCTACCTGCCAAAAACAATTAAAATTCGTTAAACTGCCCACTGCTGCATGCTCATGTTATAGTGACAACTGGCAAGACATTTCTCAACGTTAATTCCCCAATTACCTTCAAAGAAGCACTACCCAAAATCACTCAACAGTACACCTCTCCTCATCGAAATATTTTGGGAGTTCTTCTGAACTAGCCCCTTGGTATTAAGTCCATGCTTCTTGTCTATGCTTGTGTAAATGTTGTGGAGTCAGTTTTTCTTCTTCTTGTCTACTTGTCAGAAACCCCGCAGAAACGCCAAGCGGTAGGCAGCCACTCTGAAGGGGGGAGCCAACTCCAATTGAAAGCTACAAAAAAAAACTATGCCCTTCCAACAACAGCGTTTTCAACAGAAGACCTCAATTAGAAAATGTTTTACAGATTCCTGCAGGCAAGTGAGATCAGAAGCAACTATTACAGGCAGCTGTGTCTACATATAAAGCTGGCTTCATAAAATCAGACACACCTGACTAGCTTGTGAGAGCGTATGCTTTAATGTGAGTAACTTGATTAGAAAAGATTCTGAATCTTGCCTGTTTTGTTGTTCAATAATGACAGTAATATTTGAATGCGTTATTTGACACAGTGTTACAAATTCTTGTGCATACCTGTTAACATTGTAATTTTAATTGTATTTATATAGCACATACTACCCCATACGAGGCTTTGAAGTGCTTTTCAGCGAGTAGCATGCTACTCCAGAACCCTAGGGATTAGTAGTGGATTACTACGGGGAAATATAAATATAAGCTGTTCATTTGAGCGGTGAACGTGTGAGTATGTCTGATAGGGGAGGGAAGAGCCTAGAAAGAGTTATTAGGGAGATGATAGTAGTAAAATTAGGTTTGAGGTGAGTCAAGGAAGGACAGAGAAGGGAAGAGTCTAGAACGGGTTATATGAGAGATCATAGTATTAGAATGAGGTTTGGTATGAGTCGGAGTGGAGGCAGAGGATATATTGAGAGAGGCATAGGATGAGACAGAGTAGTGCATTGGAGGGATTTGAAGACTTTTTTCCATTCTTTTTACAGTAGGAGTAAAGTAATAAATATATAGATACATAACTACATAGAAAGGTTATACATGCATAAGGAAAATAATAAAGAGTTATAAAATTGTATTGTATAATGTTCCATATGTGCAAGCATGGATAATTAGAAATTCAGACTTTCAGGTGTTGCTGTACGTAAAGCTAATTTATCTGTGTATTTTTATCTATTTTTTTTTAATGTTTACCTCAATATTTCAATAGTGAAGCACTTCTAGATACAATTGTTATGATCATATTTACATATTGTGATAAATAAAATAAAGAGAGACCCATAAACATCTAATCAAATAACTTCTAGGAAAACTATGCAGTGCCCTACATACATGTTAAGCATAAAATAATGTGTGTGTGTGTGTATATATGTATTTATTTTTAATCATAAGTAGTATATACATTTGTTAAGCAGACCTAAAGAATATCTATATATTTTTAAACCATAAGTAGTATATGCATATTTGTACAAAGAAATGTACAAATGTACATACCTATATACATATAATCAAATTACACATGTTTACATACACAGGCATATGCTGTACATTTGTGTTTGAGTGTGGTGGTCATGTAGGAACTAGCCAACTCTTGAGTGGTCTTCTGAAGATACCGTTATCCATGGCTCTTATATTTGGGGGTAATGCATTCCATAGTTTGGCTGCTTGAACAGAGAAAGATGTACCACCCATGGTTTTTTAGGTCGAGCCTAGAGTCAGCGCGCATGCGCTGCTCTGTGAGACTTGCTGTATTGGAGTATGGAAGAGAAGCCCTGCCCACTCTCCACCCATATTTTTCATTGGCTTGTGTCTTTGTCCTTCGTAAATGCTGGCTTCTGATTCAGTAATTGGCTTGTTAGTCCCTCCTTAGTACCGCCTTGCCTTCATTTGTAACCTCCCATGGCTACTGGCCATTTTACTTCTGTTGTTACGCGGTACGTGTTATTTAGTCTGTAAGCAATACTTTCTTTAATGAGTTTTTCCTACTGCAGGCACGACATGACTTCCTGCAACATTCAGTGCGCCATGCGCGCTTTCACTTTCCAAGCAGCCCCTCACTGGTTTTTTTTAACTTGTGCAGCTCGTCTAACTCGTTTTATCCTCCTTCCACCCCTGCCCTTCCGAGATGCCGAAGAGGGGGGGAGGGAAGTGCCCTGGGAGCCCAGCACAGCCCTCCTCGCCCCTGCAACACTTCCTTTTCAGACGTCCCGGGCCGTGGAGGAAGCAGAAACGACACCTGCCCTCTGCGTCACGGTGAGTACCTCGTTTATGTACACACTGACTGGGGCCCTCTTTTCAGCCAGTACAGGCCGGGCAGGATTTGCAAGGGTAGTCAAGGGCCCGACTTTGCGATATTTCAAAACAAGTCTTCAGTAAATGATGTGACGTAACTGTGATTTGAACTGCCACTTACTAGGAAGTTATTTAGCCCTGCTAGACTCCCGTCCGCGGAACAAATCGGGTTGCAAGATACTAGCTGTCTCTGCCCCTTTAAGAGATGCAAGGAATGCTGTCTGAGGGACATAGTCCATATGACATGCTTTAAGAGGCACTATTTAGAAGAGGGTAGTAGCTGGAAGCAGAGGCCACTGCAACTAGACCCTATTTAAGAGGCAGCCTACAAAGCACAGAGGTGTTTCTACTTTTATTGTGTTTGTAAACCGAAGGAAAGCAAGCTAAGGCAGCCTTTTAGAAATGGACCCTGTAAAACAAGCAGATGACAAGATTTTTTGAAGCTCCGAAAAATGAGCGGTTTTCAGTTGGACGAATTTGTAGCTGGGTAGATTGGCGTTAAGTGTTACTGGGAGGGTATGTAAACACCTTGCCTCATATATAGACGCTTACTACCGCGCCCCCAATTGGGGTCCGTTAGTAGTGTGCCCTGCACCACATGCCACTACCATGCCACAGTGCACTGTCAAGTGGCCGCTGTGCTAAAAGTACTCCCTCCCCTTTTACAATGTCCTTGAAGACTCTTACCATATAATGATTTCACAATATTTTCACCAACTTTCTAGGCGCTGCTGGAGTTGTGCTCAGACACTCGCTACATACAGTGAATGTGAGAACCATTTTTTTACTCAGAGTGAACCTGGCCTTAATATTGTTTGTAGGCGGTCTGTTTACGTTTGCAGTCCACCCCCAATGAGCCTGTGGTATTGCTCCACACAGTTGTGACACGTCTCACACAAAAGTAGCACTGTTTAAACTAGTGAGTAAATGAAACACATGCCCACGAGTGATGCTTTATATCTCAATGTGGATGGAGCCCGATACATGGGAGCGAAATGTGGATTTCCTACAGGTCTCGGTTTCCAGAAAAGGAATTTGAGATGCCGCCTGGTGGTAGTACAGGCACGTAACATATGCAGAGGCTTGTGCCAATAGGTGAGAGCACGTAATTACACAGGACCCCCTTTTGAATACAGGAGTAGCGTAGCACATTTGAACCGGAGAAGCCGTTCCCACACCGTGTTCTCATAACTTGGCTCTCATACAGGGTGAAGTGCAAGTTAACCTGCCTCTAGGCGCTTCACTGCACATAGGTTCTTGGAAATAATTACGTTGTTTAAAAATAATTCAAATTAATACGCAGTGCTGCATCATATGCATGCATTGTGCACGTTTGATTGCACTGGTGAAATCGGAAATTCGTTGACTATTGACGTCCAACATTGTTCTTTCACTTTGGATGTGAACATTGTTAGGTGAATGAACTCATTTGGAAGGGCGTTGTGTCACCTGGTGGTGGGGTGATTAAAGTGTAGAGGTAGTGAAGTATGAGGTGGAGGGATGCCCATGCTGGGAACTGTTTACAATTACACGCATGGGCACTCCCTGTTGCGTCACCTTTTCACATTCAGAGGGACTCATTCTGTAGTGCCTGCCTCAGCCTGTGTTTCCTTATACCATTGTCAGTACCACTAGCAGAGGCACAAATATACTACTGCCACTCATTCTCAAGCTCTCAGTAGCTGTTGTAAAGTTTGTGTGATTAACATTCCACAGCCTAAAAAAGAAGGCAGAGCAAACATACCTGAATTTGGGTGGTGTTTTAATTTCAACCCTTCTTCCTCTCCTCTTTAAGAGCAGCAAGGGAATCTTACACAAAGCTTTAAACATTGACCTCCCTATGTGTGAAGGATGTGGAGTTAAAAGGTCAAGAGCAGCAGCTACAGAACCACAGGGATAACACGGAAATTTATGAAACGTTTAATATTTCATATAAAGATTCATATTGCATAAGTTGGTTGTAAAAGCTGGAATAAGGGTGTTGGGGCACTACATTGGTGTTAGATTAGATTAAAATATTTATAAAGCGCATGGCTGCCTCGGCAAAGAGGCGTCCCAGCGCTAAAGCCCGTCCAAGCAGGAGTCAAAACAAAGGGAAATATATCTAGGAAAGAACAGGGACAGAACAGAAAGGAAGTCAGACCTGGGAGAAAAGCCAAGTCTTCACAAGACGTCTAAAAGCCTGATGGTCAGGGTTACTGCGGATATATAGGGGGAGAGCATTCCAGAGAGTGGGGGCCAGGCGTCTAAAGGAGCGACCACCAGATCTAGCTCTACGTATGTGAGGGATACATGCAAGATTCTGGTTCGCCGAGCGTAGGGCACGCGAGGGGGTGTACAGAGTGCAAAGGTCACCCAGGATATCTGGGGCACTTCCTGTCAGTATCTTATGCGTGATACAAAGCGTCTTGAAACATACACGCTGTTCAAGGGGCAGCCAGTGCAGGCGGCCAAGAAGATTAGAGGCATGACTGAATTTCGGAAGGGCAAAAATAGCACGAGCTGCCGCGTTCTGGACCCGCTGCAATCTATTAAGCACGGATTTATTAGTGTTCCTATTAGTGTTAAAGCTTCCATGTTACAGCACCCAGGATAATCTTCTGCCTGGCTAAATACTTATAAGGTCACAAAGGTGAGACCGATTGCATTGCAAATGCTTGTTCTTGTATGCTGGGAATTTGAGAGGTGCCAATTTTAAGTGAAGGTTCCTTTGTTGTAGATGTTTGGTGGTTTTATTCCCGATGAAAATTGGTCCTGTTCCATATATTGCTTTGTGGGTGATACAAAGAAGCTTGAATGTGGATCTTCTTGCAACCGGTAACCAATGTAGGGCCCGTCAAGGCAGGGAGATGTGGACTTGTGGGTTTACATGTAGGAGTAGTCTGGCAGTAGAGTTCTGGATTCGTTGCAGTTTTTTCATAGTTAATAAAGATGATCCGTGGTAGAGGACATTGGCGTAATCAAGTTTAGAAAGTACAAGAGAGACAGTAGCTTGGACCTTGTGGAGAATTCCTAGGAGGGGAAAGATGCGCTGCAGAGTTTTCATAGTAGTGACGTTTGATCTTGTTAACTTGTCAACTTGGGCAATCATTGATAATTTGGAGTCCATGGCAATTCCAAGGTTTCCTACTTCCCTAGATAATTTAGGAGGTGGTCCCAGATCGACAGGCTAGGCGCAGAGTGGGTCATAACTTTCCCATTCACCACATGTGAGTATTTCAGTTTTGGATGCATTCAATTCATGGATGACTCCATATCATCCACTGATCAGCGGCTGAGGCAATTGAAGATTTTTGAGTCTCCTATGTCTTTGGGGCTTTCCAGTTTAATAAATATATTGTGAATATCTGACCTGACTACAACGCTCTGAAACCATTTTCCAGGAGTTGACCCTAGAAGAAACCATAAAAATTGAAAACGCTGCAAAGTTCTGAAGTGGCCAGCAGATGGAGCCCGTCTCTGTCTTTCTGCAGCTCAGAGTTAAATCAAACTACAAACATTCTTGCAGAAGCCAAGGAGCCTCGCTGTATGCTGATAAACTGCTCCGTACCGCCCTCAGTACCAAAATACCGTAATACAGATGTAGCCCCCTCTTAAATCGCAGAGCAGAAAGAGTTCTACTAACGCCCTAAATACGTTGCTGGATGGTTCATTTTTAACAAGTGGGGCATAAATACTCGTCTCGAATCAAAGAGAAGCGCGCTCAACTTCCTCCCTACAGATCAGAGGCTGGAGGACTTCACACACAAGCAACGTAAAGAGTATCATGCATTTCCCAGAACACTATTCCAATGAATTGGTTAAAAAGTCGTAAGGTCTCAATGGTGAAATATTCCAGTACATTGATAGTGCTTTTCAAAGTCTGAACATCTCTGGGAAATTTGGAGGCTCACTCATTCCATTTTTAAAAAATATAAACAGCATCTTTCTTCACTTATACATTTCACTTTATGTTTCCATCACGTCTCTTGAAAAATTCAGTTATTATTTGTGACTGAGAAAAACTTGTAGAGTAAGAGGTGGAAATACCAAAATTTATACAAGTCAAATCTGACAGCAGGAGACATATTACAGGCTCACACAGTAGGTAGTGTTATGGCATAAGCTACAGAAACCTAACGGGTTCAGAGAGCAGAAAGGTTGCACTAGGAGTACAGGCCAGACCAGACATCCCAGATTTGCCCAGACAGTCCCGGTGTTTCAAGGACTGTCCTGGCGTCCAGTCACTTTTTGCTGAAACAAAGATATGTCCCGGTTTTTGAGAGGGGATCGGGTGAGCGCGCACATTATTCACAGTCTGGTGCAGGCTCACGTTTCTTCCGTGCCTCTCTTAGCACCAGGAACAGAAGTTGAGCTGTTTAAAGAGCTCTCTCTTCACACCACTAAAACAAGTTCTTCAGTTGCATAAAAAGCCGCCTGCTTTGCTGCCCCACACATGCAGCACAGCAGGATTTAATGAGGGATGAATATATATCTCATGTGACTATAATCCGGCCCTGGCCAAAACACAGTCCTATTTCTATGGGTTTGTCCCAGTTTTTTTATTCTGACAATGTGTTCACCCTATTTACAGGCTCAGGCCTTAGACAGTAGTTGTCATAAAAAGCGCTATTACAGAAAATGTTGAAATTGTTCCACACAGTTATTAAAATGACATAGGCCAGTGAGTGCGTTGTGGAACTAGGGAACCAGCAATAAATCTGCTGTACTCCTCAAGAATTATCACTCAACTATCTACTTCAAATATTATATATGATATATTTAGAAACGCCATGATAATCTATGTTGAAATTGATTTCCACATTATTAAATTTTTAAAAAGTAATAAAAAAAATTACCAAATAATAAATTATCAAAAACTGCATTTCCAAATAATATGTTTGGAAATGCTATAAGATTTTTCCCAAAGAACAGTTTAGCACTATCAAAAAATCAACACATTTTGCTATTGAATCTAAACTTTTTTTATAAATGAACTTAATTCCCAAGATGGCCGCCGAGTAGGAGCCTCCCGCAGGAGCTCCCGGTTTGGGGATTACCTCTTGGTAGATATCCCCGCATAATCCGTTCCCACCGGCCCGCCACCCGCCTACACCTGGATCGGACTGAACAACTCTACTGATGCACACCCTTGAAGGATAAACTGGCCACTCACGACGGACCCAGTGCTCCCGGATCGGTATGCCACTTTGGGGCTGATCTGAGCCGCAACGTACCTTGTCTTTCCTGTTGCTGCTGACCCATCTATCCGCACGCAGCCGGCCTTGCAGAGACTGGCTGGACTGGTGCCGAGCTCAACCCTCCAGGCTGGTACCATTTTCAAGACTCTTCGCGATAACCAGGTGAGGTGCAGAGGAGTTCCTGCCGGCAGCCGACGATTCCCGCACAGGAAGACCCAATCCTGAACCTGCTAGCTAGCTGCTGACTCGGCCGTTCATCAGCCTGCCTTGCCTCTGGTTTGTCCGGTGCCGATTTCGACCCTCCATGCTGGCGTCCGCAGAGGCTGGTGCTGAGCTCGACCCTCCGGGCTGGCGCAATTGCTCAGCACTCATCGCGTTGCCCAACTGAAGTGCCGAGGAGTTCCTGCCAGCAGCTGGTGATCCCCGTGCAGACGTAATTGACCTGAGCCCGGCAGCCGCTCCGGGGCGCCTCAAATCGCCGCCGCCTCCCTGTCTTGCCTGGAACCCTGCTGACGGTCGCATCCTGCTGAAGTTTGATCCTAAGAGACCCCCGGCTTCCAACTCCACAACGACGACCTCCCTGGGAACCAGCGTCGATCAGCGGAGGCTCCCGCCTCCCTCAGCGCTTCCTGAGAGCTTCGGCACACGAACTGTTTCAATTGAGCTGAACGAAGAGCCCTGCCCCTCCGCCTCTGTAAGTGAGATAGCGCCGGCGCCTGATGATTTCGTGCCGTGCTGCCCTATTAAATATTAATATGAGCAGGGGCATGCCTGACCTAAAATGGCGGCACCTCGATATAATGGAGAGCATTGTTCTTCCCTGATTGCTTGTGGGGCACTCATCAAATAAGACGATCAACTACCGCTCTTGGGAGGCTACACTGTTTAGCACTAGAGATTGTGTTATTCTGTCGATGTCCCTCACTGTAGCCTTATGACTAACAGACTGATCACTGCCTGACCTTAAAATGGCGACGGTATGAAGACATTATGATCAACTTTCATTGCCTGACTTTAAAATGGCGGAGCTCTAAGACAATCTGATTACCCTCAACATCGCTAGCTATTTTTCGAGAGCTGCTATCCAGGCCCTAACCAAGTGGTGCGCTCCCCTGTGGTGGTATTGTCACATTACAATTCTGTTTCCCGCACGTTGGGCATTCCACTTTGCTGCGTAACTGTCCCTTATCGCTCCTTGAATACCCGAACCATTATGGCAAGCCCTGGCCTGTCCGCTACTGGGGATAATTCTTATTCTCTGGTTTACCCCCCAACCTCTCCAAAACCGCCGCAAAAACCTTCAAGCACTCCACCCTGAAAAGTCACCCTGAGACACTGATCTCTGACCTACGGTACAGCGCAGACAACGGCACTGTCATGAATGACCTCATTTTCTACTCTAGAAGAACCTCCTCCTGGCGCAAAACCTTTTCTCACCTCCTCAATGTACACACAGCTAAGAACATTCCATACGGCACTAAGCTATCAATAGCACCTTCCCTAACCCTGCGAGCTGACCTCACCATCACTCTCTACAAAAACGGCATCGTCCTGATCCAAGCCTCAACCAAAAACCTGAATAAATTTGCGGACCTTTTACCCTCCTCAGAAACCATGTGCACGACACGAGCAGGGCAACTAACTCCCGCCCCGGCGAGCCTTCGATCAGCCCATCTAGCATGTCTAACCACTCACAAAACCCTCTAAGGCTTTCCAACTCTGACCATCCTAACACGTCTCCCGGCCTTACTAACAGTATCGTCCCTAGACCCTTGGTCTCCTCCCCTCTAACTTCCCAAGTCGACTGTGTCACTGTTACGCCTCCAAAGACCTACGATGCAAGTCGAGCTAGCTCTTCCAGCCCTCAAACCAACCCGCTAAGAGACTCCAATACAAATCATCCTAGCCCCTCTATCACATCTTCCGGCCTTGCCAGCAGAAATGCCCCGAGACCATTGCCCCCCGCTAGCTCGCCACCTTCACCCAGACTGTGAGACTGGTACGCCTCCAAGGACCTACGATACAGGTCGAGCTAGGCCATCCACCCTTTCACCTACTCACGCTGATAGAACTGCTCCTGAACCACTGCCCCCTGTCCTTTAGCACCTCCATCCTCTATGGACCTCGAATCCCTGCACTCCAGAGCTGCCAAACTAACCCAGACCATTCATATCTCCATTCTGGGCCTAATGAACCTCCTTCACCTCGCTGAACTCTCCCTCGCCAACCTCATACCACTGCCAAACTCCATCACCCCACCTATCACAGAGTTCACTAAACAGCCTCTTCCGCTATCTCTGAGACATCTATGCCCCGCAAGCAACCATGCCACCTCTCTGAGGAGGAAACTGTTGCTCTCGTCTCCTCCTACAACTCTACCCTTGCCATTCCTAGTCCGCTAGACCTCACTGAATTGGAAATCCTTGCCATCCTCCGGGACTACAATTCTACCCCAGCTACCCCTCATCCTCTTGACGTGAATGCCGAACATGCCATCCGCACGATCACTATCAACCCCAACAGACCAGCAACCCTCCGCAACAGAAATGTGGTCAAAAGTAATCTAGCGCCTATCCACCTGTCCGCCCAGTCTCCCGAAAATCCCTCCAAATCTTCTCTGTCTGGTCTCTTAATCAACTGCCGATCGGCAGCTAAGCACGCTACCGATATTGCAGACCTTATCCTGTACAAAAATTTCGATTTAGCAATCCTAACAGAATCATGGCTCAACGAATCCTCATCTCCATGCCTGGACCTCCTAGTCCCTCCCAACTACAACATTGCAAGGCTGGACAGGCAATCTAACAAGAAAGGAGGAGGCATAGCCTGCATCTACCGCTCTAACCTTCTTGTCACGGAACTTCTGGGAGACTCCACCGAATCCTGCGAATACCTCGCCCTCGCTATTCGCAGCAACTCCACCCCACTATGTAACCTGCACATCTTTTACCACCCCCAGGCATGAACGATTCTTTCACCGACCACCTCTTGGAAATCATCACAGCCAAGATCTCCACCAACACCAAAGATATCTTCCTTGGTGATTTTAACTTGCACTGGAATGATCCCAAGGATCCGCATGTCAACGCCATCAAAGACCTCCTGGCCGATCAAGCCCTGACCCAAGCCTGCTCACTCCCAACTCACTCGAAAGGGGCCACTCTTGACTGGATCATCTCTAAAGAATCAATAGTCAAGCTTACCTCTATAGACCCATGTGACTGGTCTGACCACCACGCCATCACCTTCCTCCTACCTGGCACTCACAAGACAAGAGCACGGCAACCAGCGATTCCTAAACGCTGGATCAGAGACACCAAGAACCTGGACCTCAGGGAACTTGAGACTCGCTGCAAATCTGACCTCCCCCCTTGCATATCGCAACGGTCAGTGGCCTCAACGATCACTACTCTGCGACTATATCGAACATCCTGGATGATCTAGCTCCACTAAAACTGAAAAGAGCCCAAATCAAAGACAGAAACCCCTGGTTCACAGGATCCCTCAACAATGAGAGGAGATCCCTCCGGCAATCTGAAAGAACCTGGAGGCAGCACCCCTCAGCCGCACATCTAAAACTTCTCCGCCAGGCCAGAAATGTCTATAACAGGAACATCCTCAATTCAAAAAAGAATTTTTCAGAACTGAATTAGAGAAGGCCAAAAACAGACCCCGCAAGCTCTTCGAACTGGTCAAATACCAATCTAATAAACTGGCCAAAACATCGAAAGAAACCCCCAAGTCTCTTATATCCTCCGAGGAATTCTCCTCTTTCTTCGCTGACAAAATCAAATCCCTAGGAATCGAACTCAGCTCCGCCACATACTCTCAACCCCTCTCTGACCTGCCTCCTCCGGCCGTGACGCCCCCACAGGCTCCACCTAAAAATCTAGCTCACTGGACCGACTTCAAAGTCTATGACGAAGACTCAGTCTCCAAAATCCTCTCTTCCTTAAAACCTAATAACCATTTTAATGACCCGCTCCCTTCCAACTGTCTAGCTGCCGTCGCCCAATCCATTATTCCTAGCTGGACTGCAATAATTAACGCCTCTCTCCTGCAGGGATCGATGCCCGACTCTCTAAAAGCCGGCCAAGTCCTCCCCATTTTGAAAAAGCCCTCGCTGGATCCAGCTTCCCCTGACAACTTCAGAACCCATCTCCAACATCCCCCTCCTAGCCAAAGTGCTGGAGAAGTGTGTGCAACAGCAGCTAAGTCAACACATCAACAACTTCCACCTACTCGATGACTTCCAATCCGGATTTAGACCTGGGCACAGCACTGAAACCACCATGCTCCACATTGTTGATGATGCCCTCCAAGCCCTTGACCAAGGCAAAACATGTCTCCTAATCCTCCTAGATCTATCTTCGGCCTTCGACACGGTCAACCATGAAAAACTACTTGAACGCCTCAAACTCAGGATGGGATTGGATGGCACTGTCCTAGAATGGTTTAGGTCCTTCCTCCACAACCGATCACAGCGATTCCTAATCAACGGCAACCTATCTGCACCCTCCCCGGTCACGGTTGGAGTCCCTCAAGGTTCAACCTTGTCCCCCACCCTCTTCAACCTTTACCTAGAACCGCTTGCCGAAGTGCTACGCACTGCAAATATCTCCTTCCATATGTATGCTGATGACAGTCAGATCTACATCAAAACCTCATCTCTCGAAGAGATTCTCTCCCTGAACGAAGCCCTGAAACTCACTGTCCAATGGCTCGCCTCCAATCATCTCAAACTCAACACTAAGAAAACTGAATTTCTCCTAATTTCCCCTCCTAATACCAACCACGAGATCCAAACATGGATTAATGCTATCACTGCCTTAAATTGCCCACCGACCATCGTGGACTCGGCCAAATCCCTGGGAATTACCCTTGACAGCAATCTGAACATGCGGGACCATATCAACTCGATGGCCAAAGCAGCCAGATTCCACCTGAGCTACCTTAGGAAACTGAAACCATTCCTTGATGCTCCTGACTTGAAAATGGCTGTCCAAGCACTCGTCATCTCTAGACTGGAATATGGCTGCTCTACCCTCTCAGGTTTACCCAAGATCTCCCTGGCACCTTTAAAAGCCTGCCTCAATGCAGCAGCCAGACTACTTACCGGCACAAGGAAATTCGACCACATCTCCCCACACCTGAAAGCTTTGAACTGGCTTCCCTTTGAGGCAAGAATACAGCTTAAGCTAGCATGCATCACACACAAGGCTTTATACTCAAATTCCCCTGCATATCTTGCACGGAAACTTGTGATTTCCGGAGGATCCAGAAACTCCCGGGCTGCCAGAAACCTCTTGCTCCAACCTGCACGCTTTCGGGAAAAAAAACGTACAATCGGGCTTTCTCTGGAGCCGCTCCAAGAATATGGAACTCTCTCCCACCTAACATCAGAAAAATCCCTTCTCTGGCCCACTTCAAAAGCACGCCAAGACCTTCCTTATGAGCAAATTCCTCGTTTAAACTTGCCCTCAACCACCACTAAGACACGGATCCACGTCTGCCTATTGCCTCCCCTCGGATTTCCTAATCACCCGACCTAGGAACCTGGGTTCTTGTCTTGAGCAATGGTAAATGTAATCTGCAAATACGTATCTCATCTTCAGTAACTGTATATGTAATTTGTAAATACGTGTCTTTCTATGTATCCTATATCCTGCCCCTACTATCTGTTTTTTTTTTCTTTTCTTTTACCAGGAGATTCTATACCTTTTGTACAATGCTTTGTTGTCTGTAAAGCGCTCTGATACCCTAACGGGTCAAGTTCGCGCTCTATAAAACACAGTTAAAAAAATATATATATATATAAATATTTACAAGTTTCATGAAAACAATACTTTTGGTCATGAAATGTCAGTTTTTTATTTTAAGTAAATACATGTTTGGTTCCAAACATGCACCTGTCATGTTTATGAAGTGCTCAAATGCACTACTACCACAACATTGACAGATTATTTCTTGTGTGCCCTTAATTCACCATGAAAAACCAAGGATTTACAGTACATGCTGGGAATTATCACAATATGACCACCATTATTACAAGGAATTCAGTATTCCAGGTGTAGGCCACATCATGCCTAATATGCCCATAACAAGAAAGGGCACCGTTATGTGAAATCTGGATCCCATCTTGCCAGAGATGTTAACATGCCAATAACGACCAGCATTCTGCTAGGGACAGCGTTATGCCAGGTGTGAGCCCATTTTTGCCAGAGAAGCCCACAATATGCCAGCAATCTAGTTACTTATAGAGTTCAAGTTATGAACGTATTGATCTCAAAGTGTTCTGGCTCTCAACAACCTACAATAGCAACTTTGAATGCAGTTACCTTCTACTACAGAAACACAGACCTCTTGGATTTGAGTGTTCAAGTAAGTTGTGTGTCAACACATGCAGTAAAAGTTGTACTTGTCATTCCTCCACACACTTCCGATGACTGGACTCCACAACTGGGTAAAAATGTGTATGGGGTTAGGCCAAATGGTGTCGGTGGAACCAATTGGCTGGTCTATGTCATCTGTACTTTCCATTGCCAAGTGTCCTGCATCACGCTCTAGATTTGCCATAGGCATGATAGCACGAGAGAGAATCGCAAGTTACATTTGAGCTGATCAGCTTTGCTCTTTTATTTGGGCAGAGATAAGGAGTTGAAGGAAAGTCACTGGCGGTGGTGTTATCTGGCCACCCTGAAAAGGATGATGCTTTTGGGGGCCCTCATGCAAGAATTATGGGTTGTTTGATCAGATGTGAATTGGATGGACGCATGAGCGTTGAGGAGCTGAGAGGTTAAGCATGATGAATGGAGAAATGGAGAGTCGCCTGGGGGCACATAGTAAGGAGAGAATTTATTACAGAGGCAAACTTGAAGCATGGTGTTATGCACTTGCGGGTCACCAGGCATGCAATTTTGAATTGGAACATTACTTGGCCTTTATGGTCTGGCTGGGTGTCAGTGGAGAAAGATGGAAAGGGGACATATACATATTCGAGCTTGGCATTATCCTTGATGTCTGCTATATTATGCATATGATGCATATGATGTTTAGGACAATGTAGAGATATGCGTTTTAGAATTTATGATTTGGTAAAAATTGCAATGGATGTTTTTGATGCAGTTTTATTGCAATTTTGGCACGAATCTGCTTTTTTTCTCCAATAGTGATTTTGTTTTTGCTTGTAAACAGCTACTCCATTAACGCTGGAGCGGCCCTTTAATGGCAGGTAGAGCCCGCTACGTCGGGCTCTAAGGCTATAGTAGCAGTACACAAATAAAGATGCACTGCATTTGAAACATTCCTCAGGCTCCCTTTTAACTTTTACATGTACTTGTTAGTAAGAACAAAGAATGCATGTACTTGGTGGTAGAAAAAAAGAATGTTTAAGGTGTGAACTGCACTTTGTGAGTTTCTGAAGGGTCTTGAAAGAACTCTGAGTAGACCAAGGGTTAACATGGAATGAGTGCTGTCTCTTCCACTACCTCGTCTCATCCAACCTTGGGTTCACACATTAAAATGAATTAGAGAGAAGAGGAGAAAATAAGAGCACAAGAAATCAACAAATGCCAGGAATGTGTTTCATGCTAAGCGTATTTGGAATGCCATAAACGGTTTGGCAGGACATGACAGAATGTGGAACTGAAGATAAGTTATTTTGAACAGCATGGAGTAATCAAGTGTGGCCATTATTTGTATCATACAGTACTATTGCCAGGAGGGCTGGGCTAGAAACCTGAATCATCCCTGGGAAAAATGCTCAAACCAGCCTTACTTTCACCTGGCAGTGACGGGAATCGACCTATTGTGTCATGGCTGGGTTATAGCAGTCCATGTACACTGAAAGAAGCCCCTCAGCATGCAGCCCACTATGGAAATTCCAGAGTGGCACATCAGAAACAAACGTAACCCTATTTTGTCTTGTACTTGTGCTGACCATCTGTTTACGTACTTTTATATTATTGCCTGACCTCCTCAGATGTGTCCTTAAAAGTGACCTTTTGTGTTAATGTTTACAGTCCGTGCCAAGAATCTGCTTCCAAGTCTGGTGGTCACCCTAATGTCAGGTAATAATTTTTTATCATACTTGGATAGACTGTGCATTTAGTACAAATATTGTATCCACATATTGAACAGTACTACGAAATAATATTTTGTATTGCCACTACAAATTCTTACACAAAAGTAAAAAGATGGCATCTGCATAAGATGGGGAAGACATATACAGCTCAGAAGGGGTGTTTTCTAAAAGGAGCAAAGAATTTGTTCTCCCCACTCCTCTGTGAAAATCCATGGCCATCCTATTGCTTCGTCCAAATGATCTACAGGTAACAACTGGTGCACAGACAGACAAGAAATTGAGAAAAAATAACTTTGACTGGAGAATGCCCATTCTCTCCAGTAAACATTAAAACAACGTGAAGTTTTCGAGGTAGAACCAGGAAGGACAGGAGAAGGGGACCCTGCATTTCTATTAGGATAACTCCAGCCAAATTTTCATGACCGAATTCATGACAACAAAAAAAAACTGAAAAGTCAAATAACAAACAAAGAACCGGCAAACAGTGAGCATGCACAGCAGAAAAACAGTACAAAAGATAGAAAATCTTCTACTTATGGAACATGCTATCTCAAAATAATCTAGAAAAACAAATCAATCTTTAGACTTGAAAAGTAGAGATGCAGAATAGATTTTTGCTGATAGGTTGTCAGATGATGCACCTGAAGTATGCAGGTTTGCACATGCGTTAACACTCGGAAGTTTTACATTGTGCACACACATTCTGGTCAGAATATGGAAACTTCACATTAATTTCTACTAGATTTAAAACCATGATTGTTCCTATACCCTAAAAGCTCTGGTGCTTGTGCTGTGTAGCAGAGTGTAGAGTCTTGCGGTCAACAGAATTTTATTTTTAGCAGGTAAACTCACCCATCCACACTTCTCCGAAGCAACCCTGTCCTAGTTTTACTTCCAGGCGTAGAGATTCTCGGGGTATTTCCCAAGCATCCTTAGCTAGACCTTGAGTTTGAGGCTTCGCAGTTGGGCAAACATTGGTCAGCCGGTGGCACAAACCGTCAGCGTGTTCTAGATTAAATTAGGGAAGAACAGATGAGAGGGTGCAATGCCAAAAAGTATATATACACATTAAATGGTCTGTTAATATTTTTACATGCCCAAATACGTAGCGAGCCAATGAGGCTCTGGTAGTGTTTTTTCACGTACTTAAGCACACACCTTGTTTCAAAAACAGGACATGCATCTCAGTCATATGTTCAGATTGAATACCAAAAATGATGTGGCCTACACACCTTGCTTCGGCAGCTTTAAAAAAATAAAAAACTAATAGGAGGAATGTGAGATTTAATCTCAGCTGCTGGTAATGGCTCAGGGCTACATTCCTGTTAATAGTCTGGTTGCACACTACGCAACTCTAGACAGATACCAGCCATATGCAATTCAGACTTGGTCCTGATCCAATAGAAACAGTACAGAAAGAAATGCCAAGACAAGTCCTGTTTGTTGTTCTCTGGGTTTAGAGTATGATAATTACTTTTCTTCACCTCATAATTTAGTTCCACCACTGAATATCAGCACATAAACCAAACTATGTGCAGGCTTAAAAATGAGTATACTATAGAATGCACCACACACTACCATCGAGTAATGCCTGGGGGGCTACCTACTAGACCAACCACAATTCTCCCCCATACGTACTGGAGTAGTAGGCGACGAGCTGCTGCAGGCTGGTGAACTGCGTGCGTGATGTGATATAGAAGCCCCCGCTGTCCAGCTTCCGGATCTTGTAGTGCTTCACGTTAAGCCCTTTCGTGCTGTCAAAGTCCGAGACAGAGAGGCAGTAGGCACCTGTGGAAAAGTTATAGTGTTACTCCTTCTGTACCAAGTAAGAGATTGTGTGCAGGGTGAGGGCAAAAATGGAAGGAAGGAGGGGGCGTGGCCAACAGCATGGCCGGGTAGCTGCGTTGCTAGCGAGCTCCGCCGGTCCTACAAGAGATCCTGCACATAATCCTCTTCATCCTCCCAAATCTCGACGGATATCTTGGGCTAAAGTGCTGAGCTGCAGAGTGGTGCGACCGCGGAAACCGCTGAGGCAGTTTTTCCGCCAGATCGGGGACCCGTTCGGCGCGATAATCGGCGCGCGGGGTTTCTAAGATGGCGGCGGTGGGGACGGACAAGCGGCGGCCGTGAGTTGGAGCCCGGAGACCTTCGCCCCTGGAGTGGTACACAGAGTCGGTAGACGGCGACGAGGAGACAGGACGCCGTGAAGTGTATGGAGACTCCCCCCCTCCCCCCCTGGTGAGCGGAGCCTCGGAGTGCAGGCGACTGAGAGCGGGCTCTTCGAAGGGGAGGTAGCCGCCGATTCCTGTGCAGCTGAGCCTGACGGAGACCCGCGAGGGTTCGGTGGAGACTGCGGAGCTGGCCGGAGCCAGCCACAGTGAGATAGGTGGCGAGATCGGCGATCGTCCCCTTCGTCTCCCCTCGGCGGAGGAGACGCAGCGGCAGAGAGAGACGCGACAGGGGAGGAGAATGCACCCGAGACCTTAGGACCCCTGAAGATCTCACTGCGACACGAAGTGATAGACTGTGGCCAGGCTATAGCACATTGCATCTCGCCTGTAGCTGTTTTGCCGCCCTGAAGGTACTGTAGATCAGCGCTGGGGGCGACTCTGTGGTGGAAGAGGCGGCACTGATACGGATAGCGAGGGGGGGCTCCAAGTCGGCAGCGCTCCTGTGAGAACGACGAAGAACGCCACGGTGGAGCCCTGCTGGAGGAGCGCAGTGTGGAGTGGATATCCTGGGAAAGAGGTGCCTGATTCTTGGGCTTGCTGGGCCATTGCACTCCTTGGGAGCCGCGGCCGAGGTGGGGGCATCGGTTGCGCTTCCTTGAACCTCGCAGACAAAACTGGACCGGGACAGTTGCTGGGTTTTCACGACACCCTGTGAGTGCCACATCGCTGTCGGAGCTGTGGGAGAGCTGATGGCCATGGGAAGCGACGGGTGGTGAACTGTGGCTGTGTGGCTACCCCCGTGGTGCCTGCCTTGGGCTGAAGGGCTGTAGGGGGAGCATCAACCTAATTAAAGAACTTGCCGCGCCCAGACCACCGAAGGTAGGGCCTCCCTGTGATCCTGGTAACTTCCGGAGTAGAGACAGCTTGCTCATACCGGCGCTGGACAGAGGGGAGCATCTGGACGATACCATAGACACGATACCATAGACACTCCCATTGTGCAATAAGTGGTCGTGGGCGAGGTGCGGAAGTGTGAGGCGGGCATATAAACAGAGGGTGTACGCCGTGGACGCCCAACTTCCATAGTGACGCCGGAAAAAGTGGTGGGGGCGTAGTGGCGACATCTCTCGAGTCCGGGGACAGACCCGGGCTCCTCACTGGGACTGCCTGGGACTTGAGTGGCTTCATCTGCGTCCAGACTAACCAGTTTCCCCAAGTATATATCGCAATTCAGTGAATAGGGCACCCTGTTGGAGGAGAGACGGGCGGTGTGATTTTCTGGTGGCCACACTGTTGAGGTTTGGATGAAGCGCTGCTGAACTTATTCCTGGTTCCACGACCGAGGTTCTAGAAACCCCTATACAGGGGCTCACATTGACACACTCTCTAGACACTGATCCATACAAGGCCTGGACACTATGGCCAAAGACAAAGAGCCTAAGTCTTCTAGACAGGGGAAGCTTGACCGCTTCACCAAAGCAATACCACCTGCCGCCGGGGATGGGGGAGACACAGCCCCCAGACAAGACACGGATACAATACTACAGGCGATCCATGCCTCCCGTGAAAGCCTGGAGGGGAAAATTGCGGAGATACGGACTGAGGTCTCCCTTCTGCGCCAGGACTTGAGAAAAGTAGCTGAGAGAGTTACCGAGGTGGAGAAAAGAGTATCGGACTTGGAGGACACCTCACGGACTTCAAGTAAAGAACTAAAGGAGCTCACGACGACAGTCAAAGAGGTTGCTTGGCGAGTCGATGATGCCGAAAACAGGGCCCGAAGGAACAACCTCCGTTTTATCGGTTTTCCCGAAAATGTAGAATCCTCAGATCCAGGACGCTTCCTGTTGACATTTCTTAAGGAAACTCTGCCGGAAACGCAGTTCTCTTCTTGTTTCGTCATAGAGAGAGCTCACAGAATGCCGGGGATCCGGCCGCAGCCTGGTGCCCCACCAAGACCGTTGATTGCTCGGTTCTTAAACTTTCAAGACAGAGACACCATACTTAGAGACCTCAGACAGAAGGGAGAGATCAAATTCCAGAATACCCGAGTGATGGTGTTCCCTGATTATTCACGAGATGTCCAGAAACTGAGGCGTACCTTTGAGCCGGTGAAGGCTAAACTGCGAGCGCTTGGGATACAATACATGCTACTATTTCCTGCTAAACTTAAAGTCCTCTACCAAGATAGAGCACATTTCTTCCAGACACCGGAGGAGGTCTGGACATGGGTGGAGGAAAGACCTCGGATGCGAACCGGGTCGCGGCTCCCAATGGCGATCCCAGTCAACAAAATACCAACCTCTGGGTGGGAATTACCTAAAGAGCGAAGAAGACGGAGAGTGCTGAAACGACGGACGGCCAATGATGCCACACCGGCAAGAGTCCTAAGGAGAAGCGACCGGTCCCAGAACTTATCAGACACTGCTGAAGACACGGCACTAGACTGCGAATCACACACATCTCGGAGATCAAATGACAACATGGATTCGGACCAGTCAGAGCAACGAGATGCGAGAGAAACTAACACTGAACACCCACTGCTAGACAGTATCCAGCGGATGGAAGCCTCGGGATTGAGCCCGGTAGAGACAGATCTGCATACTCAGCAAAGGAGTCGAGGTGGTGAGGATGAATGAAGATTTGGGACCGGGCGCCCATAGAACAACATTGTAGGACTTCCGAATATTGGTGCAAGGTCTGAGATCTAGACATACCAAAGGGAAGTATACAAGGGGTGGTTATTTTTTATATTGTGGTTTTATTTGTGTGATTAAGGGGACGTGGGTGGGATACAGACCTCTGAGTGGTTTCCTGCACCAAGATTGTCATGTTGACTAAAATGGGGTTGGTGGGGGGGCCTGCAGAGCGTGGGGAGGGGGATACAGCGGTTAATGGGATTCGTTTGAAGTATTGTTTGTTGGGGAGGGTACAGGGTAAGTCATTTTGGTTTTTTAATATGAGTGCCGGCGGAAATGGGAAGGACGAAGCCAGGGTAGTGTTCGGACTGTGCATTGCAGGGAGAAAATTACATAATGGATGATACAAATCACATGTATATACAAATGGATCAAGAATACTACAATAGGTGCATTCCAGGGAGACGACAGTGGGGCCTACACACACCACACTTGCTAATCCATGGCCAGAAAAGAGTATAAAGTATTGACGTGGAACGTTAATGGGCTAGGGAATAAGATCAAACGGGGGTTAGTATCGAACTACCTCAAAAGGCTCAAGCCAAACTTCGTACTGTTACAGGAAACACATCTTATGGGTCCGCACTGCTCATTTTTGAATAGGGGACAATACACCACGTTAGCACACGCAGGCTTCACTCGCGGTTCGAGAGGAGTAGCGATCCTAGCACGAAAGTCGCCTCCATTTAGGGTTATACGGAAATGGGACGACCCAGATGGCACGTATGTGGTGATACAGGGGATCTGGAATCATACCTCATGGGTATTGGCTAGTATATATGCTCCCCCACGTCTCCAGCAACGGACATTGGACAAGATAACTGAGATACTTCTGCAGGCAGGCCCTGCCACGCATGTCATTGGGGGTGATTTCAATGACGTAAGCGATCTCACCCTCGACCGTTCGCTGGTCCGGAGAGGGATTGGAGAGGTCACTGCGCTGGCGAAATTCCAGCTGACCCTCGGGCTAACTGACTTATGGAGAAGTCGACACCCGTCCAGGCGAGCATATTCCTACTTCTCCGGAGCTCACAAGGTGTTCTCACGGTTAGATTATTTATTCGCCCCAGCCGGAGAAATTAATCATATAGAAGAGGTGGAATACCTGGCTAGAGGCATATCGGACCACTCACCGCTCTATTTGAAAGTGGGGATGCAAGGGGTGGGCAGAAGGCCTCATGGAAGCTCAATGCATGGGCCCTGAGAGATCCACAAGTAGCCAAAGAAATTAAAGTAGAAATAGAATTGTATTTTCGGGAGAATACTGGTTCGGTTCAATCGACCACCACACTTTGGGAAGCTTTTAAAGCAGTGATACGTGATAGAGCACAAAATATCATTGCGCATCAGAAAGGGCGCGACACTCAAGCACTCTTATCCTTAGAACGCAAATTACTTGAACTCGAAAATAAAGGGGCCGCTACATCTGACTCACACCACCTCCGCCAGATCGATATCACCAAGCGAGAATACCAAGCGCTGGCTACTAGAGAAGTGCGCTCACACCAATTGGCAATACAGCATCGACTATATGAAACTGGGGATAGAGCGGGAAAACTACTGGCATGGCTGGGAAGAAAGGAGCAAGAGGCTAGGTGGGTTACTTCTATTAGAGAGGCAGACCAACTTTACACCACGCCACAGGATATAGCTGGGGCCTTTGCCCGATACTACGCCACACTCTATGCAGCCCAAACACAGGTATGCGACACACAAATAGGCGAATACCTCGCGGATATTGAACTTCCTCGTCTCTCTTCGGAGGAGACGGAGGCCCTTGACGTAGACATAACACTGGTGGAGGTGTCCGAAGCCATCAACAGGCTGAAACTGGGGAAAGTCCCGGGCCCTAATGGCCTCCCGGGAGAATTTTTTAGAAAACATACCTCTCTTCTGGCACCACATCTACTTAAGATGTTCCAGGAATCCAAAGAGGAAGGGCTACTCCCTGCCGATCTCAGAGAAGCGACCGTTGTGGTCATCCCCAAGGCCGGGAAACCCTCGGACGATTGTGGCTCTTACCGCCCTATATCGTTGTTGAACATTGAAACTAAAATCCTAGCCAACATCCTGGCTACCCGTCTCATAGGGGTGATCACCTCACTGGTTAAAGACGACCAATCTGGCTTTATGCCGAAACGTGCCTCTCGCTATAATCTACGCAGGGTGGCTAATTGGATAGAAGCCACTCGAGATCGGGAAACGGCACACTTATTGCTGGCCCTAGACGCTGAGAAAGCGTTTGACACTGTCCATTGGCCCTTTATGAGGGGCGTTCTGGAGAAATTCGGGTTCGGGCCAAGCTTCCGAGACTGGGTAGCGTTGCTATACATGAAACCCGTGGCTAGGGCTCGGGTCAATGGGGTTCTTTCTCAACCTTGGCCGATACAACGGGGAACTAGGCAGGGTTGCCCCCTTTCCCCGCTACTTTTTCTCTCGTTTTGGAACCCCTTGCCTGTATTATTAGAAATACCCCCGGATTGGGTGGGTTCATTGATGACGCTAAGATGCTTAAAGAGGAACGCATATCTTTATATGCAGATGATATACTATTGTATGTGACTGACCCTAGTGTGACCCTCCCCCAAATTTTGCGGATTTTCAAGATATATGGGAAACATTCGGGATATAGGATTAATTGGAGTAAATCCACACTATACCCAATTGGGGGGTAACAGACCCGCAGGAGTGCCCCGACTGTATACGTTGGTCAATAGACGGATTCACATATCTCGGCCTTTATATTACCACTGATGTTGCTGAGAGCCTGGTACGTAATGTTAAGAGAGTTATTCTTAACTTTCAAGAGGATGTAAAGAGGTGGCGCAAACTCCCACTAACTATCATGGGGAGAGCCGCAATGTATAAAATGATTACGCTCCCCCAGTTGCTCTATGTGCTGCAAAATATCTACCATAAAATACCAGACACAATGTTTAACCAAATAGATAGCGAGGTACGTCTGCTTTTATGGGATGGGGCCTACCCAAGAGTAGCACTCCAAACCCTACAGAGAAGTGCTTATAATGGTGGATTGGCCCTCCCAGATATCAGGGCCTACTACAGGGCATCCCACCTTATTGTTCTCAATGAGTGGATCCATCTAACAGGTGATCATTCAACATATAGACTGGAGAGACTCCAATTTAATAATCGGACATATCTCCATTACATATATGGCGGGAAAGGTAGTAGTCAGCTACTTCAGGCAACCCAGAGGACGATGGAGGCTTGGAAACACGCTGAGAGACAAATGCAATGGGATAAGAAATGTACCAGGGAGACACCATTGTGGGAAGGGAATAGACTGCCCAAAATACGGAAGCTTAGAGGCTTTAAACAATGGGACCTAATCGGAATCTCCAAGATAGGAGACCTTCTGGAAAAAGGGGTGCTGGCCTCGTTCGAGACACTTAAAGATAGATACCAACTTAATGCCACACAACGATATGCCTATCTTCGCCTAAAACATGCATGGATGGCGGAGGGACTAGAGGGGGAGGCACTACCTGAATATGCCCCACTAGAGGGGCGCCTACTGCAGGAAGAGATTACTACTAAAGCTGTCTCATACACATATAAAACCCTACTCAATAATATGCCAGACAAGCTGGGAACACTTCGAATCAAATGGGAAGGGACTACTGGAACATTGGAAGACATTGACTGGGAGGCCGCACTCATGCACCCACGGGAAGTGGCAATCAAGCTTCGATTACGCCTCATCCAATATAAGATTTTACATAGAACATACTTTGACAGAGCACGACTCCACAAAATGGGGAGGGCGGATAGTCCGGAATGTCTTAGATGTCATGGGACCGATGGGACCTTCATACATACCCTATGGGAGTGTTGCGAAATACAGGAATACTGGGGTAAGATCGTGAAGGAGCTTAATAGCATACTTGAGGTTCAGATAGAAATGGAGCCGAAATTCCTTCTATTGGGTATTCCCACAGAGGTGGATATTCCGAGACGGAAACTATTACTAGTTAACCTGGGAATAGTGGTGGCCAAGCGGGACATAGCGAAATACTGGGGAGTGCAAGAAATACCCACACTGAAGGAATGGAAGACGTGTTTGGATCTTTATATGGTGGCAGAACAGGTGACGTACAAAGCTAGGGGTGCCCGTGGAAGTTTAAGAAAATATGGACGCCATGGATGAAATATTATGGATTAGAGATGGATGGGGAATCAGAGAGTCAGGGTCCACTGGCTGGGAGGTTGTGAGGAAAAACCTGTTGAGATGTATTGTGACTCACTTGGCGCTGAACAGGAAATGTGTATTATTGAGGTTATGATGTATATACAATTGGATATCTTATGTCCCGAAATCTGTAGTCCTGTGATGGACTTTCACTATGAACACTGGCCGGCTGTAATTGCTATACAATCCGTTGTGTCGAGCACTCATGTTGTGTTATACATGTTATGTTATTGGCAAAATAAAATAAAAATATTTAAAAAAAAAAAAATGGAAGGAAGGGACAGGACAGATGTCAGGTGAAGGAAGGAAACATTTTTTTTTTTTTAAAGCATAAAGATTAGTAGAAGAATTCAAAGGGATGGACAAGAACAGTAGGCGACTATAGGCAGAGGTCAGTTGCCACCTGTGGTGTTACAAGAATAAAGAAACTGTAAGAACACACACTTATTCTAGCGAGATTGCAGAAAGGGGTGAGGCTAGCAAGCTTGAAGGCCAGCAATTAGATGTTTGCCATCAGTACTTCCTCTTGCCCTGCTATACCTACTCGAGGATCTGTCACCTCCACTTATTAGGCCCCAAGTGGGCAAAAGAGGTTGTGTGTTAACTCGCATAGCGCTGACCACCACAGTGAGTGGCAGAAGGGTCACCCATGTTTACCTTAAAGTTTGGTGTCCCTGAAAGTGCCTCTTGTGTTGCCCTTCAGGTGAACCTATGAGGCAACTGTAAGTTCACTCTCTGGTTGCTTTGTAGGCTTAGTGCGATAAGGGCAGCTGTGGACGGCAGATGGGCGTCTGAGGTGGCACACTCCGTTACTGCCATCCAATAATGGCTTACTTAGTATCTACCTTGTGGCATCAGTGTTAAAATAATTACACTGCCCAGACGTACTGCCTCAAAGTAACTTGCATAGATGATGCCGCGAGAATAGAACAGCCCATCCACCCCCTCAACGCACGAGAAGTTCTACCTAGCGCCTGGACCAGGTGTGGGTTAGTACCTTCCACAGCATTTCCGTGCTGGCACACATGCAGTGCAAGGATTAGCAATATAGTTTACCACACATACCAACATTAAACTGAGAATACGGGTGTTTTAGCTCGTTCATCTGTGGCACAGTACGTTATACATGTCAATCTCTGCTGCGCGCGCGCCTTTGGCACAATTGTCATCCCATCGTGAAATCCTTCCTCAAACCCTTTTCATGCGCAGCACAAAAAAAAGAGTTGTAGAGGAGAGATCTCTCCGAAGTGACAGGAAGGCTTTTGTGGAGCAGAGCCGAGCGCCGGCAGCAAGCACTTCCGCTGCTGCCCTCTCCGCCATGAATCTCTTCGGTGCCTATCACAGAGCGCCCTCGCAGAAGCAAGAGGACCCCCTGGCACTATCGGAAGCGGAGGACAGCCCAGCTCCCGTTGCCATGGGTTACCCCGCCGTTCCCCAGCTCTGTGACCCACTTTCTCCGCTTCTTCCCAGCAGCGCGCGCTGCAGTTGGCTGTGCTGCTGAAACCACACTTTGAAACTGCACCCAGCGCGGCTGCTCAGGAAGTGAAGACAGGTGCATCATGAGTCAAGACTGGGAAGGATCACACTGACACGCACATTTCGGATCCAAAACATATGTGTCACACCAACAAGTGAATGTGTGCCATTGTCAAGAATATATCAGGCACGATGCCTTTGAAAGGATAGTTGGAAGAAAAATGTCAATTTTCTCTTGCTTGTTGTAGAAGCTGCCCCTGGGGGAGTTGGGGCGACTTCGAAATCTAATGCACAGGTAGGGTTTGTTCACGTTTTAAGTTTCTGCAAAGGCTAGGGGCATGATATTTAATAGACCTTTGAATAAATTCATCAGTTTTCATTTTTAATATGGCCCTTCTATCTTAGTTTACTTTAAAATGTGTTCTAAAGCTGCCTATGACCCCTGAGTGATCATTAAAGTGCTTTCTACTTATAATTACTGGTTTAAGTATGTACAGAGAAGGGGGAAAACATCAGCTTTGGGTGAATTTCCTAATTTTTGCACCGACTTGCATATTAAAATGCTGTTCATGCCAGTATAAAAATACCCAGGTGGCAATCATATGCGCAGGTGGGCGTGGGGTGAAGTAGCAATAGTGCCCTTAACATTCCCTACTTACAGCTGAAACAAAATGTGTGCGGGAAGCCGACAAAAGTGTACAAAACGTAATGCTACTCGTTTTTGTGTAGCAAACATTCGCCAGCTACTTTCATCTTAGTGCTTGGTTACAGAACTGGTCTGTGGTAGTGGGTTTTCCCATGAGGCGGGGGCTCTGTGGGGTGGTGGACGTGCCTGGCAGGCATGGCGCGGATTCAGTATCTGCTCTCCCCCCCGAGGATGGAAGCCATAGGGATGGTCTTGCACCCTGCCGTTCAAACCCCTGCGTAGTTAGTATGTTTGGGCGTCTCTGCAGGATGTACCACAGTGCCGTGCAGGACTTCCCTTCTCTGCTACTGGAATCAGGAAGAACTGATTCGTGTTCTACTCAAAGGCCTTGTTGAACGCAGGCCTCAAACACATCTCTACAGCCCCTGGAGCCAGTGAGTATTCTATATTACTCACAGTAGATGTGTCAGAAATGTGAGGAGGAATTTAGGTGATTATATTGTTTCTGGTATGAATAGAAGGAGTTAGGACACAAATAAAAGTACGCAAGTACCACCATACTTTAATAAATTATGCCTGTATAAGAGATGAAGTAAACCTTCTTAAAGCAACAGAGACATCGTCCCTCCCAAAGTGAATGGAGGGTATTCGTCTAGGGGGAGACGGTCTAGAGATCGGTACATAGAGTAAGAGATTGCTCATTGGCATGCAGTAGGGATAGCTCTGGGAGTGACATGGACCGAGACAGCCAGTCCCAGGGTGAAAGTGGGCCATTTTTTTGCGAGCATGGCACAGACACCCCCGCCCATATATCTCAGGGTCTGACATCCAGCATCTTTCAGTGTCAGATGGAGGGTGGTCTAGGGTAAAGTGGACTGAGGTGTGTCTGTGAGAAACACTAACCTCCCGCTACAGGAAATCAGAAGCACTGAATTGAAAAAGATGGAGTCTGCAACATGCAAGTGCGGGGAAAGATGAGTGCACGCAGGGATTACTGATCTGAAGCCTATTCCATGGCACTGATCTCAATATTTCTGAAGAGACATTGTCCGTTTAGAAGTAGAGGATCCTTGCTAAGAACTGATGGTTCTGTTTAATATGGCTGCATTATTACTACGTACTGAAACTATACTCTGAAAACATTCCAAGGCAGATAGTATATCAAAGACTTGCGCTGTCAGCATAAGATGCATGACCGACACCTGGTGTAAAGAATGATGATATCACGGTGTCACGGATAAAGAGATGAGGGTGAATGAAAAAAAATACTTGACCAGCCCTTCTTTCACACGTGCCCTTTCCAGCGTTAAAGATAGCAGGATTTAGACAATGCACACGGAGACTGACCACGTAGCATAATCTTTGCCACCTTATTTCTCGAATGCCGAGGCACTGGAAGACAATTTTGCTCACCTTTTGTCGTTTCACTTTCCCGAACAAGGAAGGTTCCTCGAATATTCTCCTGATTCAGTAGTAATCTCTCAGACTCGCGCCGAGTGATCTTTCCAAAGTACCACCTGAAAAGTCAATGATAACAGTCAAAGGAATAACACACTTGCAGAGTCAGCAGGTGGCAGAGCCGATATGACTCTCTTCAAAATTCTCTAGAACATTATCCAGGTACCTAACTTTGAACTAAGAAACAGCCACACCATGCATATTAGGAAAACCAAAACTTTCTAAGATAAACAAGATCACGTCATGTCACCAAACAGTGCTGTACAGCATCCTTTTTACGAAACACATAACACCACAGCACTTAGTCACACAACCTCCACCAAGTTAAAACATTAAAGCCATGGTTCCTACCTGAGGAACAAAAAACTGTCATGCATTTCAGGCACCGAAACCTAAAACATGGAGCATACATCATCCTACTCATGCTCTTCTACAACTTATGAGAAACAAAACAAACGCCATGCAATCCATGTGGTCCAAAATCTTTCTGTGAAACAGGAAATCACGTCACCCATCCACACCATGCAGTCCTTCACCTTCTTGTGAAACAGGAAACAATATCCAAGTCATGCAGTACCACAAATCCCTGAAAAACAGCAATAGGAATCCAAAGCATGCAACCCTACAACTACCTTTGAGACAGGAAATTACATCAGTCACCTAAACCATGTTTTCCTACACCTTCCTGTGAAACAGGAAATTAAATCAATGATCAGCGCCATACAGTCCTAGGTCTTCATATGACATAGGATATAACATGCATATCACTGTCCCGCCCCTTCCTGTAATACAGGAACAATATAAAAATCATGCATATCCACACCACCTGAAACAAAACAAAAAATGTCATTGTAAATCCACTCCGTCCTGTAAACGGGTGCTAAGCAGCAACTTATGTCCAAACCTTGCTTCCCAACAATGCTCAGTGAAATAGAAAAATTCTTCACCCAATGCAGGCAGTCCTACAACTTTCTAGGAAAATGGCAATCTGTTCCATTCACGCCATGCTGCTCAGAGAGATCCTGTGAAACTGGACACACACAAAAATAAAATATATCAAACCATATTTTCCCCTAAACAAGAAACAATATCAAAAAACCATATCTTCAAGCAAGCCGAACCACGCAATTACTAAATGATAAAGTGAAAATTTGCAACTCCGGTAGGCCAAACTTTTCGGGGAAACGGCAAGGGACATCACCGCACCGGTGTTGTCCCAAACTTGAATCAGGAAACGTTAAAGACTAAATCCTACTTCAATTATATTTATTGAAATAAATGAAAAGAGACAGAGTACCCATGTGAAAAAGGGAGGGGTATCATTCTAATCAGGCATTTCATGAAGTTTGTGAGGAACAGATCTGTGCTCTCTGACAACTCACTTCCTGACAGATGAATAATTTTGCCTCAAGGGTTGTGCTTTTTGATTTCAGAGTTGGTAAAAGAACCAGTTTATACTTGCCACCGTCTGAAAACAATCAGATTTTAAAAGAACACTGTGCAACTCTTCTGTCATTGGAATGCACTGTAGAAATTGTACTTGTTTTGGGGGGGTTGAGGCGGGAAGGCTAAGCAGAAGAGGGTGATTTCGTTTTTTTTAAAAAAAAATAGGCACAAATTATTGTGCCTTATAACTTTCCGTTTCAAAGCTTGCAAGCTAATCAAGGTCCAGTGCCTTGGGCACACATGCTCCACATACTAAGGAGACACATTCAATGAACATAAAATCACAGCTGAAGGCAGCCAGCAAATGAAAAGCTTCCTTTCCTTTCCGAAAGGTCTGGACATCACAACGCTAAAGTTCTCTTAAGCCAGACCTAACAAGGTACTTACTCTTCCGCTTGTATGGAGTCGGAGGGGGCAACGTAGTTGCTTGGTATGTACCCAGTCTGTCCAGATGTCAATGAGCGGGCCAACCACCAATCACCTTCCCTGTGGCAGAAAACAAAAAAATTAGCACAATGAGAAAAGTTCTCGCACATTCAGTATGTTAACCTTTCAAAATGTCTGTGCTCTTCATCAGGGACTAAGACGTGGGCAAAATAGACCCTTTGTCCTTCCCAGAGTTCACTGCAGCATCAACTCTAGCTCACAACGTAA